>LR812533.1:50584245-50839994 GCA_903798195.1 Danio kyathit
TTTCGCTTATACTCCCGGTTTCACAAACAAGGTTTAAGGCTAGTCTAGATTAAATTGCATGTTTGAGCTGTCTCAACTCAAAATAACTTGCAGTGAGATGTCTTAAAATACGCCAGTGTCATTTTTTTGTCTCCAGGTGCACACCAGTAATATATTTTTCTATGGCCATTTTATAAATGTGGCTTAAATAGCCTAATTTATCGAAGGCCTAGTCCTGGCTTAATCTAAGCCCTGTTTGTGAAACTGGGCCATAATGTCTTATGGCCATAAATTAAAATAAGGACGCATGACAGCTGAGCGGGACTCAGAAAAATAAACCGTTTAACTCTGGCCAATGTGAGGAGAGTTTACTCGCATGAGACTTGTTTTAGCCATTTTGGTCCGTTCAGAAACTTTGCCGTGTGAAAGCGAACTGCACCAAGAACAAAGAGCAACATTGTAACAATTTTATTCCCTGTCAATCAATCTAAAGGTGTGAAAGCACCCTAAATTTCATGGCACCTTTAAGATGCTGTTTATCATGGTGCTATAAGGTTCATATCAGATTGTAAACACTCAACTCATCATTGTACCATCATTTGTAAGACTTCAATAGCATTTGTTTTTGTTATGGAAGTCAATGGCTACATGTTTCAAGCTTTCTTCAAAATATCATCTTTTGTAATGTAATGTGTATTTATGGGCCCGAGAGTCCACATACGTGGACGGCACATTTTTAGTTCTTAAATGGCTATTTAAAATACTTTGAATGTTTTATATTTTGTTACAGACATGCAGTGTCATCCTGCAACTGTTTTGCAGCATATGAAATGTCCCAAACCCTATTTTTAACTGTCCAAAATGGGAAAAAATGTTGCTTATACTCTCTGATAGTTAAAGCAAGTTAAAAAAAAAATTCTGTTAAATATGCATAAAAGAAAGTTCGGGAAAAAGTGTTTTGTGTAAATTCGGACCACGAGTCCACAGATATGAACATCATTTTTCTCTAAAAGTACATCATATCAAATGATGATACTTAGATTTTTATTCTAATTAGGTTCCAATAAACCCAAATAGCAAAGAGAAATAAAAAAAATGCATGTAAAAAAACACCTTGGGCCTTAAGAGGTTATAGTGCATTTATTGTGTGTAGCCATACACCCAAAGCGATTCACAATCATAAGGGGAGGTTCTCTCCATACCACCACAATGTGCAGCATCCACTTGGAATGATACGATGGCAGCCACAGAACAACGGCACTAGTACGCTCACCACACCACAGGTACTATAGGTGATAGAGCCAATTCAGTGGATGGCGATGATTGGGAGGCCTTGATCGTAAGGGTTGATGGAGGGAATTTGGCCAGGACACCGGGGTTACACCCCTACTCTTTACAAGAAGTGCCATGGGATTTTTAATAACCACAGAGAGTCAGGACCTAGGTTTATCGTCTCATCCGAAAGATGGCGCTCACTGATAGTATAGTGTCCCCTTCAGTTCACTGGAGCATTAGGACTCACACAGACCACAGATTGAGCGCCCCCTGCTGGCCTCACTAACACCAATTCCAACAGAAACCTAGTTTTCCTATGTGGTCGTCCATCCAGGTACTGACCAGGCTCAGCCCTGCTTAGCTTCATTCAGTAACCGGCCGGTCTTGGGCTGCAGGGAGACATGGCTGTGTTAAAAAGTAGAAGGAAATGCATAAAGGTAAAAATAAATAGTGAATACATCTTCATATTTGAGTGAACTATCCCTTTAAGTTTTGTGTAAAGCAGTGAATATGTTACCCAGATAACAAAATACCTATGAAACCCCATGTGCATGAATCAAACCATCATAAAACATTATTAAACGGTTCCATTACGAAATGATTATAAAGTGCACAAGCAGACAATGATTGAATATGATAATCCTCCAGTTTTCCATGTACTGATGCATTTATGAGGGAGAGAGACGAGCCAGGGAAGGGAGGCGAAACCCGAAGATGATGAATAAGGCATTCTGGGTGTTTTCCCAGCATGCACCAGTCACCTTTCATTCTCCCGTCCATATGTCTTAAGGATCCGCCTCGCACATCTGAGTAAAACATGTTTTGGCATCATAAATAAAGAATGCGCAATGTTTAAATAATCTGGAGTGCGGTGTCCTCCTACTCCTGAAATACATCTCTGTTTTCCATCTTCCTTATCACTCATTTACGTGCAAACACAAGCATGCGTGGAGAGCCCTCTCGCTCTGTTTAGACGTCTGTGCGCGTACGGATGAAAACTAGGAGGATGAAAGATGCCTCAGACTTTACTATAAACGTCAATCAGACTCCGGAGACCAAACAGAAAGGATGGGAACATGAGGTCACTGTTTAGACGGTTGAGCGGACTGTTATGTTCTGTGGTATATGCAATAAATACAGTGTATTTATGGCAACATTTATTAATTTTATTAATTCATTAATAATTGGCAACACTTTACAATAAGGTTGTCATAGTTAATGTTAGGTAATGCATTCTCACATGAACAAACAATTGACAACACATTTATTACAGTATTTTTTCATGTTAGTTAATGAAAATACAGTTGCACATTGTTAGTTCATTAATTCACTGTGCGTTAACTAATGTTAACAGAATGATACAGAATGTTAACATAATTTGTTTTTTTAATATCGCATTCAGAAATATGACTATGATTAATAAATCCTGTACAAGTATTATTCAGAATTAGTTCATGTTAGTAAATACTAGTGGTAGGCCGTTATAGGCGTTAGCGTGCTGCATTAACGCGAGTCCCTTATAGTGCGATAAAAAAAAATATCGCCGTTAATCTATTCTCAAAGTTGGGTTGGGAGCTGGGTCTATTCTACGCAAGCTATGATGACTTTCACCTTGATATTTTAGCGCGGTTGTATACCTGACCGGTGAGACGTCTGACAAAAAAGTGCCCTTCTGAATCAAATCAGCAGGATGCCTGACTTTAACTGCAGTTCGGCAGTTCCACTTTAACTCATGAACATTTCATTCATGCGCCGTGACAAACTGGGGTATTAGACGCAAATAAGGAGTAAGGACTCTTACTCTTACCTGACTTTTTCCAAACTAGAGGTGTGAAAACACCCTGCTGAGACAGGGGGGTTTCGTGGGCCTTTAATGCATGTTTATGCATCGTGTCATATCACTTAGCTGTAATCTGTCACATACATTAAAGCATCAGAATACAACTCTAAATACATCTCTTGCCCTTTTGTTGAGTATAATTACAATTTTATTTTCAATATATTCAGAGTGAGTGACATATCTAAATACATCGAAATAAAATAAACCTCACTTCAGTTGAAAATATCTGTACTCAGTTTGTTAAAATACAGTTTTTTGGGGGGACAACTTATTTAATGTTCAATCCACTTAAATTTGTAAAAACAATTTAGTCAACTTAATTTTTGTCGGGACAACATGAAGGTATTGTGTGGAATTGTTTTACAGTGTATTTGTTTGAAGTATGATTATTTTGCATTTTGTTTATTTCAGAAAACATCACACTGTGTGAGAGTGTGTGTATGTGTGTACAGGTATGAGGGCTCAGTTGTCCTCAAATATATACTGAGTTATCAAAATGACTAATTTAAAATGCTTATAAATAAACCAGATGACGTTTTTATTAGTATCTAATGTGTGTGTGTGTGTAGGTGTGTGTGTAGGTGAAAGAGAGAGAGAGAAGAGAGCAGGTATTAAGCTACCAGTGTCGGAACAGAGCTCATTAATATTCATGACCCTTCCAAATATGGTCAAGTTCAAGTTTCTGATTCTAAAGGGGTATTTTATGGTGTAATAAATTAGCATATAAAATTAGTTTTTTTTTTTGGAGAATTTCTGAATTTGCAAATAAGCCACATACCTACTATGTAGATATCAGAGAACAACTGAACTTATCAAATCAATGCACTATATGGCACCTTAAAGTACTGTATATGTCAAATGCTTTTGATTTTCCCCGTAAAAATGGCCTTTCAGTCCTTCACAAAAGACTCAATCCACTATGGCAGTCCTCTATAACTCAACACAGTAGGTTTTGCAGTGTTAAATGTTGCTAGAGTAAAAAAAAACCCAAGAAAGCAGACAGAAAAATAAACGCTCACTGGTCTGTCAGATGCTCCTCTGCTAATCCTAAAAATGCGAACAGACCCTCGGACAGATTATCAGCATCAGTCTTAGACTCTAATCTCGGCTTCAGATTGATCCAGACGTGCAGGAGATATCCGAAAAAGAAAGCCTCTCTCATTCACTCTTCCCACTGGATTTAATCTGAACTCGACAGGGACAAAACCCTGCACAGACGTCCAGACACTGACTATATGACAAGAGCCTCTCAGATAAGGAGACAAAGAAAAGTGCCTTTGGTTTCCAGCACACATTCCAGCATTGCCTGATATCCGCAGGACGAAGAGCAGGTTTTTCACTCACATTTCTGACCCTCAAATCAACGTCTTTCCATTAGCGAGATGCTGAGAGACGGAGGAGTCGCATCAGTGGGTGGCCAGATCATTGCTGAAATCCCTCAAACACACAGAGACAGCCAGAAGATGCTTCCAGAGGATCTTGTAGTTTTATTAAAACATCATAAACATCTCTGCCTTTTCTCTTCTCTTGTTATCAGCTTTAATCTACTCCAATAGACTTCAAAAAATGCTTTTCTTACTTGCTTGCTGGATTTTTAGTCTTGTTTCTTGTCCAAATATCTAAAAATTCTTCTTAATTTCATCTAAATTAAGAAGCATTTTTTTAAAGGCAAAAAACTTTATCTTTTTTTTCGTTTTGACAAGATTATTTTGATTACAGCACTGGCAGATTAATTAGGTTGTTTAAGGAAAAACTTATTTATTTAAAGTTAATCAGGTTTCAACTAATTGCTATTCTTAGTCAATGGGGTATATGCACAAGCACGTTTAAATCAGCCAGCCAGCCTCTGCTCTTCCGGTGAACTGTCTTTTCCATTATAAAATCGCCATGTTTAATACATCTATATACACACACAGTTGAATTCAGAATTATTAGCCCTCCTGTTTATTTTTTTCCCCAATTTCTGTTTAACGGAGAGATTTTTTCAACACATTTCTAAACATAACAGTTTTAATAACTCATTTCTAGTAACTGATTTATTTTTATCTTTGCCATGATGAGAGTAAATAATATTTTACTAGATATTTTTCAAGACACTTCTACACAGCTTAAAGTGACATTTAAAGGCTTAACTAGGTTAATTAGGTTAACTAGGCAAGTTATGGTAATTGGGCAAGTTATTGTATAATGATGTTTTTTTCTGTAGACTATTGAAAAAAAAAAATATAGCTTAAAAGGGCTAATAACTTTGACCTTAAAATGGTGTTTAAAATTTTTAAAAACTGCTTTTATTCTAGTCGAAATAAAACAAATAAGACTTTCTCCAGAAGAAAAAACATTATCAGACATACTGTGAAAACTTCCTTGCTCTGTTAAACATCATTTAGGAAATATTTAAAAAAGAAAAAACAATTTAAAGGGGGGCTAATAATTCAGACTTCAACTGTGTATATATATATATATATAGCTTATGAATTACTTTTAAAAATGAATTACTGTTTAGAATTAATATTTGGGTTGGGTGGGTAATAGTACACCACTTTTTTTTAGGACTACACCACTGACTCGGAAAGTTCTTACTGTAGTATTTCTCACAAACGTTACGTGAGATCTGCTTCCTTCATGTCTGTCACTCTGCTGTTTATCTGACGCAGCCGGAGATTGAGGCACACTCTGATAGGCATGTGGGAACAGTAGGCGGGGTGAACTACATTAAAGGCACAGGCCACAAAAACAGCTACATATTGTTCAGAGCAAAAAATCAAATATTCTGAAAAGTATAATAAATAATCTGATGGGTGTTTTGAGCTGAAACTTTACAGACAGATTCTGGAGACAGAAAAGACCTTAAATCTTGAAAAAGGGGTAAAATAGGTGCCGTTTAAGTCTCTTTAACACTTAGGTTTATTGTATTATAAGACATAAGAGATGAGACATTTTAGTTTTTTTTTTTTTGACTATTTAAACTATTTGCTTTAGTAATGTTGGTAAATTAAAGTAAAGTGGTTAAATAATAAACTCCTGATATTCCTAAATGGATTGTTAAAAATATACAAAAATCCTCAATATCAAATGATGTGAAACATTATATCATAACATTTTTTTTTGCTGTATCGCCCAGCCCTAATATAACAGTAACTGAACTATCCTTTTCAGAATAACATAAGTCAATAGGAAGTCTTCATTTAGAATAGATACTGTAGCTAGATAAATGTGCATGCGTGGGTGTGTGTCTGTGTGTTAATGACAGTTTGCTGAGGACCAGGATTTATTTAAGACAAAAACATCAAGATCAGTTTCCTCTCCTGAGGCCATGGAAGATTTCACTAACACACATACACACACACGAACGAAAAAAAAAACATCAATTGGCTTCTTGTCTCACGGTCTGGCATCTGTTGTTCTACATGCTTCAGTCACTAATTAACAATTACACAGGACGGCTCCATCACTGTGATTGATGACAAACATGCGGAGGGCGGCGGATCGCATTGATTGATCACTCACTCGCTCCACATGTTGACCTTGACCCACCCTGAGGGCGACAACACTAACCCATTCAAAACCAACCCGCTTCACCTTTACTAACTCCACTCCCATTCCCAGAGGAAGCCGTCCATCTCCTCTGAGCTAGTAGTAATATTAACCTGGACAAAAAACAAATCTCATTCAACTCCTGATGGTCATGTTGGATGCTTTGGTTCTCATATGGCGTCCAGAAATGTTAGTTTAACTCCAAATTGAAATCTTGTAATCGTTTACTAATGTTGATCCAAATCCATCAGACTTTGGTTCATCTTCAGACCTCAAATGAAGATATTTTAATCATTTTGATGTATTCGTAAATAGTAAATGATGACGGAATTGGACTAACTTTGTTAGAAGAATGTTGTTGACGTGTAGCCATTGGCCTCCATAGTAGGTAGTAAAAACACAATACTGTTGAAGTCAATGACTACAGGTTTCCAACATTCTTCAGACAAACTTACAGTCCAATTCTGTCACCTTTTGTTGTCACAAATTCTCTCATCATAAGTTTGTGAGAAGAATGTTGTTGACATTTAGCGATTGACTTCCATAGTAGGAAAAACAAAGTACTATGGAAGTCAATGACTATAGGTTTCCAACATTCTCTAACAAATTTACAGTCCAATACTGTCATGATTTGTTGTGTCACAATTTCTGTCATCATAAGTTTGTTAGGAGAATGTTGTTCACATGTAGACTAGACATTGACCTTCATAGTAGGTAGTAAAAACACAGTACTATTGAAGTTAATGACTACAGGTTTCCAACATTCTTCAAACAAACTTACAGTCCAATTCTGTCATTATTTGTTGTGTCATAAATTCTCTCATCATAAGTTTGTGAGAAGAATGTTGTTGACATGTAGCCGTTGACTTCCATAGTATGAAAAACAAAGTACTATGGAAGTCAATGACTACAGGTTTCCAACATTCTCTAACAAACCTACAGTCCAATTCTGTCATCATTTGTTGTGTCACAATTTCTGTCATCATAAGTTTGTTAAAAGAATGTTGTTGACATGTAGACTAGCCATTGACCTTCATAGTAGGTAGTAAAAACACAGTACTATTGAAGTTAATGACTACAGGTTTCCAACATTCTTCAGACAAACTTACAGTCCAATTCTGTCACCTTTTGTTGTCACAAATTCTCTCATCATAAGTTTGTGAGAAGAATGTTGTTGACATTTAGCGATTGACTTCCATAGTAGGAAAAACAAAGTACTATGGAAGTCAATGACTACAGGTTTCCAACATTCTCTAACAAACTTACAGTCCAATACTGTCATGATTTGTTGTGTCACAATTTCTGTTATCATAAGTTTGTTAAAAGAATGTTGTTGACATGTAGACTAGCCACTGACCTCCATAGTAAAAAAAAACACAGTACTATAGAAGTCAATGACTACAGGTTTCCAACATTCTTCAAACAAACTTACAGTCCAATTCTGTCATCATTTGTTGTGTCATAAATTCTCTCATCATAAGTTTGTGAGAAGAATGTTGTTGACATTTAGCAATTGACTTCCATAGTAGGTAAAGCATAGTACTATGGAAGTCAATGACAACAGGTTTCCAACATTCTCTAACAAACTTACAGTCTAATTCTGTCATCATTTGTTGTGTCACAAATTCTGTCATCATAAGTTTGTTAGAAGAATGTTGTTGACATTTAGACTAGACTAGCCATTGACCTCCATACTACATGTAGGAAAAACAGTACTATTGAAGTCAATGACTACAGGTTTCCAACATTAGTCAAATTGGTTTAGAACAAGTGTCGAGTGAATAACCGATTGCAATATTTTCATTTCAATAAGGGAACTACTTTAACTATAGCAAAGACTATCGAATACACAAGACGTGTCACTTGTATAGTTTTGAATGGGGAAAAGTGTAACGGTCAATATGGCCAATGAAGCCCTGCCTTCTAGTACAAGAGGCAATCATCAAACGCTATAGACTGACGATTCTCAAGGGGGAGGGGCTGGGACCAAATGTGAGTTTCTGCAGATTTTGTGTGGCGCACGGTCACGGTGGCGCAGTGAGTAGCACAGCACAGCAATCGCCTCTGGTTCGAGCCTCGGCTGGGTCAGTTGGCATTTCTGTGTGGAGTTTGCATGTTCTCCCCGTGTCCGCGTGGGTTTCGTCCGGGTGCTCCGGTTTCCCCCACAGTCCAAAGACATGTGGTGTAGGTGAATTGGGTAGGCTAAATTATGCGTAGTGTATGTGTGTGAATGAGTGTTGTATGGATGTTTTCCAGTGATGGGTTGCAGCTGGAAGGGCATCCGCTGTATAAAACATGTGCTGGATAAGTTGGCGGTTCATTCCGCTGTGGCGACCGCCAGATTAATAAAAGGACTAAGCCGATAAGAGAATGAATGAATGAGAAATGAATCTAAAGACACAGTTGTAGTTTCATTTTATTGGTGATTCCGAATATGAAATTTAATCGTAAGCTTGACAAGCAATTTTGAAGAATTTGATGTTTCCCCATTCAAACAGAATGCCCGAGCACACTGCCCGAGAGGCGTTTCAAAGATTGCCGCCGAGTGAAATGACTTGGACTTTCACTATACATTGGAAACCAAATGAGATCATCTTAATCTCTGAGTTTTTTATCCAAAATAAATTATGATATTAAATGAAGAGTAATTTGAGCAAATTAAGATTGTAGAGATTCAATAGAGATTCAGTGTTTGCTCAGATTAGATAAGATGCAAATATGAACTGGCTTGCATGGTTCGGGATCTGTAGAGCTGCGCATCGATGGATTTGCTCTTCAGTGTTTGGACTCTCAGTAGTGATTATTAACCCACACTGAACTGAGCTAAACTGAACTGAACTTAATCTCTGAAAACTGAACTGACTTTGTTTCAATTCACTATAATCTTCCATGTGAAGCTGCTTTGACACAATCTACATTGTATAAGCGCTATACAAATAAAGATGAATTGAATTGAACTGTAATATTTCTCATCAAATTCACGAAATGATCTTAGGCGTTATTCAACTTTTTTTTTTTTTTTTTTTGTCTGAACTCTTAATAAACTATTGACTGCAGGTAAACAAACCCTGTTGCTTAAATGGATAAAACCGGATAAGTATAAAAAAATAAGTGCAATAATCTTCTCTGAAAAGAGTAACCAACCAACCAGTTTACTTAATTTTACTTAAATAAAATCCAATGCTATCTCACGGCAATTCGCAACTTTTTGATTTAGTGGCTAATTCGTATGAATATGTACGATTTCATTCATGCAATTTAGTACGATTTGCTTATTCCCCAATGACAGTTGGGTTTAGGGGTGTGGTTGGATGCCATCGTTTTTTTTTTCATACGACTGGACTCAAATGCATACAAATTGGTCAATAGACTGACAAAACGTAAATTAGTTATGTTTCCTCATGAGATCAGGCTGGAAAAATCACATTAACACAACAAACAAAATTAAACTCTAAGCATGAAAATGGTAACAAAATCACACAGAAGTGAATTAACCTGACTGTATTTTAAACTGAAACTGGAAGAAAAAACAAAACAAAACCAAAATGTAAAAAAATATTTAATACTGAACATAAAACTTATGCTGAAATAATACATTTAAACATATAAATCACAAAGCTTGAGAATAAAATTTAAAAGTATAAGCAATAAAATGAAAAAGTTTGTTTTGTTTCCACACAATTTCAGACATCGTTTAGAGAAGTGCCAGCTAAACTAACAGATTAAATAAAACTTTTTGAATGATTGATTCTGGTGCTCCTGGAGAATTCTCCAATCCATTTTTAGTTTCTAATACTGTTGGTTATTTTGGCATACCGGATGGGATTGGGAGGATCATTACACCAGCAGGGAACAGTGAGCGAAAAGGTTATGAAAATGATTTAGTGCCTCCCTTATGCTGTGTTCACACCACACATGGCACACGCAAATAAGTCACACTATTTGCACGCAAACAGACACGTTAATATTTTGAGTTTACTCGCTTCATGCGTCAAATTCGCTTCATTTGCGCATCAAATTCACTTCATAATAGACGCGGATTTGCGTCATGGGCAGGGCTTCTGTCTGCCTGTTGAAGCTAGTCAATGTTAAATGGCTAACATGGATTTTATTGAAATAGTAGTCAAACGCGCAAAACGCTTAACTCGCACGCTTCATTCTCGTGAATCACATCATTCATGCCACCTCATTCGAGCGAATGACGCCGCAGGATGTCTATTTGCGTCTTTGCATTGACTTAACATGTAAATCAATCACGCTTGTTGCTTCATCCGCATCTGGTGTGAATGCACCATTAGATTTTCGTTTAAGACGTGTAAATTTCGTATAAATTTCTAAATATACAGTATAACTAATTATTGTTACTACTACTTATTATTACTACTACTACTACTACTACTTACTGCTACAACAACAACAACAAAAACAACAACAACAACAACAACGTCAAATTCCGACAAAACACTTCACCCCAAAAACATAATAGACTATCAATGAGTAACAACATTTGGTTCTCTCCCTATACACAAGCCCAATGTAGTGTATATAATTTGGGTGAATTATTACCCAGGTCACCTAAGCTTGACCTTTCCTCAGCACTACTCAACAGGAACACGTCGCTCACTTCATCAAAGCTGCGGCTGAATAATTTATTAATATGCATTATGCAACCACCGTGTCATGGCATTACTGTGTCAAAGCTTTGTTGTTTTAATATAACAGATTTGCCAGCTTTTTTGAAAGTATTGATGCAAGACTTCCTGAAACGAGCTGAACTTCATGCTCTCCTGAACACGTACACCGACTTCCTCCATTCAGGGAGAGGAATTTCCCAAAGTTTACGGTGCGTTTATCGATGGCAGGATCACATACACCCTGTAGGGTCTTTAAAATCCGAACGCAATTAATAAAACCACAGGGTTTTAATAGCAACCACTGTGGAACATAAAAGAATGGAGAGATTGGAGAGAAACGAGTGTGCGTGTGTGTGTGTGTGTGTGTGTGTGTGTTTCTCTGGCAGGGTCTGCATGTATTGTTAAATGTGAAAATTTGAGGCTGTGTTTTCTAATACAGGAAGTTTTGGCACAGGAGGATATGCAAATAAGTTCCAAGCACACATTTATTTTTTGGTTGATTTGTTGAGATTGTAGTGACAAACATGCACGTGTACACAAACACATACTGTACACACGTTTGGTTTTCATGTTTTTTAGGACATCCCATGGACATAATGATTTTTTTCTACTGTACAGACTGTATAATCTGTCCTCTTATGTCTAGCTTTCCTCATGGGGTCCAATAAAATGTCCCAAACGAAGTCAAAAATGACTGATATTGCTCTATTTGAAGACTTTTGGTCCTAACAACGGTCATGAATACCAGGTGTGCGCACACTCAAGTTGGGTTTTGTGTTTTATAAGGACTTCCCATAGACATAATGATTTTTATACTGTACAGACTGTATACTGTGTCCATTTCCACCAACCCTACCCTTAAACTCAACACTAACAGGAATCTATATGCACTTTTACATTCTCAAAATACTTAATTCTGAATGATTTATCCACTGTTTTTCTCATGGGGTCCTAAAATGTCCCAAACAAGGTAAAAAAATGATTGGCATTACAACGCTTGAGGAGAAATTTGGTCCCCACAATGTGATGAACACCAGGTGCACACACACAAAATTGTAGAGCTACTGTATCTTTCTGGGGACTTCCCATAGCCATATTGAATTATGTACTGTACAAACTGTATATTCTGTCCCCCTATACCCCAACCATAACCCTAAACTCAATCCTCAAAGGAAACAATCTGTACTTTTACATTTTCTAAATGCTTAGTTCTGGATTTATGAGCCGTTTTTCTCATGGGGTCCTATAAATGTCCAAAACAAGGTAAAATATGACTGGTATTACAACACTTGAGGAGAAATTTGCTCACCACAACGTGATTGATACCAGGCGCACACACACAAAATTGTAAAACTATCTTTATGGAGACTTTTCATAGACATTTTGGTTTATATACTGTACAAACTGTATATTCTGTCCCCCTATACCCCAAACATATCCCTAACGCTAAACTCAATCCTCACAGGAAACAATCTGTACTTTTAACATATTCAAAATACTTAATTCTGAAGGATTTATTTGCAATTTTTCTCATGAAGTCCTATAAATGTCCAAAACAAGGTAAAAATAACTGGTATTACAACACTTGAGGAGAAATTTGGTCCCCACAATGTGATAAATACCAGGTGCGCACACAAAATTGTAGAGCTACTGTATCTTTATGGGGACTTCCCATAGACATATTGAATTATGTACTGTACAAACTGTATATTCTGTCCCCCTATACCCCAACTCTAACCCTAAACCCAATCCTCAAAGGAAACAATCTGTACTTTTACATTTTCTAAATGCTTAGTTCTGGATTTATGAGCCGTTTTTCTCATGGGGTCCTATAAATGTCCAAAACAAGGTAAAATATGACTGGTATTACAACACTTGAGGAGAAATTTGCTCACCACAACGTGATTCATACCAGGCGCACACACACAAAATTGTAAAACTATCTTTATGGAGACTTTTCATAGACATTTTGGTTTATATACTGTACAAACTGTATATTCTGTCCCCCTATACCCCAAACATATCCCTAACGCTAAACTCAATCCTCACAGGAAACAATCTGTACTTTTAACATATTCAAAATACTTAATTCTGAAGGATTTATTTGCAATTTTTCTCATGAAGTCCTATAAATGTCCAAAACAAGGTAAAAATAACTGGTATTACAACACTTGAGGAGAAATTTGGTCCCCACAATGTGATAAATACCAGGTGCGCACACAAAATTTTAGAGCTACTGTATCTTTATGGGGACTTCCCATAGACATATTGAATTATGTACTGTACAAACTGTATATTCTGTCCCCCTATACCCCAACTCTAACCCTAAACCCAATCCTCAAAGGAAACAATCTGTACTTTTACATTTTCTAAATGCTTAGTTCTGGATTTATGAGCTGTTTTTCTCATAGGGTCCTATAAATGTCCAAAACAAGGTAAAATATGACTGGTATTACAACACTTGAGGAGAAATTTGCTCACCACAACGTGATTAATACCAGGCGCACACACACACAATTGTAAAACTATGTTTATGGAGACTTTTCATAGACATTTTGGTTTATATACTGTACAAACTGTATATTCTGTCCCCCTATACCCCAAACATATCCCTAACGCTAAACTCAATCCTCACAGGAAACAATCTGTACTTTTAACATATTCAAAATACTTAATTCTGAAGGATTTATTTGCAATTTTTCTCATGGGGGCCTAAAAATGTCCAAAAAAAATTATGGTATTACAACACTTGAGACATTTAGTCCCCACAACGTAATGAATACCAGGTATACCCCCCCCCCCCCCCCCCCCCCCACACACACACACACACACACACACACAAGTACTTGTAGAGCTTTATATAGATTATATAGCTTTATATAGGTTATCGATCTATATATGGATTTATATACTGTACAAACTGTATATTCTGTCCCCTTATACCCCAACTCTAACCCTAAACCCAATCCTCAAAGGAAACAATCTGTACTTTTACATTTTCTAAATGCTTAGTTCTGGATTTATGAGCCGTTTTTCTCATGGGGTCCTATAAATGTCCAAAACAAGGTAAAATATGACTGGTATTACAACACTTGAGGAGAAATTTGCTCACCACAACGTGATTCATACCAGGCGCACACACACAAAATTGTAAAACTATCTTTATGGAGACTTTTCATAGACATTTTGGTTTATATACTGTACAAACTGTATATTCTGTCCCCCTATACCCCAAACATATCCCTAACGCTAAACTCAATCCTCACAGGAAACAATCTGTACTTTTAACATATTCAAAATACTTAATTCTGAAGGATTTATTTGCAATTTTTCTCATGAAGTCCTATAAATGTCCAAAACAAGGTAAAAATAACTGGTATTACAACACTTGAGGAGAAATTTGGTCCCCACAATGTGATAAATACCAGGTGCGCACACAAAATTTTAGAGCTACTGTATCTTTATGGGGACTTCCCATAGACATATTGAATTATGTACTGTACAAACTGTATATTCTGTCCCCCTATACCCCAACTCTAACCCTAAACCCAATCCTCAAAGGAAACAATCTGTACTTTTACATTTTCTAAATGCTTAGTTCTGGATTTATGAGCTGTTTTTCTCATAGGGTCCTATAAATGTCCAAAACAAGGTAAAATATGACTGGTATTACAACACTTGAGGAGAAATTTGCTCACCACAACGTGATTAATACCAGGCGCACACACACAAAATTGTAAAACTATGTTTATGGAGACTTTTCATAGACATTTTGGTTTATATACTGTACAAACTGTATATTCTGTCCCCCTATACCCCAAACATATCCCTAACGCTAAACTCAATCCTCACAGGAAACAATCTGTACTTTTAACATATTCAAAATACTTAATTCTGAAGGATTTATTTGCAATTTTTCTCATGGGGGCCTAAAAATGTCCAAAAAAAATTATGGTATTACAACACTTGAGACATTTAGTCCCCACAACGTAATGAATACCAGGTATACCCCCCCCCCCCCCACACACACACACACACACACACACAAGTACTTGTAGAGCTTTATATAGATTATATAGCTTTATATAGGTTATCGATCTATATATGGATTTATATACTGTACAAACTGTATATTCTGTCCCCTTATACCCCAACTTTAAACCCAACCCTCACAGGAAACAATCTGTACTTTTATATTTTCAAAATGCTTAATTTTGGATTTAAGAGCTGTTTTTTTTTTATGGGGTCCTATAAATGTCCAAAAAACAAGGTCAAAAATGACTGACATTACAAGAAATTTGGTCCCTAAAACATGATAAATACCAAGTGCACTCACACACAGTTGTATAGCTATCTTAAAGTGTATGTCCCATAGACGTATTGATTTATATACTGTACACACTGTATATTCTACCCCCTTAAACCCAACCCCAACACACCCAAAATAAATCTGTATTTTTACAATTTCAAAACACTTCATTCTGTGCAATTTGTGAGCTCTTTTTCCTCATGGAACCAAAAAAAAATGTCCCCACAAGGTCAAAATTAACTGGTATTGCTATATTATAATGTGATGAATACCAGGCACACTCACACACACCAACACAGAGCTCAGGTAAACTTTTAAACACACAGCTCTACAAGTACAACCATTTCTGACAAACTGCACAAACTGTTCATTCATATGAATATAGGCATGATTGCTGATACAGTTTATATATGACTTTTAGGGTCAAGGTAAAAAAAAAAAAAAGTGTATATTTTTAGTTTGTTTTTCTAAAGCTCCGGAAATGCAGGACGACAGGCTGTCTGGAGCTGCAACACCTTCCATTGTGCATGTGTGTGTGCTCGTGTGGGTGTGTGGGTGTGTGTGTGTGTGTGTGAGTGTGTGTTTATGGGAAGTGTGAGAACAGTAGAGAATAGAGTACATTTCTATCGGTTTGTTTGGAAAACAAATGCACACACCTTCAGTACAAACACGTCCACGTGAACATGATGATGATGTGACAGTTCAGCTTGATGAATATGACAAACTCTCTTTTTTTTGCTAAATACAGATAGTATGTTTTACTTTAGAAAATGCAGCATAAATTTGTCCCATTTGGCATTTTAGATTCTTTTGAACACATGTAGGTGTTGCTTGTCAATCAGACAATGCTTCTATGTTAGTTCTTGCCGTCAATTGAAGGAAAATTGATAGATGAAAGGTTTATGATAAACCAATGTAAGTTTGAATGTTTAACTGCAGATGCTGTGTGATGCTCGTGCACGCAAAGTGGAGTCAGATTTGTCCTCGGAGTCAAATTTTGCTAACACCTGAGCATTGAGCACAGCTAACTTTATGACAAACACGCAGCATAATATAAAGACACAATGTTGTGGATGGTTGAGAATCCTTATGCTAGATTTGGTGACTGGTAGGGTTGGGCGATGTCGACCAATTTGGCATCGTACGATGTCTAATAGGGTTGGGCGATGTTGACAAATTTGGCATCGTACGATGTCTAATGTGAACATCGGCGATGGACGATGGTATCGTCGTTGTAGGCGGGGTAGGGGTTTTTGTTGTAAAATATCAATTATATCATAACAAATTTAATAATTGTAGCCTATCGTTTTCACTACCTGACCCACATGGTCTTTGCTTTACTCATGACCAAACCAAAAATAAATAAAGTTATACACAAATTACCACCTGTCAATCACTTTTTTTCCGCGGGAGTCTGGCATGATCAGGCGGAGTGATTTATGTCCTTATAGTGGCTTTTCCCCACAGCTGGTGGCGGAGACGAGACGAGAGTTCGTTTGGAGTTCACTGTAATTTATTGTGATTAATGATAACTTCCTTATTTTATTATTATTATTATGAGGACATAATAACAAGTAAAGATGCTAGGGCTTGACCGTTTTGGTCACACTTGCGCCTGATATTTTATGCGACCTAAAATATGTATTTGAAAGCATTTGTGCTAGTGCATAGCATTTTTACCGTGCGACCTGTTTTCACTGCAAAATCCTCACCGCATGCGCGGATTTAGGAGACATTTATGCAGAATGCATCTTTGCACCTAAAGACGCCAAACGCAGCGCTCAGGAACAGATTAAAACAGTTGTCATGTGAACTTGCTGAAGTAAAAAAGCCCGTAATGCTTGCCCCGCCTTTGTGCTCTTACTATTGGCCCAGTGCGCTAGAACTGAACGTGAATGGATTGGTTAATATCAGCTGTCAATCACTCAGTCAACGCCTTCACATGACAGGAGCAACAGCCGCGGAAATGTGACGCGCTGAAGATGAGAGAATGAAAATAACACCGACAGATTTAGTTTTAGAAACCACCTAAAGTTAAATAATGGCACATCTTATTAGTGATCATGTGCTGAATGTTAATCCACCATTTACACTTTTCCAAGAGTGGATAAAAGACTTCCAGTGGCTTCAAGTCCGCTATGAAAATATCTAAAGCCATTCACTGTAACGTCTGTGGGACAGGGTTTGCAGGTAACAGCGTTTGCCACTGAATCTACACATTTTAAGCGCGAGAGATGCTGTATAATCCTCACGATGTATTTAATCCTCACGATGCTGACAGTGCAAACAGCAGCTATAAGTATAATATAACACAGCTCATGAAAAGACCGTTATTGCTATTAAGATGACATGCAAATAATAAGTTATATATCAATATACATGTGGGGCGGGGCGATGGATCACGATGCCGGCTCAGCATCGTGAAGTTTATCAGCCATCGGCGATGGACGATGACATCGTCTATCGGCCCAACCCTAATGTCTAATGTGAAACATCGCAATAGACGATGCCATCGTCATCATAGCCGGCGATGAATTCATTATTTATGAATAATTAATGCATAACGAATTAATTATTTGTAGTCTACCGTTTCAACTACCTGACCCACATGGTGTTTGATTTACCCATTACCAAATCATAAATAAATAAAGATAAGTTACACCTAAATTACCACCTGTCAGTCACTTTTTCCACGGAACTCTGACATGAATAGGCGGAGTGATCGGTGTCGTCAAACTTGGTTGGTAAAAAGGTGCACAACCAACAGGAACCAACCAACAGTATCTGAGGTTTTCAATAAAATGACTAAGTACAAGCGTGAAAGCGAAAGATTGAAGCAGTGTACTAACGCTGTGACACGTTACGTGATAGATTCAAAAGGCAGAAGAGTCGTTAGATAGAAACAAGATTAACTAAATATCACGTTTAACAACTATTAGGGATGCAACAATACAGTTAGCCTACAGTTCAATACATACCTCGGTTTTTTAACACGGTTTTCGGTTCGGTTTGGTACTTATGGCTTGACACATGTGTTTTTTTTTTTGTTATTTTATGCTTAATGCAATAGGCAAAAAGAAAAAAACATAAAAATCATTTATTGCAATACTCCTTTATTTTACTTAAAAGCCAAGAAACGTACACTAGTTCCTGGTGTATTGTATAATAAAAAAAATGAACACTGAAATCTCACAGCTGTTGGTAGCCCATGTACAAACTGGGGAACACATAAACTCTTGCATTTTGAAAATAAACATGCATGTGAAGTTAAACATAAATTGAATGTTTCAAATAAACATTTGTATGTGTCTCTCGGAAACAGTTGGGTATGTTTGCTGGGAAGATTCAGCGAGGGATTGAAGGACTATTACCTTCTCTGCTATCCTGCCTTCAGAGAGTGATATTGCTGGGTGATGGCACCGGAGATGTGCAGTCACGTTGGAAGTGTTTCCATTTGAGTAGGCTATACGCAGTGCTTAATTTGTGAATTGCGAGGTCCCGGAACAGATCGGGGTAACAGATCCGGCATGTTACCTGCGGATGGAGAGGTGTTGCGCACGAAAGTGGAGAGCGGGAGAGGGCGTTGGATGGTGGAGTGGTGTCGCGGACTACGGACGAAAGTGAAGAGAGTGGGGGTGTTGCGGACGAACGTGAAGAGGGTTGGGGAATCGCGGAAGAAAATGAAAGTGAACAGCGGACTGGGAGGAGGGCGGTTGAGGAGGTGGATCGGTAAAATGAGGCGTGTTCATGCACAAATTAAGCCCTGGCTATAAGTGTAAAACAATGCTTGCAGTGCACAAAGTCATTTTTTAGCTTACTGTTTTTTCCTCCTCGGCATTATACTCAACGGCAAAACCAAAATGTCCCCACACCGGAGATTTGAAAGACACCGGTGCTTTCTTCCTCGTAGTGTTTCCTCTTCACCTCCACTCACCATGGCCGTGGAATGATGGTTGAGCGCCCCCTAACTTTAGAGCATAGTTATTGGATATATACTCGCGGGGAGGAGTTTCCTCAACTCAGCTCGTGGACTTACAGGCACACACAGTCAATTCGGCGAAATAAAACGCACATAAATTATTTAAACGTAAAACCGAGAAAACCGCAATTCACAAGCGCATACTGAACCGTGGACGTCGTACCGAACGGTTCAATATTATATTGAGAATTGTGGCATCACTAACAACTATAGTGAAACGTGATCCACCAATACATCCTTGATAAACTGTCCAACGTGCACTGCTCTCTGGGGTTTTATGCTCAAAGCACCCGCTGACTGCCTGTAGCTCAGACAAGCGCATGACACTGTGTGTGTCTGCGGTCATGTGATGTGCGTTTTCAGCAGTATAGTGTGGACTAGAGATGCGCGAATCAGCTGAAATGTTACCCGAATTTGCTCCTTCATACTAATCATCCACATATATATATCTCCGCACCTGACCCGCACCCAATCGACACTTTAATAATTCTAATTCTTTGTTTTAAGCATGATGATAGGTCACCGTGGATTGTTTATTATTAACAGCAGGTTCAGCTTTTACATATTCAGGAAAAAGATAACATAAACGGTGCCACTTTAGCCTAAACAGCAGCTATGTTATGTTTACTTTGTCTTTTATTTTACACTGTGCAAAAACTGAATAGCATTTACTGTGCCTGGATTCGGGCGATTCTGCCTCTCCTCCAAAACACGGCCAGCTGCACTAAATGAGCGTTCACTCGCACCGCTTGTTGCAGGAATACACAAGCTTCTCCTTGCAAGGCGCTGCAGTCGTGTAAATAAGCGATCTTGTTTCTCCCAGAATGATAGCAGATTTCCCTCTGATGACTCCTCTAACTGAAAGTTTGCACAGTACTCTTGCATTCATCCATTATTTTGGGGGTCTCATCTTCACATTCTGCGAAGTCCGCTCTCTGCATTTTTGCTGGTCAACTGCTATGACCCGCGACCCACCCGCAATTAATCACAATGTAATTTTTTATTACCCGATTGACCCGCGGATTATCCGTAGCGCCCGCGGATATATTTTTCACGAGCGGGTTTGCAACGGGGGAGGGGTGGAGGATCGCGATGCCGGTGTCATGAGAAATCGGGTCCCCCCTGCAATCGAGTCCGCTTAGGACCCAGCTTAGGTCGTCTGCATTTAATGCCTGATCAAAAGTGCTTTTTATAGTCTATTCTCAGTCTTGAGATTTTAACAACACTTATCATATTAGTAACTTTATTTTAACAACACCTATCATATTAGTAACACTATTTTAACACTTATCATATTAGTAACATTATTTTAACAACATTTATCATATTAATAACATTATTATTGGTAAGTACAAGTTAAAGACATGCATAGTTAAAATAATTGAAACGGTTCTAAACATTTAATGAAGCCATTTTGATGTTTTTATGTATTTTTTATGTAACATTATATATTTACATAAGAAATGGTAGCAAGTTTATCTAACATAAAAGCACGAAAGACGAATTCTCTATGCCACAACACATGCCACGTTTTATATATATATACACATATACATACATTAATCAGGCGCTACAAACTATACCTAATACAACTCCAGTGAACCAATAGGATCACCCAGGGTCCTAGGCGGACCCAATTGTCAGG
The DNA here is from genome assembly GCA_903798195.1 of Danio kyathit. Classification (NCBI taxonomy): domain Eukaryota; kingdom Metazoa; phylum Chordata; class Actinopteri; order Cypriniformes; family Danionidae; genus Danio; species Danio kyathit. The sequence continues at coordinate 50,605,441 of LR812533.1, forward strand.
GGGGACCCGATTCTCATGACACCGGCTCAGCATCGTGATGTCTATCGGCCATCATATAACAAATAATCAAAATAGTTTACATACAACCCAATGAGTTGTTAAGCACGTGTGCGTCGCTGCTATTGTTTACACATGTAATATGTAATATGTAATAATGACACTATCAAACATTTCTACAATGATTAGGAATATGGTTACTTACTGAGATAGTAACACACAGCAATACCTCATAAAGAAAGGACGGACTTTGAAGGAATAAACAATGTGAGGTAAGCTATGTTATAGTGTACTGGACAAATGTTCGACCCATGCATGCTGAGGCTGGCAGTTCTGTGCTATTACATAATCTATCGGCTTAAAGATATTGGCCTAATTGTGATATCAGACTGATAACAATAACATTAAAAATAGCATTTATCAGCCGAATCGATATGGCCCCCGATATATTGTGCATCCCTACAAAAAAAACTGTAATGTATGCATTGCTATGGTTTCAGTGATGCCACCATAAAATAAGAAAAAGAGACTGTATTAAAATGAGTATCCATCTTTCCCACCACGCATTATTTTCTTAACACCTCTTCACGCCCATCATTCCATCACAAAGAGGCCTAAAACTGAGAAAAGACCACCTACACTCCTCCTACAGCTTGATGAGCTTAAGATTACAACTCAAAACCTCGCAATCACAGTCCATTGTTAGAGGAGGGCGAGAGACAGAGAAGAAGAGACAGAGAGAGACAGCGTCTGTCAGCACATCAAAGCCACGTTTAAAGGGAACGTGAAGTGAATGATGAGGGAAAAGAAATCAAAGAGCACCTAAAAAAGCTCTCTCTTTCTCTAGACATCAGCTCGTCGACTGAGAAGAGGCCGCTGACCTTCCCTGTGTGCTGACAAATGTGTTTTTCTCTGCGTTCGCCTCCTTTATTCTCGCTGTCTTTCTGTCTTTTGTTGTTCCTCCTTCCTCTTAGCGCACGTCTATCTCTCGCTCTGTCTTTTTTAACCCCCTCTCGATGGAAAATAAAAGAGCGATTCAAAAGGCAGAGGGAAAGTGAGTGAGAGAAAACAATGCAGCAACTTCCAGACTGATGGTTAAAACACTACGACTGGTCCTCCCAATGCCAAAATCTGCATTATAGGAAATGACTGGAGCAGTGATGGCTTTAGAGACTTTTTCCAAAATATCCCAATCAGCGGTGGTGAGATGAAAAAGATGTGCTCTGAAAAAGTGGTCATGAAATGAGTTGTGCATGAAATATCAAGTTTTCTGTGGTCAGAGGATTACTTAAAATTTTAAAGGGGACCTATTATGCAAAAATCAGTTTTATAAGGGGTTTAAACACAGTTGTGTGGCAGCAGTGTGTGAAAATAACACGCTTCCAATGGTACATATTGATTACTTTTATTTTTTTATAATTACACTTGATAAAAACAGAAACACTTTGACATTCTCTCTTTGTATGTGACATCAGAGGGGGCAAGCCCCGCCCATTAGTGACCATCTCTCCCTCATTAGCATAGGACGTTAGTCTTGATCTTGGATCTCCCACTATGCTGACACACAGGCATTTGTAGCTCCGCCCTCTTTTGAAAAGAGCACAATCTCATTTGAATTTAAAGCAACAGTCATCAAGACGGCCCAATTAGGATCAAATCCTGAAGTGTGCAGTTTCAAAGAGATATAAAACATTATTAGTGTGATATGTTGAGCTAAAAGTTTACATACAGGGACATCAGAAACGTATTTTACATTTTGTAAAAAGGGGCATAACAGATCCTCTTTAATGATGCCACGTCTAAAGTAACAGTCAATGTTTTGTTTCGATTGGCCTGTTTTTAACCCAGATTTTACACTAATGTGAATTACATGAAAATAACATTGTTTAAAACTCATGATATATCATTTCCATGTACTGATCACTTATTATTCAGCTATGCCAAATACTATAGAATAGACAAGACGTGTCACTCGTATAGTTTTAAATGGTGAAAAGTGTAATGGTCAATATGGCGAATGAAGCCGTCTATTAGTACAGGAGGCAATCTTTGATCGTTATAGACTGACGTTTCACCAGGGGAGATGCTCAGACCAGATGTGTGTTCTTACTAGGGGTGTAACGATACTACAAACCGAACCAAAAGTTTTAATTCCTTACCTCGCTATAAACTGATGAAAAGAAAAAAAGGTTTTCAGCGCCGTGTGCCGTATTCTTCCCTATACTGAACTGTAGAATAAAATAAATACAAAGATGACGTTCACCTCTTACCTGATGTCTTTAACAATACATTTTCTACATGTTTGCAAAATGGAAGTCGTAAGACAACTTCCCTATCCACCTTACTCTGAGAAAAGAATGAACTTGAGGAGGTAAAGCTCAATATGACGGGAAAGAGTTGAGCCAAAAAGCAACAAACAAATCAATCGAAATAAAAATGTACAAAAACCACAAAATTTATCAAAGTGGGAAAAAGTAATGCAAATTAATTTTACCCAAATGAAAGTCAAGCAAAAACAATGAAAATACATAATCATGTCAGAAAAACTCCTACGCTTTTCTTGACGTCATTTTTATATTCCTGCGCCACGTCGCCCAATGATGATAGATCGGTCTCCTGACCAATCAGCTGTCGTGAAGGCGGACCAACAGAAATGGCAGGCATGGAGAGATCGAGAGAGAGAGAACGGGAGGCAAAAATACAACCAATATACGGCTACAACCGTAACATTAGTTTCAGACAAAACTGCAATGTATTTTACTGGTGAATATGTCATGTAAAAAACACTTTACAAACACATTACATGTATATTTTTTCATTAATTTAAACTGAAACCTATCTATCTAAATGAACTAAATGAACTAAAAATGAGCACCATTATGTCTGTCTGCACAGAGATCAAGCCCCTTACCTGAGAATGTGGACATTATGGTGTTTTTGAAGAAAAACTTAAAACTTAGTTGAATATTCCAAATGTCCTTAAAGAGGAAAATCCTGTTTATCTTTCACTAGTCTACACTGCAGTTATTTAATTTTAGTTTACCTTCTTAAGATGGCTGCACTAAAGAGAATAGTTTTTTTCTGACTAGTCTATATTGGAGGTATTTATCTAATTTTTGTTGTTTACTTCAGTATACCGACTATACTAAAAATGTGATGGCAAAGCTAATAAAGAAAAAGTTTAGTTGTTCTTGTTATTAAGTGAATTTATTGTTCCTTAGCATTGCTGTTAAGATGACATCAACCCTAACCTCACAGCAAACAGAAACCGAACGGTGGCTCCAAAACCGTGAACCAAACCGAATCGTGCCTTTGATGTATCGTTACACTAGGGGTGTCAAAATTAATCGTTTCTTAGGTGCACCGCGATGCAGATGGGGACAATTCGATATCTGTTCAGTAATAGATCATAACCGGTTATTACGCACTGACGTCATTTATCCCCTATGCGTGATGTCGCGGTAGAATACTATGGCGAAGGAGGCGAGGGTGAGTAAATAAAACACTCCTACTACTTAAAAAGCAGATCTTTCACTGACACTGAGGAATGGTAAAGCACGAGCCGCTATTTCACTACTAGGGAGAAATGCTGTAATACTCCATCTATGCCTCTCTCTCTCTCTCTCTCTCTCCCTCTCCCTCCCCCTCCCTCTCTCTCTCTCTCTCCCACACACACACACGCCTAGGGCATTTGACCCGTTGGCATGTCCGTGAGGTAAAGTTTCTGTTAAAGCGATACTTGTGGATCCAGACACAAGCGTGCCTGTGGTACGAGTTTATTGTATTGTATTTATTCTATTACGGATTACCTGATAACCGTGTATTATGCGCATATAGACTGACCCGCAGCTGTTTTTCCCGCGTCACTCATGGGTGAACAGCGCTTTCGTTTCTAAAGCCAAGCGCAGCCCTTTCTGTTGAGCGGGTGAAGACAATGACCAATCATAGGGGTGTAAGAACTTGCCAGCGCTCAAAAAGCAAGCGGGATAATATTTACATTAGTTTTTTTGTTATGAATGCTCGTGCTGTCTTCTGAGCATGTATTGGAGTTTTGTCTAAAACATTCACAAAGAGTGTTTTTTTTTTGAGCAGATAAAATTAAAGGTACAGTTCAATAATCTTACTGCGTCTATTTAAGGACAAAATTGTATTACAAGTAATATATCAATATAAACATATTTATAGATTTTAATACAATTTTTTTCTTGTGTTGTAAAGAAAAAATCTAATTATGTATTTAAAGCATCGTCAATGCACCGTGATGCACCGAGATATCGAATTGAACTGAATCGATGGCATGATAATCGTAACCGAACCGTGAGACCAGTGTAGGTTCACACCCCTACGTTACACCCCTAGTTCTTACGACTTAAGTATTTTGTGGTCAACAAACACACTGGAATCTAAGTGAATACTTGCTTCACAGACATAAGAAATACATCCAAATAAAGCTTGAAATCTGTACTTTACCGTCCTTTCAAACGCACATCACATGACACCAACTACTCAAACTCCCACAAACAAAGAGTCGCTGTCATTTCTGGAAAAGATTCGCCATCAAGACCAAGTTGAATTACTTCTGAAGTCCAGCACGATCAGATGATCATTATCCAGAGGATGATAATGTGTAGAACAGCCATAAATGAGGGTAATGTCGTGATCTAGCTCAGGCAACTTGAAAACAATGCTGTGTAATTCAAATGTTTAGAAACCAAACTTATGAGACAATTGTTGCTTAATTTTATTGTGATTCCAAATATGTAATGTAATTGTAAGCTTGGCAAACAGTTTTGGAGAATTTGATGTTTTCCCATTCAGACAGAATGCCCGAGCACACTGCCTGAGAGGCATTACAAAGATGGCATTGACTTGCCTTAAAGGGACTTTGACTATGCCTAGGTATATCTAGATTTTTATTCTATGGCATCTTTATAAATTCACAAGGCACATCATTTTTTTTTAATAAGAAACATGAATTGTTTCTAATAATCACTACAATATTTTATATACAATTAAGAACTGAACCTTTAGATTTCAAGTAGACTCTAGATAGTTTAAACATTCCCTGTTTCAAGCTAACTGAATATTCGAAGTTTGGTCACACATGCGCAGATGAATCATTTATAATAATCATTAAAATTTTTCATATAGAAATAACAACTGAAAATTTAGATTTTAATTCAAATTTGAAGTCAGTATGAACCGGAAGCTCCAACCTTTTTTTTCTTTCAGTATTGTGATGAAGTTACTAGAGAAATTGAACATTAAATGAGAAAACAGTGGGTGTGGCTTGTTTTTTCTACGGCGAGCTGATTGGATGTAGTGAAGTAGGCATTTCAAAAGGGTATAAGGTGAGTTATTACAACCAAACAGACACCGCCTCACCATTTCTGTTTGTTGTCAAAACTGAGAGTAGGAGGGGCGTGGTTAAGTATGTTAGCCACGCCCAATATCTCAGACAGACGTAATCAGAGAATTTAACTGAAAACAAACAGGAAGTGCATTTTCAGATTTCAATTTAAGATTACAAGGGCAAACTATTATTTTTCTTAATGACATGCACAGATGAATTGTTCACTACAAAACTAGCAATGTGAGCTAACAAAATCAATATATTTGGTTTTGATTTCATCTGTTCTTTAAACCGTGTAAACATTCGAGCATCATGAAAATGTGATGTTTGGCAGGACTGTCTCTTTAAGAGAGCAGAATCAGCCTGAAATGAGAGAGGAAAACTCAGGTCATCTGAGGCAATACGTCTCCTGTCGTTCCCTTGTAAGACTTCCAGAAAGTCCATTAAGTCTGCTTAATATAAGGCACTGTCAGCGAGCTGCAACATTATATGAATGTTACGGCGGTGCTGTCGCTCGCGCTTCTGTCACGCTCTTTTTAGAGGAAGGAGAGCCGGCGATGAGAGAAAGCACCGCAGATAAAGAACGGAGGGAACTGAACACCATCCAGACCAGAAACAGCTCTCAACACCTCCGTAATGATGTGCATTCACTCACACTGGACTCTTTCTATCAGTGTTTCCTCTGGTAAACTCTGACCCGCTCCTTTTAGCCTGGTGTGCGGTTAAACCATTCGAGCATGTCGGAGAAAAAAAAAAAAAAAAAAAAAAGGACAAAAAACTGGAGCACCAAACAGTTCTGACTTTCCCTGAGCTCAAATAAAGGGCCAGACAAAAAAAGAGAAGCGATGAAGGAAAGGTGAGAGATTGATTCCTTCCTCTGCTGTCCGTCCCTTCATTTCCTTGAGAAGATTGTATGGCTCATAGACTGATCATTCATATATTTGGAGAAAAGATCAAACAAAAATGTGTACCAGAGACTTCAACCATAAAAAGGTGCTATTATTGTAGTTTTGTAAAATGTATTTTAGCAAAAGGGTAATATGCACAGCTAGTGTTTCTTCCCATACCGATAAACTTCCAGTGTATGGCTAATGTGACTTTTTTTCAACTTTATACGGTTCCTTTTACAGCATAAAATATAATCAGTTAAATAGACTTCAGCATTTATTTAGTTGTTGAAGCGTAAACAGAGATGAAAAGCCGTTTACACACTTGTGCCCGTCAGGATCAGCAGACTAGCGCCGAAACGCCATTGAAAACACTGGGGGAAAATACATTTTCATATTTAAAAAAACATGGCACGGAAAAATGTAATTTAATGCGGTGCTTGTACATTCTTAGACCCACTATATATCCTATATCAATCAGGCAGTGAAGATTGTTGATTTTTGATTTTGAGACCCTAAACGCGCTGATTTTGTAACGGCATACAGTGCATCGGGAGAGTGTGACCCAGGCTACTAAAACATTTAAAGTCCTTCTGCATACACCATATTTTAGGAAAACACCAGGAAACACCTGGGAAAACTACCACGAGAACTAAATAAAATAAAATTTAATTAAATTAAATTTATTGATTTACAGCTTTTTATTTAAAAAAAAATCTAAAATTCATTTGGAGAATTTAAAATAAAAAAATACAAATATCAATTAAGAGCTTTTTGTTTGTTAAAAAAAATAAAATAAAAAAGTCTAATATTCCCAATCGGAGAAAGTAAAATTAATTTAAGAATTTAAAACAGTTAACAGAAAATGTCTGCATTCAAACTGAAATATTTAACTTTTATTAATGATGTTTTTACAACAAAGAATCTGATATATAGATAAAATAAAAGGAGCTAAAATAAAAGAAGTTCTCTATTTGCTCTCAGGAGTCTAACTGTTAGCGGTGTAAGGAATCACAAATCTCACGGTTTGGATCACATTATGGTTGTTTGTCACAGATCGGACCATTTTTCGGATCAGCCAAAAAGGGGAGGAGAAAAATGTAATTTGCTTTCCATTTATTACAAAAACAGCACTGCAAGACACTTTTGGTTTTAACAAACAGAACATAGAAGCTGTAATTTTATTAAAAATAAAATGAAGAAATAATCAGCTGAATAAAAATAAAAAGTAAAATATTCAGCACTGTGAAAAAACGCTAATCAGTACTGTTGCTGATAACGCTAAATGTAGAAATCTAACATTATAATTTGTACAACCCATATTTCTTTTTAGTCTTTTCAATAAATGATTTAGTCATTCACTCATAAAACTTCATGTTTCATTAATAGATGTATCACAGTGTTTCCTCTAGGATTTTTTCCAACTGTGGCAGCAGGCCTTTTGATCTACCAACTACCTTTGGCGTTATTTCAATGACAAATGTGACGCAGTACTAGTCAAGATAGGATTTGTGTAATAAGAGCATGCAGATCTTTTTCCTAGCGCTAGGATTTCCTCTGTTCATGCACAAAACTTCTTGCACGCCCTCAAATATACGCTGCTCAAGTGCAATTTAGCGCGTTTACGTAGTGAATTTGTCTCCAACCTTTATTAGATTTGCTAGGAATATTTATGAACGTCTCCAATAGACCTACAGAGCGGCATTAATGCGTCCTGAGGTAAAGTGAAACGGCTATAAACTCCAGCAAGATAAAGTCTTTGTTTGTTGTATGCAGAGCCATAGACCTTTATCTATAAATAAAGTATAATTATGGAAACTGTGTTCATCCTAACTGAAAGCTATACGTCGTGTTTGCTGGCCTCACGCATCACGCACCTGTCAGTCAGTCAGCATGTCACCTTAAAGGGTTAAACAAATAACGCACAGCGCTACTACGGTTACAGAAAAGCTTGCGCTGTTATAATTCACTTACCTTTTAATACGTTTTGGGGCGATTATAATCCGCTATTTAAAAAAAAAACGTTAATGTTTTGAATGAGAAGCTATAAAGTAGCCGTGTAGCGGGATGAATTTTGGCATGGCGCCCTGCCATGATAGAATGAATGTAGCGGAAACCATGTATCATCTTTGAAGAATTATTCAGTGGCATATTTCTGATGGCTGGTTATCGCCACCTTTTAGTTAAATAATGTAATTACTGCCAACTTTTATTTTTGAGCATATGACGATGATTTGAATCTTAAACCTCAGTGGATTTATCATACACTGTTATCCCATACTTCTGTGTTTTGTGACCGTTTGTAACTTTGTAACTGAATCTCTTTCTTGATTTTTGCGTTAGTCAAACACAGAATTGAATTCAGCGAGTCGAAAGATTAATAAACCTACGCAAATCACTATCGTTTATAGTTTATGTTGCGTGGGTGTTGAGATCCCGATCTTTTCAATGATTAATCGTGCAGCTTACAAATTAATGCATTAATGCAGGCTAACCAAGTAGTGACAGAAAACACCTTTAATAACCTAAGAAACCCACCACATCCAGAATAACCCACCACAACGTCTTCCGTCAACATTATATTTTACAGGTAAGCCTAAATGCTTTTATACATGTGATTTGAAGGATGCGAGAGGTAGGGCTGGGCGATTTTTTCGATTAATCGAATTTACGTTTTAAGACGATTTACGTTTTTATAAAATCGAGGAATCGCGATTTTTTAAAATAAAAATATTAAAGCAGCTTTTTTTATCTTGCCAAACCGTTCTAAACTGTTAGACAACCCTGTTGAATTGTGCTGATAGATTCTGCGTGTTGACGTCGCGGCTCTGTTGATGAGCTACAACAGCTGGCTTAGCGCAAGCGCGCTAGCCCATTGTCGCGAGGTGCGCGCGCAGTCAGCGGAGGCGCGCGATGCGGCGCCAGGCGAAAGTATAAATCCAGCTTAACACTCAGGGCCAGCGCATCCATAGAGGACCTAGGCAGAATAGTGAGCGAGAACCCCCCGGTTCTCTCTTTTATCCGCGACACCTACCGCCTCCCGGTCCTCACTTTCATCCGCAAACCGGTAAGTTTCTATTTCACTTTCGGGTTCAGGGCATTCGCCTAGAGCGCCAGTTCAGCTTGCTCCGGCCCCGATTACACTATATACATTACACAAAATAATAAAATAGGCTAAAAGTTTTATTCGTGGCTAGAGCTTAATTAATTTGATTGACATATAGGCAATGAGACCTTTACTTCGCCTGACTGAGCGTGAGTTTATTGCATGCTGCGCTGTATTCGGTAGCACAGATCACTCTGATCTGGGTGAGAACCAGGCACGGGCACACATAGGGCTCAACCTGTGCAGTGTACATGCCCTTTTGAGTCTGGGATATTAAAGTGCCCTTCCAAAATGAACTTAAGTGCCCCTCCTACCCCCGCTCTTCAGTTCGCGATCTGTATTTTATACCTGCGCACCACCACGGTTACGGCGTGTTGTGAATGTCGGCTGTCACCGCAGAAAGTCAAATCTTTCTTTAATTTGGACTTTTGCTTGAAAGCTTTACGGAGTGGCACAGTAGCTGTCCAAGGTACTGTAGCTATGAATTAAATCATAACCCATATATGCACCAATAAACAAGTAAAATGAATGAACAAATAAAAAAAATATGGATTCTTAAATGTCAGTATTGTTTTTACTCCAAAAAAATATCAATACGTTTTGACAAATGTTTTATAAAAATAAATTGAGCAATTTCCAACATTTCAGCTATAGGCTGTTATACGATTCAGTTAAATATAAGATAGACAAAAATTGAAATCGAGAATCGGTCAAACTTTATGAAAAAATCTAGATTTTTTTTTTTTGCCATATCGCCCAGCCCTAGCGAGAGGCGATCTCTCTGCAATCCTTACAAATTTAGGATTGATCTATAAGTAAAAATGTATTAATCCGTGGGACTTAAAATAAACTATCATTTCTGACCAGAGAGCTAAAAACTTTAAGCTTAAAAATCTCTGAATTAAACAGTTGAGTCTGTAAAGCTCCCTCTCCGTCCTGTGTGTGTATGTTGCTATAAGCACATGCTGTTATAAACTCCCCTTCACAAACAGCAGTTTCTCTCCAGTCTACCGTCCAGAGAGCAGGAGCGCATCAGAGTCTGCAGGCCAGAGGAAGCCCTGCTGTCAGGAGAGTTGATGTCTTCATAAATTTCTCCTCTCCAGCTGTCAGCAGAGCGTCAGAGATGGATGAAAGAGCCACAGACCTCTGACCCGCTCAGACCTTTTCTTCACTAAACCCCTGTGAAGCCCCAAAACTCTCACAGAGCCCCGAGACTCCAGCGCAGCTCAACAATAGTGTCCACTGCAGCACACACCGTTCACACGCAATGCAACACAAACTATGCATTGCAGGCTTTCACACTGCACTCATGCAAATAAATAACGTGTTTAACGTTATATTAAAGTCACTTATTATACAGCTGTCTGGAATACTCGCTTCTGATTGGTCAGTTGTGACATTTCAAGGTTTGTTATTTCCAGATAACAACCTCTAAATAACACGGGCTTATCCGGGAATTGATTCACCTTGAACGTCATTGAATATGTTCAAATCCATATACTATATGTCCAGGTTAGTGTATACTCCATCAGCTGTTTTCATTTCTGTCAGCTTTGTGTTTTTGACTGTTTGGCGCCATCTTGTGACTGAATACAGCGCAGGTTAGTGTATACTCCATCAGCTGTTTTCGTTTCTGTCAGCTTTGTGTTTTTGACTGTTTGGCGCCATCTTGTGACTGAATACAGCGCAGGTTAGTGTATACTCCATCAGCTGTTTTCGTTTCTGTCAGCTTTATGTTTTTGACTGTTTGGCGCCATCTTGTGACTGAATAATGCACAGGTTAGAGTATTCTCCATCAGCTGTTTTCGTTTCTGTCAGCTTTGCGTTTTTGTCTGTTTGGCACCATCTTGTGACTGAATAACGCGCAGGTTAGTGTATACTCCATCAGCTGTTTTCGTTTCTGTCAGCTTTGTGTTTTTGACTGTTTGGCGCCATCTTGTGACTGAATAATGCGCAGGTTAGTGTATACTCCATCAGCTGTTTTCGTTTCTGTCAGCTTTGTGTTTTTGACTGTTTGGCGTCATCTTGTGACTGAATAATGCGCAGGTTAGTGTATACTCCATCAGCTGTTTTTGTTTCTGTCAGCTTTGTGTTTTTGACTGTTTGGCACCATTTTGTGACTGAATAACGCGCAGGTTAGTGTATACTCCATCAGCTGTTTTCGTTTCTGTCAGCTTTGTGTTTTTGACTGTTTGGCGCAGTCTTTTGACTGAATAATGCTCAGGTTAGTGTATACTCCATCAGCTGCTTTAATTTGTCAGCTTTGTGTTTTTGACTGTTTGGCGCCGTCTTGTAACTGAATAATGCTCAGGTTAGTGTATACTCCATCAGCTGCTTTAATTTGTCAGCTTTGCGTTTTTGACGGTTTGGCGCCATCTTGTGACTGAATAATGCATAGGTTAGTGTATACTCCATCAGCTGTTTTCGTTTCTGTCAACTTTGCGTTTTGACAGTTTGGCGCCATCTTGTGACTGAATAATGCGCAGGTTAGTGTATACTCCATCAGCTGTTTTAGTTTGTCAACTTTGCGTTTTTGACTGTTTGGCGCCATCTTGTGACTGAATAATGCGCAGGTTAGTGTATAGTCCATTAGCTGTTTTCGTTTCTGTCAACTTTGCGTTTTTGACTGTTTGGCTCCATCTTGTGACTGAATATTGCGCAGGTTAGTGTATACTCCATCAGCTGTTTTCGTTTCTGTCAACTTTGCGTTTTTGACTGTTTGGCGCCATCTTGTGACTGAATAATGTGCAGGTTAGTGACCAACAGACCAGCAAACTTTGTTAGATCTTTTCTGCGAATGTATGACTTTTTGTGTAGTGCACTTAAGTCTTGCATTTCAGTATTTGAAAGCTTTGGATTATTTTATGTAACTGAAGATCAAAGTGATGGCATTGAGGTTAATTATTAAAAATTATTACTCTGTAAAAATAAAATAAAATAAATTATATTAATTCAAGCAAAGCTTTTCTTTTTTGAAAAAGGAAACATCGTGTTACCTTTTAGCAAAAAATATAAATTTTTCATTATTATTATTATTATTATTATTATTATTATTATTATTATTATTTATTCATTCATTCATTCATTTTCTTTTCAGCTTAGTCCCTTTATTAATCTGGGGTCGCCACAGTGGAATTAACCACCAACTTATCCAGCATATGTTTTACACAGCAGATGCCCTTCCAGCTGCAACCCATCACTGGGAAACACCTCTCATTCACACACATACACTACGGACAATTTTAGCTAACCCAATTCACCTATACCACGTCTTTGAACTGTGAGGGAAACCAGAGCACCCAGAGGAAACCCACGCCAACACGGGGAGAACATGCAAACTCCACACAGACCCAGCACGAACCAGTGACCTTCTTGCTGTGAAGCAATAGCGCTACCCACCACGTGCCTATTATTATTATTTATACAAATTAGGAGTATTTTATTATTTATTTGCTATAATATTGTTCACAATACTTAATTTAATATTTGTTTTTTGTATATATATTTATAGTTCAGATGTATTAATTATAACAGCATTTACACGTATTTGATTGATTCCTAATAAAATATTTATTTTTAACATGTAATTTAATTTGACCCAAACAAACACATAGACACTTGCTTGCTCACACATATTTATGCATGTATCTTAAAGCTGCACAAAAAAAATCTGAATATTGCAATGTTTTTTTTTTTTCTACAATAAATATTGCAATATGAATAGCTTCACAAGATAGTTTGACTAGCACTGCTTGGCCATTTCTGGAGAGTCTAAGAGTATTCAGGTACAGAAATTGAATAATCACAACGCAAAAAAAATGTAAATGTTGTTTTCAACTACAGAAGAAATAAGGCAACATTAAGAGTTTTTCCTTAAAACAAGCAGATTTATCTGCCAGTGAGGCAAGTAAAATAACCTTGTTTTTGCTTTAAAATGTAGATATTTGAATTAGAAACAAGAAATTGTTCTTTTTTTAAATAAATTGTATAAAACTATGTTATAAATACAGTAATTAAATGCAATTCTGCAACTCCTGGTCAACTATAATCCAGACTCAATTTTGCATATATTGCGATGTGACTATTATGGATGCACATATTGCGATATTGATGCTGGAATGATATATTGTGCAGCCCTAACACATCTGTTTTTTCAAACACTCAAAATTTGTCTAGGCCACAAAAATAACGCTATTCATAGTATTCAATTTCCAGTCTCAATTAATTCAGATTCAAATCCCATCAATATTCATGAAAGCCCAAGTAATAATTATCCTGTAACATAATTCCCCTTCAAAAAAAACAAACTCAACTCATCGCAAACCTATCAGAAACCTGAAACAGCTCCATATGACTGCACTTGAGTCCTGAGCGAGAGCGTGACCTCTGACCTGTGACCTCTTAGGCCAAAGGTCAAGGGTGGCGCTGGCTTTTCCCTCATCATCGCTATCAAGTGTTCAAACAGCATCTCATCCACAAATAGCAGCACATGTCCAGAAGTCACTCAACACAGCAGAAGTCCGACTTTCCCTTTCCTCCATCAACACATCTGCGTGACGTCTATTTATTATTGTCACAGGCTCTTATTTGGCTTGATCTACGACAGAACCGAGATGTCAGTTTTAAAGATAATTACATTTCTCCCCCCTCCGCGGCTCCATTCATCACACTCTGCCATTTTTAGCCTCTTGATAACATGCCTCGACTCATTCTTTCTCTCCCTCGCAGTGAGTCACGTCCCATTATGTGGCATGAAGTTGCCAAAAATTTGTTAATTACAAAGTCCAGAGCTCGGCTGGTATGGTTGTGATGAAGTTTTGAGGAAAGCACTGGTGGATTTACTGCCGCTTCTTCAGTCTGTGTTTGTAATCAGCATCTTCTTATGTGACGTTTCTCACGGGACGAGCGATCGCAGCTCCTCTTATTACACAATCACAAACACTGATCAGCCAATCACTTATTAGCAGCTGATGACAGACGATTGCTTGAGAAAAAAAGACTATTGGATGGATGGATGGATTGATTGATGGATGGATGAAAGTGTTGTGTTGCATTGACTTACAGTGACAGTTCACCCAAAAATGAAAAATATGTCTTTATTTATACACCTTTTTACTTGTTACATAACAGTTTGGGTTTCCTTTGTTGAGCAGAAAAGAAGATATTCTGAAGAATGTTGAAAACCTGTAACCATTGACTTCTTTAAATAGAAAGAAAGTTCTTGAAAACAAGTACAGGGTGAGTAAATAGTAGGGGTGAAATGGATCACTGTTGATCCGTGATCCGTATGGATCACAACTCACGGTTCTGAACGCACGAGACCCGCGGATTAATAATTTATTTTGAACTTGTCAGTTAATCCAATAGGGGTGTCAAAATTAATCGTTTCTTCGATGCACCGCGATGCAGATGGGGACAATTCGATATCGGTTCAGCAATAGATCATAACCGGTTATTACGCACTGACGTCATTTATCCCCTATGCGCGATGTCGCGGTAGAATACTATGGCGAAGGAGGCGAGGGTGAGTAAATAAAACACTCCTACTACTTAAAAAGCCGATCTTTCACTGACACTGAGGAATCATGGACACTAAGGAACTCTCTCTCTCTCTCTCACACACACACACACACACACACACACTTTGGGCATTTGACCCGCTGGCATGTTCGTGAGGTAAATTTCCCTCCTCTCGGCTGTTTGTGGATCGAGACACAAGCGTGCCTGTGGTGTGAGTTTATTGTATTGTGTTTATTCTATTACAAATTACCTGAAAACCGCATATTATGCGCATATAGACTGACCCGCAGTTCAGTAAAGTTAGCAACAGATTCGCAGATTCGTATTTTCCGGATCAATAACTCATGTCGAAACATTGTTCCTACACAAATAGCACCTCTTTTCTACTGTCGCAATGTATACAACCACCTACAACCTTATTTTCCTAAAAATGAGCTTTCCTACGCGCTGGACGCATTATATTGATCTCTATGCACAGGCGGCAAAGAGACCGATCCTTAGGGACCGTCTACAAAGAGCAAAACGCGAAAACCAATACTACAAAAGCTGTCAATAACTTCCCTCTAACTCATTATACTGCCATCAAACTCAGATCACACATCGCTGCTGACCTGCTGGTTATACTACAACACTTATTTTTCCGAAAAACTAATTTGCATATTTTTGAACAGTGCTTTTGTTTCTAAAGCCAAGCGCAGCCCTTTCTGTTGAGCTGGTGAAGACAAGGACCAATCAAGGGATGTAAGAACTTGCCAGCGCTTAAAAAGCAAGCGGGATAATATTTACATTAGTTTATTTGTTATGAAACTTTTATGAATTGCTCGTGCTGTCTTCTGAGCATGTATTGAAGTTTTCATTCACAAAGAGTGTTTTTTTTGAGCAGGTATAATTAAAGGTACAGTTCATATATCTGACTGCTTGTATTAAAGGACAAAATTGTATTACAAGTAATATATAAACATAAACATATTTATGGATTTTAATAAAAAAAAAAATTTCTTGTGTTGTAAAGAAAAAAATCTAATTATGGAAATAATCGTCAATGCACCGTGATGCACCGAAATATCGAATTGAACCGAATCGATGGCATGATAATCGTAACCGAACCGAACCGTGAGAGCAGTTTAGGTTCACACCCCTATAATCCAACATTTATAACCATTGCAGAGAGATCGCCTCCCGCGTCATTCAAACCGCGTGCTTGAAAGCATTTTGGCTTCCCTGTAAGATATAATGGGAAAAAGTTGTGGTGGGATTTAATTTGGGCTTAATTTGTGCCGGAACACGCCGAATCCAGCACCTCTGAAATCTGATCCGACACCTCATTTTACCAAGCCCCCTCCTCAACCGCTCTCCAACCCGTCCGCTGTTCACTTTCACTTTCTTCCGCGACTCCCCAACCCCCTTCACTTTCGTACGCGACACCTCCGCCCCGCTCACTTTCATCTGCGACAGTCCAGTCCCCCCCAAAATCACCGTTTAATGAAGCATGACGCTGGTGAATTTTTGACGCTGGTAAAAGCAATTACATCCTGTAACCAACAGATAGCGACAAACAACCATCAAAATTATGTCACTGAATAGGTTTTCAGAAATAATACACCAACAGTATAATAAAACATGAAGTTTTATGTGTGAATTGTTGAATCATTAATTGAAGATAAATATGATCTGTTGTACAAGATGTTAAATTTCTGTATTTAGCATTATCAGCCACAGTAGCAAAGATCATATTTCATATTGAATACTTTTCTTTCTTCAGCTGGTTCTTTCTTGGTTTTTATTCTTATTAGCATTACAGATTCTAAGTTCTGTTTGTTAAACGCAATGTTTTTTGCAGTAATATTTTTATAGAAATGGAAAGCAAATGACTCACTTTTTTGCTGATCCGAAAAACGGTCCGATCCGTGACTAAAAAACCGTAGTGTGATCCGAACTGCAGATTTGTGATCCGTTACATCACTAGTAAATAGCTACGTTTCCATCCACCTATTTTTATGTGCATTTTGAATATGCGCATAAAAAAGTTGATGGAAACGCCATGATGCGCATAAATTTTGAAAATGCGGGGAAAAAAAGAATATGCGCATAACTGAGTAGGATAAACTTTTTATTCAGTAAGAAAAAATGTGCATAAACTGCGATGGAAACGCTTTCACCAAATTCCAGTATGTGCATTAAAAAAAAGGTCATGTAATTTTGTTATAAGAGATCATGTGATTATAAAAATGTCTGTGAATGGACAAACCAGCAGGCTGAGCACATTGTAAAACATCTAAAAATGTTGTTCTGGTCATTCTAAAACGACTAACCATCTCAGTATTAGTGTTATTATATTATTAATCATCTCCAGAACTGTAAAGAGCGCCTGTGCTCCACGTCGCACACCTTCAAACGCCACCATGCGTTCACTGCGTGTCAGGATTGCCTTCTGAGGTGAAAGTCATTTATTAAATGAAGAAAAGATTTATGCAGCTTCTCCTACCACAGCAAATTCTGGTTTTACTGTTGATTTTTGGTACCAGTTAATCAGGAAGTGACGATTTTGTTTGCTTTGACTCATTGGATAGAAACGCTGCTTTATTTGCACGTCTTTTATGCAATATTCCAGTTTTGCGCATAAAGTTAATTCGCATTTTTGGATGGAAACATAGCTGATGATTTTTGGGTGAACTATACCTTTAAGTAAACTACTTTTAACCCCTTTTTGGACAGAGATGTGAAATTGACATATCCGGCTTAAATGATTGAAAATCTTCGATGCTTTGGTTCATAGATTTAAGCTTGGTCTTATTTTGAAGAATTCAAAAAGTTCAATAAAACCAAATTCATCTGCCTTTTTGTTTGTAAAAATAATAAACCAATAAATGCAAATTTAAATTTATTACACAAAATATGTATTTTACAAAAGCTGTTTAAGCCTAAAAAAATAAAATATTTAAACAAACTATATGCCAAATTTCAAGTTGATATCTCAAAAAAGTATGTTGTTTACAAGCATCTCTCTACAAATTACATATTTGACATTATTTTATTTATTTAAGTCTGGTGATGAGGAAATGTGTACATTAGACAACATAAGAGATCAAGGCTTCCTATACTGATATGGAATGTGCATCCAATGTGTGTAAAACATATACTTTAGGGCTGCACGATATTGGAAAAAGTCTGACATTGCGATACTTTGCTTTTGGTGACATACATTGCGAAATGAATATGATTTCCCCAGATTCAATAGTTCCATTTGGAAACGTTTCATTCATTAAGATTGGGATGATGAAGTATTTTTCTATGCAGTGCATTTGAATACATTGTAATAAGCATATTTCAATATGGCTTTCTAGAGAGTCTAACAGTATTCAGTTACAGAAATTGAACAATTAAACATAAAATAACAAGGTAATTACAACATCAGTTATTAAAAAATTATAATATTTGACAATATCTTTATCGTTTACTCTTTAATAAATAATCTAATGCTGCGATGTGACAACAGCAATGTTTTTAAAAGGTTTTATGCTTCTAAAAGGTCATGTTCAATGTTATATTTTAATAAATGTAGTATTTTTTAATTGAATTAAATGCATTTTAGGGTTAGGTGACGTTGCTGCTTTTTTATAATTTACTTTAAAATTTATTTATTTATTTTATTATTCATTTTTTCATTGCAGTTATTTGAATAAAATTATTCTAAATTAATTAATTAATTTTAATCCAGCGATGTGACTATTGCGGATACACACATTACAATATCATTGCTCAAGCAATATATTGTGCAGCCATAATATGCATAATAAATATATATAATGCACACATATATTATGTCAAAACTTTTTGTATTCCGATTAGTCAGTAAAAGTAATCAGTAAAAGTCTAGTAGTGTAGGTTAGCAAAACCTGTTAAAACCTGTTAATTTAGCCCAATAATTTTTTTTTACTTAAACTTATTGTTCAAAAAACATGAATATCAATGCTTGAGCTTACAGCAGGTCTCTTAGATTAAAAAAAAAAAAAAAAAAAAAACAGAAACTAATCACCTTATTACGACCAATTACATTCAAAATTCTAAAATATTTACAAGAACTGAAAAAACAATACTAAAACTGCCCCAAGAATAGTAAAAGCATCCTACCTTGACACTGCTCGTTCCGCTCCTCATATCCAGGGTTACACAGACAATTCCCAATGGGCACCAGCCACTCTCCGTCTGCACCGCAGTACATTTTGGGCACCTCCTGCTCTTCCGAATGATCCACACATGAGCCTCGCACCTCCACCAGGGATGACGTATCCGCTCCGGTCACTGTATCAGGAAACTGCGCTAAGTTCCTGACCGCTAATGGACACTTTTTATAAAACACGTGAACCGAAACCAGCGCGATGCACGCTCCTACATCCTGAAAGGCCAGATAAAACCCTGCGCGACTCAAAACTCCGACATCCCGAACTTCAGTGTTTAGTTTCATAATTCGATCGCCGATATCCACCTGCGTGAAGCTTTCATCCGCTGCCACAGTATCGATCTTCGAAAATCGGCTCTCATGAGCGTATCGTTCGTTGTCAGAGTCGGACTCCAGGTAGAAGAGATTAAAGGTCTCTTTGCATGTGCCGATGACGCCGGGAAGGCTGTTGCAGTCCCGTAGGGTGAATTTAATCTCGATGTAGATGCGCTGGGCTGCTCCACGTTGTATCCAGTGAGTCCTGAGCCAGTTGTTTTGACTGGGCTCCATCACGTTGCACACCTGGTATGTTCTGATGGGGATGTTCTTCTCGTCCATGATGCTCACCTCCTCCCACTGCATGAGATGACACAAAAAATAACGTAAGAAATGAGAAGGAAATCTGGTATTTTTAAGACCTTCTAGGGCTGTGCAAATAATTGACAAGCAGAACGAGCACATTTAAAGTCATCTTTAAGCTGAATTTGCATGTCTAAATAATAATAATAATAATAATAATAATAATAATAATAATAATTATTCCTTTCATTCATATACTGTAGCTCTTTTCTGGACACTCAAAGCACTTTACACATTGGGGGAATCTCCTCATTCACCGCCAGTGTGCAGCATCCACCTGGATCATGTGACGACAGCAATATTGTGCCAGAACGCACACCACACACCAGCTGATTGGTGGAGAGGAGACAGAAGCCAATTATAATATGGAGATGGTTAGGAGGCCATGATGGACAGTGGGAAAATTTGGCCAGGATGCCGAGGTTAAACCCCTACTCTTTTTCGAAGGACATCCTGGGATTTTTAACGACCACAGAGAGTCAGGAGCTTGGTTTAACGTCTCATCTGAAAGATGGCACTCACTGAGCAGTATAGAGTCCTCTTCACTATACTGGGGCTTAGGACCTACACAGACCACAGGTTGAGCGCCCCCTGCTGGTCTCCCTAACACCAGTTCCAGCAACAACCTAGCTTTCCCATGTGGTCTCCCATCTAGGTACTGACCTGGGATCAAATATATGGCTGCACAGTACATCAAAAAACTACTGTTATTGCAATAATAGTATATTCAATATCTATGTTGCAAGTAAATGCATTTGTGTACTGCATTTGAATTCATAGGTTGTTTATTCATATCTGACCAATCATATGGGTCAGATTTACTATGTTCATCCTCGCCTCTCCAGTAGGTGCTGTTAGGTGAACCTAGAGCCGAAAATACATACTAATGCTGGGAGACTAGGCATGGGACGATAACTGGTTTCAAGGTTTACCGTGGTTTGGAAAAGTCAAGTTTTTAAAACCGCTAAAGTTTTCTGTTATACAGTTCCTAAGGTATATGTAAGTTTTTGTTGTTTTTTTACATGTTTTTCACAGCTAATCTATTATTTGTTTTTTTAGGGCAACAGTATCACCAGCAATGGGGGGTGGGGGGTTGTTGTTTTATACCCAGACACTTAAAAACAACATATTTTAGAGGAGTAATCACAATACCGTGTTACTGTGAAACCGTGATATTTTTATCGAAGGTTATCATAACGTCAGAATCTTATACCGGCCCATGCCTATGGGAGACAAGAGTGTAAAATAAAAATCCAATAATAATCAGAATTTCCGCTGAGGTTTTCAATCATTCGGTGGTGTTTTAAAGTCTAAATGTTTGCACCTTGACATCGTTTTTTATTTATTTAATTAGCTCAGAACAATATCTATTATCGGTTTCATTTAGTTTTATCATTACATAAATAAATGATTTAGTAAAAATTGCAGATAAAATAGTGTATCTCAAGTTAGTTATATCATAAGAAATATAATTATCGCAACACTGCATATTTTCCCAGTATCGGGCATCCCTAGTCGAATGCATGCAATAACGTGTCAAAACGCTTAGTGATTATTCACATAAACCCTTGTTTGTTATGTAATAAATGAACAAAAGAGTTTTGTGTATTCGTAAAATGAAATTGTGCATCTTATGACACTGATAATCATTTAAGTAATCGTGATTTCAATTTTTATAAATTATTATGATGTTTCCCATAATCAAGCAACCCTTGAAATCTTCCAATTTTTCTATTTGCATTTTAGATGTAAAAAAAATACAGGGTTACACAAAATTCATTCATGTTGATTCAGCACAAATCAATTAGGTTAACTTAACACTTTTAATAAATTTATGTGGATTGAACATAAAAAAATAAATTGTCCCAATGGAACCTCAAGAATTGTGTTGATTCAGCTCATTTTAAAGTAGTTTGAACAAGCAAAAAAATATATATTTTTTTTTTGTGTGCATGTACATTTATTGGCTCTTTCAAAAGTATACTCAAATTTTTTTTTTTTGCTATTTGTTCAAACTACTTCTTTAAAATGAGTTGAAACAACACAAATCTTGATATTTTTTGGAGGACAACTTGATTATTTTATGTTCAATCCACTTAAATTTGTTAAGTTAACTTAATTTGTGTTGTGACAACATGAAGGAATTGTGCAGAACCCTGCATTTTTTACAGTGTACAATACACCTTTACTTTTTTTGTTTTCATACATTAGAATGTGTCCTGTTTATGTGTCCAGAAAAATTCCTATGGATTTTTATAGAATGTAATGTTATTCAGTGTAATAATAGGGTTTCTGAAGGTTGCAGCAAGTCAAATGTAAGACTTTAAGATCTTTTTACAACCATGAAGAATGAAATTTCAGACTTATTTAGGGCTAAATGCTAAGCATTTTATAATTTGCCAGCAGAAAAAAAATGTACTTGCCCCATCAAAAAACTAATTCTAATGAGCTATTTCTTATCCATGTATTTCAAATAAT
The DNA here is from genome assembly GCA_903798195.1 of Danio kyathit. Lineage (NCBI taxonomy): Eukaryota > Metazoa > Chordata > Actinopteri > Cypriniformes > Danionidae > Danio > Danio kyathit. Next base: position 50,627,580 of record LR812533.1, read on the forward strand.
GCGTCAAAATAAGCAGATCCTAGTTGTATACATACATTTTTTTCAACATAACTTAAAAATAAAGTTTAAAAACTAAATGTATGGACAACTGACAACATAATATTAGTTATAAATTTAGTTTTGCTAAAAGATTTATTGAGATATATTGTTGGTGATTGGATGCGTGTTGGATCGATTGGGTAGTTTTACATAAAGAAAAATTAAGACCTGTTTAAAATTATTTAAGACCTATAAGACAATTTTTTTGTGAATTTAAGATTTAAGGCCTAAAATTTTGTTTTTGAAATTTAAGACATTTTAAGACCCTGCAGATACCCTGAATAATAGTGAAAAACAACAAGTTATAGCAAAGAAAGTTGTTTGACATTAAAAACAAACAAAAAAGTTTGATAGCATATTAAAATACTTTAATTAAATATATAATTAATTATAATTTAAAATATTTATACTTGGACATTATTGACCATATTAAGTGTGAAAATATTTGTTTACATGTTTTCATAAGCACGGGTCAGAATAAGTATTTTGTTTAATTTCTAGATCAATACATCTGTTATGCTGAATGACAATGGAACATTATTTCACCTATATTTAGTTGTTTTTTTTACACATTTTATTTATTTTTTTTAAAGAGGCCATCTTAACAATCTTTCTATCACCTCATATATCCTAACATAGATGTTTTGTATAAGTGTGTATAGTATAAGTTTTTTATTAGGTCTAATGAAAACGTTTGTTTTAAAATTAGCACAATTGTGCTCGTTTATGTGATTGCAAGTAAACTGAACCACATTTAATCAATTACATCACATCTTGAAAGCATTGTGATGAAAACACTAAGTTTTTAGGCAATTAGGATGACTCGAAAACAGTAATTGGCTGGAAAAATCATCATCGAACTGTCCCAAAAAAAAACTGATGGCATCTGGATGACAAAACGTGAAGCTCATCAGACTCCTGAGAAGCTGAAAGTAATCGATCAATCATTTAACTAAACAAACATGAGGTCATCCAGAGTGAAAACGGGAAGCTGTAGAGTGAATGCAGATCTAAAACATAACATCTGTCTCATTCTTCTAGGCTTGAGTAGAAGTTTCCCCAGACTAAGCATTATTCTTCCTCTACTCGCCTCAGATACAATAACAGCTCTATACAGTCGTTAATGTTGAACAGCTCAACACGTCTCAGTGTCTGCTAAACCAGCGTCACAGCAACTGATTTGACTGGATTGGAGTTTTCATCATCTAATAAACTCTGATGACTTTTATTAAAGCAGATAAAACAACATGCAAGTTTTAATTGCATGCCCATTAGTCTGACATTTCTGCAAGACCTGAAATAACTTCCTCTGTGTATGTTTGTTGCAAGTTTCAGATGACAAATCCCCTAGAGGGCGCTGTCTACGTTTTGTGAATATGAAATACATACTTCGCTTAAGTTTTGTAGTATGTTTCAGATACACATCCTTCTTTTAAATCTAAACCAGAAGGCAGGGCTTGTCATATAGATCACATAACAAACCACTGGCCAAAAATCTTCCCCAAACCCAACTAATAGTCTTGTCAAACGTAAAAGAAATGTGCATTGCCACCTTATAGTTTTACCTTGATTTTAAATTATTAACATCTTTTTTTTGTGGAGCAAAGTTTCAACAGCCTCAAACAAAAGCTCTCTGCATCACAAGTAAACCATAGTACAAGGTGAGCTACCGAGCAAACTGACCACGACAGAAAAGTTGACCATATAGGTGATGTAAACATATTTGATTACAAATCTAGACACTGTTGCGTTGTTTTGATATATTTTTTGTTTGCTGTTGTGCATAGAATTGCACACACATATTTTGTCGATAACATGTCCCTGTAAGTATCATTAGTGTGAAAAGGAACACAAGTTGCTGGCGTCATACTGTCCCCCAGTGTTCCTTTTACCTTGAAACTGCAGTCCAACATTTGTTGAAGTACGTTTTTGCAAAAATGTAGGCTGAAGTACATATTTCTAATGAGCCTATATTTAAAAAAAGCCTTAATATAAAAGTTTGAATTAATAATGTTTTGTTTTTAACATGTTTGTAAAAAAAAAAGCATTTTACGGTCACCAAGGTTGCATTTATTTGAAAACAGCATGTAAGCCACAGTACAAGGTGAGCTACCGAGCAAACTGACCACGACAGAAAAGTTGACCATATACAGTAGGTGACGTAAACGTATTCGATTACCAATCTAGACACTGTTGAGTTGTTTTTATTTTATTTATTTTTTGTGCATAGAATTGCACACACGTTTTGTCGATAACATGTTGTTGGCGTCATACTGCCGCCTAGTGTTTATTTTACCTTAAAACTGGAGTCAAACATTTGTTGAAGCATGTTTTTGCAAAAATGTAGGCTGAAGTACATATTTTAAATGAGCCTATATTTTTAAAAAGCCTTAATATAAAAGTTTAGAATAATAATGATTTGTTTTTAACATGTTTCTGAAAAAAGAATTTTACACTCATTGATTTGAAAACAGTATGTCGAAAAATTGTTGAATACATTTTAAAATGTAATTTATTCCTGCAATGCAACACTAAATTTTCAGTATCATTTCTCCAGGCTTCAGCGTCACATAATCCGTCAGAAATCCTTATAATATTTGAATTACATTTAAATAATTTGCTTAATCATAATAGTTGAATAATTTGCTTTAACATTCTCATCAGGTCTAATGAAAATGTTTGTTTTAAAATTAGGACATTTGTGCTTAAAACACTATGAGTTACTGAAAACCTCAGTGGAAATTCAGATTTTTATTGTCTGTTAACATTTTTCCTATTTTTTATTTTTAAATTCCAATAACATTTCACAATATTACAACATTTTTTTATTGTTTGGCATTTTAAATCAAATTGGTTCACAAACAGATGACTTTTTTTTTTAAAATTGGTTCTTTTAAAATCAAATGAAAATGTCTTCTTGGTGAGCACTATAAAAACATTACCATCTAATAATCTAAATGTTGCTTTAATAACGTGCCGTTTGTCCTTGAACTGCTTGTACAATGAATAAATTGCCAGATCAAGTTACTCACAAATGTTCACATCTCAATTACAGATTCATTAAAAAAGTTAATTTAATTTCTAAGAGAGCGCAAAAAAACTATGTGGTAAATGATGTTCACTAAAATCATGCGTAATCCCATTGTAACATGTCCCACGTCTATCCTCTAATATCAGCAACCATGCTCCCACGCAGCCCGATTTGATGGCCTTTTAACAATTTCCAGGAATTATTCACAGCCATATAAATTCAGAATATTCATTCATTCATTTTCTTTTAGCTTAGTCCCTTTATTTATCAGGGGTCGACACAGCGGAATGAACCGCCAACTTATCCAGCATGTGTTTTACGCTGCGGATGCCCTTCCAGCTGCAACCCAGTACTGGGAAACATCCATATACTCTCACATTCACACACACACACACTCATACACTACAGACAATTTATTTTATTCAGTTCTCCTATAGCGCATGTGTTTGGACCTGTGGGGGAAACCGGAGCACACGGAGGAAACCCACGCCAACACGGGGAGAACCAACAAACTCTACACAGAAATGCCAACTGACCCAGCCGGGACTCGAACCAGTGACCTTCTTGTTGTGAGGCAAGAGTGCAAACCACTGAGCCACCATGCCACCACAAATTCAGAATATTAACACATACATACAAAGTTAATAGATTAGTAAAAAATGATCTTCTGATATCAGCAGCCATGCTCCCACGTAGCCCATTATTTTAAATAATCTTCAGGAATTATTGGCCGTGCGCTAAAACTAATTGAGCATTTGAGAGATAATAAGACTGACAGCGATCTGGCGTCCGTCAGGGATCGGGATTGTCTCCGTTTCGGGCTCGTCCCTTCATCTGTGTAACTGCAGAGGCCCAGCGGAGCAGCGCAGAGATAAGACGCCGGAGCAACCGATAGCGGGACGAGAGGAGAAAAGAGCTAATTGGCCGTATTAAAGCCTGAATAACCGGCCAGCGTCCGTGCCAAAGGCCTGTCCATCACGGAGAAGATCACAGAGGGAGAGGAACTCAGGAGCTCAATGAGACTTGGATGGATGCGAAAGGAAGCCGGGCTGCTCCAGAATGAAAGGGAATTCTGTGCGTTTTATTGAATCGCCGATGTGGTCATTTAGATCCACCTGATCTGAAGATGTTAAACGGCTAATTGGTGATGAGGGGCTCGAAAACAGTGCGGGAGAGCATACATTATCGGACAGAACCCGCTGACCCTCTCCATCTAAGACCTCTCACACACACACACACAGACTCAAACAGACCTTTTCTCTGCCTCCGGGTTGCCAAGTCTCTCCCCCCTACCTCTTTTGAGAGAAAAGGGATAGAGTTTCCTAACAAAGGGCATTTCTGTCTCCCTGCACTATTTAGGAAATTTGACGCCTGTCGCTGTAACCTAGCTTTTGCGAATTTACATCCTTGAGAAGTAGAGAGCGGCAGGGTGATCTCATTCCCATTTGTTGAGTATTCAGATGTGACTTGAAGCTTTTTGAACGCTTAACGTATAATATCAAAACACTGGCAGCATCGACAATGTAAACGATTTCATATGTGAGATGAAAAAATAGATATACTGTATTCAGAAATACTCTGAAAAGTGGTTAAACTTGAACTTAAAAAGTGAAGAAAACTTAGTATGGACGCCTGTTGGAGAAAAAAAAAAAAAAAAAGGTAAGCTTGACTTTGCTCACTTTTTTTCTACACTGCAAAAAATGCTTTTCTTACTTAGATTTTATTATCTCGTTTCTAGTCCAAATATCTAAAAATTCTTAAATTAAGAAGCATTTTCTAGACAAGCAAAACATGTCTTGTTTTAAGAAATAATATGCCAAAATTAAGTGAGTTTTTCCTTTCGACATAAGATTACTTTGCTTACATTTGCAGATTATTTTGCTTGCTTTAAGGAAAAACAAGACAATATGATTTGCTTGTCTAGAAAATGCTTCTTGATTTAAGAATTTTTAGATATTTGGACTAGAAACAAGACAAAAAAAATCTAAGTAAGAAAAACATTTTTTGCAGTATAAGAAAATAACCACTAGAAATAAACAAATAATTCTGAACTATTTTATTAAAAAAAGATACTTAAGTGCAAGCTTTAAACATAATTTTACAGTTTACATCTTACAATCTAGACTTTTTTCATCACAAGTCTGAAAAAAGGCTCATAATTTTGAGACAAAAACAGAGAATTCTGGCCTTCACAGTTGTTATTTTTACCATACAGCTCTGTGAGGAAAAATTAAGAATTGTGTAATACTACTACTACTTTTTTACTGATCAACTTTGTATTTATATATTAAAATTCTGACTTTTTTTTCCACATTTTCTGAGTTTAAGGTTAACAGTTGAAGTTATTATATATAAACGTAATTAACCTGCAGTTATATAGTATATAGCAGTGGTTCTCAAACTGTGGTACATGTACCACTAGTGGTACGCGGGCTTCCTTCTAGTGGTACGCGGAGGAATCAAATGTCATTTGTACATGCTACATAAATTGCAAAATGTATCAAAAATGATTTATACATAAATATGATGACATATAGCCTATATTTCTGAGGTCCAGGCAACATTTCCAGGTGTTGATGAATTGGCTACTATAGGTTTATACTTTACATTTAAGTACAGGAGTTTTTTTTTTTTACTTTTTAAGAACAGTAACCTACTATTTTGAACTTTTAAAAGCACATTTTAATTTAAATGTTGACGTTTTTGTTTGTTTGTTTGTTTGTTTGTTTGTTTGGTTTACATATAAGCACAGTACAGTGTTAATGTTTAGACTATTTATAATGTTTAAAGTGGCTGACAATAATATTCTTAATAATAGGAATTAATCTGCCATGTTTTTGAACTGTGCAGAGCTGTAGCTGCTTTACTGGGCCTTTACGCTACTGTATTTCAATACTGCTTATGGTGGTACTTGGAGAGACCATAGTTTGAGAACCACTGGTATATAGGTATTGTGTACATGTTTAATGAAGTGTAACATATACTGTATGTAGTATACATAAGTGAAACTAAACTATATATCCAAGTACAATTGCAATTGTCAATAAATAACATAAATTGCAAGCTATTAGTTAGTTAATTAGTTAAAGGGTGACACTTTATTTTGATGGTCTATTTGAGTATTAGTAGACTGTCTGCTTAATATCTGCTTAATATATTGTGATATATAATCTTAACATTACAAGAAAAAGGAAATTATGAGATAAAAAAGTCACAATTATCAAATTTCGCCCATCAAGCTTCTATACCTTTTAAAGTGAACAGTTTTTTTATTTAGTTTTATTGATCTTAAGAGTGAAGAACACTTTTAAAATCACTTTTTTACAAAAAAATAAGTTCAATGCAAATCATGCATCTTTAAGTTTTTTCATGTTTTTTTTCTATTGACGCCAACAGAGAATCTTCATTTTTAATAGCGTACCATCGTAGTTTAATGCTAAAACACAACCCACTGAGCAAAAACATGGCATTACTCAATAAATAACACCTATAAAAAAACTTATTAATGAGGTTATTATAAAAATAGATAATAAAAATAGTCACCTACACTGTTTGTGTGGCTAAATTACCATCAAAGCAGAAAACAAACTGTTAAAATGTATAATTAGGTAAATATACATCTTCATTAAATAAATGTGATGTTTTCTAATATTGTCATTTCATAGAAACACAATACAATTAAGACAATGAGTTCTATGAACCTCAAATGATACGTAAACATTACTACTTTTCAGTATAGACACTGTATCACTATCTAGGGCTGAATGATATCAGAAAAATCTAGCATTTCGATATTTTGCTGTTCAGCGATATGAATACAATTTCACCAGAAGACTTGAATATCTCTATTTTGAAATGATTTAGCATTTTAGACTGCATAATTCATAATAAAATTTGCAAACATAGATATATACAATAAAGAAAATATACAAATTCAATACACAATGGTATATTGATTTCCAATGAGTTTAATAGTATTCAGAAACAGTAATTGAATAATCACATGTGAATAATCCTGCATAGTCTTTGTTGTAAAAATAATTCAATAAAATGAATCTGTATTAAAGGTAAAAAGGTAAAATTTTAACATTGCATATCCTGCGATGTGACTACTGCGAATGATCACATTGCGATATCAATGCTGAAATGATACATTGTGCAGCCCTATCACTATCTATCTAAAAGTATGAAACGGTGCTAGAACTATACATGAAAAATAATGAGGTCAGCTTGGAGACAGCGGGACGCAGAGACTCACCCCTCCTTCAATCGGGCTGGCGACCCATGCCAGCTCTCCTTGCACTGATCTGGAATCCAGCAGCGTGACTGAAGGAGAAAAACACAGAGGACTTGTGAATGAGATCATCAAAGCCTGACAGTCTCAACCATATGGATAAAACTAATCTTTTCTCAAACAAATAATGACAACAGATGCAGCCGTGGCCAAAAGCTCACTCAAAAAAATGACATTTGTTGTTTGCTCACACTACTTATTTAAAATGAGCTGAAACAACACAATTCTTGAGGTTTTTTTGGGACAACTTAATTGTTTTATGTTCAATCCACTTAAATTTGTGTAAACTAATAAGCTGATTTAATTCTGTCATGTTGGCCCAACACAATTCGATAGTGTGGAACCCAGCGTTTTCATTTTTACAGTGCTGACACAACATTATCTGAATAGGAATATAGCTAATTAATACAATAGCTATGACAAATAATTTAAAAAATACTTTGCGAACTATCGAATACCTCAAAATGTAAACAAAATCTCACTGTTTATACAAAAAAAATGAGGTACACGTTGTCTTCAAGTAGTCTAAACGACCAAAAAAAGCTCAACTTAATTCTAAACCACCAACGTTTGTTATGTTTGATATCATACATAGTTTGTTTATATTTCCAAATAAAAACAACAATTAGCAATTTTATGAGCAAAATAATTATTTGTGTCTAGAATCCAGATCATATTTTCATAAAAAAGATGTTATAAATGTTATAAATATGTTGACGTTATAAATACTAATTAGACACACAAAAGAAGAGTGAATAAATTAATAGCATATCAAAAACGTAAAATGTGAATAAATCTCGAGTATATCTCTATGTCATTAAGGTAAAGTTAGTTTTATATTTGCACATTCGTTCAGTGACAACTTGTGACATGCTCCCTATATTATTGAGGTAAAGTTGATTTTATATTTACACATTCAGACTTTCTCCTTGATAAAATAATTTCAGAAAAGTATTGTTTGCTAATTCTAAATAGTGAAATCATATTTGCAGCCATTGACTATCAAAGTAAAACACTGTTTACAGTCAATTAAAATGTGTTTTGAAGTCATATTTACATGTGATTTCAGACTGAATATTCAAAGTACCATGGTAAACAATATGAATATAAAACCATCTTTACCCTATCGTTGTACTTTGATAGTATTTGGCTGATAATATGATTTCACTATTTAAAATTTGCTAAGAATATTTATGGAGGTAAAGTTGGTTTTATATTCGGATATTCAGACTTTCTCCTTAATAATAAAATTTCAGAAAAGTATTCTTTGCAAATTCTAAATAGGGAAATCATATTAGCAGCAATTAATTATCAAAGCACAGCATTGTTTACAGTCAATTAGATCGTGTTAATGTTGTTTAAAGTCATACTTGCATGCTAATTCTGACCGAATATTCAAAGTAACATGGTAAACAATATAGAGACTTCTAAAGGAACGAATGTGCGAATGTAAAACCAACTTTACCTCTATAGAATATTTTTGTAAAGTTTTATTATTAGGAAGAAAGTCCAAATATGCGAATATAAAACCAACTTTTCCTCAATATTTGAGTTAAGTATGAAAAGTAATTAGCTATACGTTATTAATTGGAAATCGTCCTCCTTATAGAGAAGCCTACACATCAGGTGCAACAAACTCATTGTTACAAAACACACTTTATCAAAAACCTTATTACAAAAACGACTTACAATTATAACTTGAGTATGTGTTTGGTTAACATATTGTGTTTGTTATGGTTATAAACACATGGACGGACGCGCGCGCCCGAGTTTAACTTCGCGTCCTAAACTTTTCCACTTTACTCAAAGCGCTCTTACCTTCATTCGCCGGAGGACTCCTCGGAGCGGACAGACCTGCACAAATCCCAAGGAAAAGCGAGGTGAGAGCGTAAATAATCCCGGCCATGAGCGCCATTCGTCCTGTAAAATAACTGTGTTTCCGTTATTCCTGTTTATTCCTCGTGCTGCTCCGCGCGACTGATGATGATGATCCCTTGACGAGACGCTCACTCAACGGCGGCGAGCTCTGCTGGAGGGGGCGTGGTGTTCTTTTATGACGTCACGATCAATCAAGCTAAAAGCGGTCGATAGATTGATTTAAATTATTACTATTCATGTTTTTTATTGTGTTTGCAGGTGTTAAAAATAGTTTAAAACTGCGTATTGCAAAATACAACTGCTAATATTATAAATAAATACATCATTTGATTAATATTTATGTTTATTGTTACCGTTTATTATTAATATTACCGTTTTAATGAGTGTTTTTATATTTATTTAATATATTCAATAATTAATAAAAATGTCTGTGTATTATTTAAAAATTGCAAAAACAGATTATATAATAATATAGTGACACAGGATATAATTTGTATTATATCCATATATCCTAGTACACACACACACACACACACACACACACACACACACACACACACACACACACACACACACACACACACACACACACACACACACACACACACACACACACACACACACACACACACACACACACATATCATATGTCACTATATTATTATTTTCTTACCGTTTTAATGCTTGTTTTTATATGCATTTAATATATTCAGTAATTAAAACGGTTAAAATAAAGATGTTATACATTTAACACTGCTGAAATAGAGATGTTAAATATCTAATATATATGAATATAACATCTTTGTATTGACCGTTTTAAATATTGTTTAATTATGTAATAAAAAAGTGATTGAATTTGATAAAAAAAATACAAAGAAAACATATTACTATATAATAAAAGTACTGTAATGAACTCTAAAAATCTATTATAATGTGAATTATAATAATTATTGCTCTGTGGCCTATATATCTGTATAGGCTATCTATAATAATTTGTTAATACATTAGGAATATAATAAATATATAATAAAGTTAATATGTGATCATTCTAAGTAATGTTTTAAAATATATTAACACTAATAGAAGAGGTAAATCCTAAGACTAATGTATTATGAACTAATCTTTTATCGCCATCTTGCGTTCACTTCCCGATACAACAGTCAAATTAACCGGCATAAATGCGCGGAAGATGTATTCTCTGGTCTTTAATATCTGTCATCTAAACTCTTATGACTCAAGACACAATTAAACCGATCTCAACGTGTCGATATTAGACTGTTTGTGAAGTCAAAAGACATTAGAGGGACTCAATGCAGTCACCTGCGGCACTTCAAACTCATTTTTCCATTTTATCCTCATCTTACCATCGACTGAATTCCTGATTCCTCTCCTTTATACAGCCTCTCTCGACTCTTCCTCGGGGTAATACAGTAAATGCTACAGGGAAATGTTTGTTCTTCAGCTGTTTGAAGTCAATAATCTCCATGAATGGGGTCCTGACCTGCATTGAGACTCACTGCAGGTGTGGACGAACAGCAGCTGAATTCAACACTGACTCAAATCAATGTGTTCAGCTCTGATTGACAGCCTCATTTTGAAGGAAATACAGACTGATAACAGCTGAGCGGTGAATATGTGTTGCTATTGGTAGTGGTGTGTTTCTCAACACATAATAAAAAGTTTATAAAATAAAAAGAATATTAAAGGTCATGGGAGTCAGTTAGATTTTTTTTTAAATTATGAATGATATTTATTTATTTATTTATTTATTTATGAATAATTAATTATATTACATTTGTATAATAATAAATAACAACAATAAAAATAAGCACATGCATGCTAAATAAATTACATTCGTATAATAATAATAATAATAATAATAATAATAATAATAATAATAATAGTAATAATAATAATAATAATAATAATAATAAATGCATATTAATAATTCTGTTATATTTGTATGATAATAATAATAACATAAACACTATTTGTTTTGCTGCTGGGAATATATATAGTTGTGTTTTATAAAAATACACTTGTAATGTATTTTAAATAATACTTCTTAAACTAAACATGTGTACTTATAACATTTTTATTAGAAATATGTTATACAAATTGTAATAATTCATGTTTAAATTAGTATATTGTTTAGGAGTATTATGTTGTGTGAATATGGAATAGTTTAGATTAGTATAATTTATAAAAATAAATAGCTTAACATATTTACATAATAAATATTATTATGATTATTTATTATACATGTAATATAATTAATACAGTGCTCAGCATAATTGAGTACACCCCATTTTGAAAATGAATATTTTTATCCATTTCTCAGTGAATATGGGTAATATGTATTGGTGCATTTGAACAAAACAGATTTATTAAACAAATATATTTATTAAAATACTATTTTAGTCACAGAACATCTTTAGAAATGGAAAGATAATACAATTAAATTCAAGCAAAATATTGCAAAGAAATGACAAACTACAACATTTCAGCAAAATTGTTTATATATATATATTTTTTTTTTTCAGAATTTGTATTTAATATTTTTTCCTAACATATACATTTGGGCTACTAATTTTTGAAGTTATTTTGTTAGATAAGCTCCAGATTTGGCTTCAGTACTGACTATACTAATGTATATGCACAAATATAATACTGCAAAGCATCCTATAGAAAATATTAAATTAAATGAGAGATTTGTGGGGGGTGTACTCATATTAAGCACTGTATGCATGCATTTGTTTTATTTATTACCATTATTGTTATCACTATTATTATTAATAATAATAATAATAATAATAATAATAACAAACTATAATAATATTAATAAACAAGATTATTGTTCATGATAACTAGGAAATCATCTTATTTTGTATTATCTAGCCAAATTCTTTACCATTCAGATGAATAAATTATATAAAAGTGCTTTGAATGAGCTAATTTTTTGTAGCACAAATGATACTCAATAAATCCTTTATTAGCTTCAGCAGTAAGCACACGCGCAGTCATTAGTTTATAGTTAACAATGATCACCATCTAAACAAGAATGCAACATCACAGTAATGGATTTTTCAGATTATGTTATGATAATTCTCAGCTTAAACAACTATATGAGAGGAAAGCATTATTTGCATAAGCAGAAGCATTACTCTTTTTACAGGCGATCACATGAATCTTTGTTTCTTTCACACTGGTAATAAGGCAAAGCAGGTGCTATTTTCTTCAGTTTGTTTATCACCTCCTGCTTTCCATCCTTTCTCCAGATCAATTTGAACGCAAATGCTTTAACCCCATTATAGTTCTGCAGTGTTTGAAGGTTGCCTTTAATGCTGAACTTGTCAAATTCTGAAATGCATTTATCCAAGCAGGGTGAATTCACAGTGAAATAAACCACACACTGATTTTCCACATTCAAGATGTTCTTCAGGTAATTCTTCAGGCGAAACTCTGAATGATCTTGTGCCTCTTTAATAGGCTTTGCAGCAATGAGGTTACCACTTACATAAACCTCATTGTTCTGAAGTTTTGCTTTTACTTGCTCGGTTATTAATTCCAGTCCTCCATAGTTGGCGTCTTCACATTTTTCCTTCTCAACTCTGAATGCCACAGCGTACTGGCCTCTCAGCCTGGAAATGACACAGCAGAGGGAATTTAATAGTTTATAAGATTGTACTTGACAAATTCACAGATATTATTAATATATTTACATAGTACATAATTAATATTGCTAATAATGTTCAGTTATAGCAAGATGATAGAAGACTTCTCATAACCTGTCTGCATGTACTTTACTTTCTTAGAGTTTTAGTGTTGTTTCTAGTCCAAACAATAAAAAAATTCTTAAATCAAGAAGCATTTCTACACAACTAAAAACTTAAGACAAAATGAAGTGAATTTTCCCTTTGATAAACACCAGTAGAACACACTCCTCCTGTCTTAATGCATCAGACATTTTGTTAGAAATACTCATTTGCTTTACATGTTTGTTTATATAGCTACTATTTTCATTTATAGCACTACATTTTTGCATAGATATTTAATATATCTTGTAATAAAAAATAATAAAAAATAATAAAAATAATAATAATAATAATATTTTTTAGGATTATTAGTTTTAAATTAATTATTGAACCATAACAACATGGTACTGAACAGTCTAAATGAGCTAGTTATTTTATTTCACAAATTAATTTGTCAAAAATGGTAAATATTAAGTATATATAAAATGCTAATGTACAAATCTGTACAAACTTATTAAATTTTTGACCACAGCAGTCGTTTTATTAAGTTTTGACTCAAAAATCATTGTCTCTTTGTGTTATAGCTTATAATTATTTTAGAATCTTTAATGATTATGTTATAAATCAAAAATTATAGAACCATTTTAATCAAAAAGGTTCATTGCACTCAAAGGGTTCTTTGCACTCTGAAAACTGGACTGACACAGTTTCAATTTGCTAGATTTTCTATGTGAAGCTGCTTTGACACAATCTACATTGTAAAAGCGCTATAGAAATTAACATGAATTGAATTGAATAAAAAAGCGCGCGCACGCACACACACACACACACACACACACACACACACACACACACACACACACACACACACACACACACACACACACACACACACACACACACAAAAAAAAAACTGCTAGTAAGGTAAGTAAAATAATCTTGTTTTTGGTTTGAAATAAGAATAATTTACTTACCCCAGTGGCACATTATTTAGCTTGTTTTAAGGTAAAACTCACTTAAATTTAAACGTGTCTTGAAAATGTTTCTCGATTTAAGAATTTTTTGATATTTGGATCAACTAGAAACAAGTCAAAAACTCCAAGCACGAATAGCATTTTTGTAGTGTTTTTTGGTCAAGATTAGTGCACTTCTATTAAAGGTCCCAAAGAAAGTAATAAAAAATAGCTGGTTTAAAGGTGCAGTAGGTGATTTGTTGTTGTGCTCAGGGCCGGATTAATCAATGGACATTATGGGCACAGGCCCAGGGGCCCATGCGCACTGTGGGCTCCTGCGAGAGGGGGGGGAATGCTGATTTTGGAGTGTTTATTTAGGCTAAGTGCAAATAGCACACCTCATTGGTATAAGCTAGTTGAGTGCTTCCCGCCAGCGCCGTTTGATCGACAGAAACAGCACAACTAAAGAGCGCAATAGCCAACAAGTGGGAGTGGTGTAGCTTGTAAAGCGCATGGAAACATGTTTTGAGGTGATCGATCATGAACCCGATTCGAATCCAGCGACTGATGAACACGTTCTTCTTTTTTCCCCCATTACATAGCAGATTGGAAATACATTTATTTTCAATAGAATGGAAATGTTTTTGTTTAAAAATGTAAATAAAGTATATAAAATATATAAAATGAGTCACAAGGTATTTAATAAGGATAATAATAATTGTAAATATTCTATAAACAGTTATTTTCCACCTGGTGTTAAATGTAAGCGACATCTTAATATAATTAATCTGTATTTACAATGTTAGTCGCCCTGCTTCACCCATATTCTTCGACCTCATGGAGAGAGAGAGAGACAGAGAGAGAGAGACAGAAAAAGCCCATGAAGAGGAGAGCGACAGGAGAGAACAGGTATAGTGTGTGTGATTTCGGATACTTTCAGCTTTATAATCAAGTGCTATTTGCCTACTCTTCATCACGAGGGAGACAATAGGAATCAATAATCAGTGTGTGTATTATGGAAGACTCAGATTCATAGAACTGGATTGGAGAGGTGTTATATCCAAATTATATGCATTATAAGTTTGTAGAAGTTATACATTAAAAATATTCTTAAATATACATTTTAGTACTATTCAGTGAACTTGAACAAGTATATTAAAAATCATTAATTTTTTTTAATCAAAGAGTTCTTTAAATGCTTTTTAAAATCAGGTAAATCTTTGTAGACTATAGATATATGTACTGTCATTTATTTTAAAAATGTGGGCAAAATATTATAGATTATCTTTATTTAAAAAACAATATTATATTTATCTTATTTTTTAATTTAAATATGGGGTGCGGCCTTGTAGGAGGCCCTACAAGACATTGTGCCCAGGGGCCTCAGAATTCTTAATCCGGGCCTGGTTGTGCAGGTTGCAAATCTCTTCACAGTCTAATAGTAATGATTAAAATAAATGATCTAAATGTGTTTATATGTATTTTTATATTCTGGGTAAAGCATAAGACTAAACAATGTTCATCCAATTAAAATGTGTCAGGCTGACAATTCCCCAAAGTAGCCCAAAAACATGCTGAATCAAAACTTTTTAAAAACCTAATATTGCAGTTAGTTTTACACGCTCGAGGAAGGACGACACCATAGCTAAAGTATTTCTTTTAGACAGGTAATGTTCTGTTTTAAAACTCTTTTAGTGAGGCAAAGCTGATGTAGATGTTGTTGTTTCAAATGGGTTATATGCACAGAAGTGTTGTTCAGCCACTGAAAAATTCCGGCGAAAGACTGATGACTATTTTCAGTTTCATAAGGTCCTTTTACAGCATTGATAATGTAGATTTTTATTTTGCCTAACAACAAAATATAAGTAATTAGCGCTATTCCATTCCATTTCCATTCCATTTGCCAGAATTGCCAGATGGCCAATCCGCCCCTGACACAAACCCAGTCAATATATCACTTTAAACCACAGGTGTCAAAGCCAGTTTCTGGAGGGCCACATTTCTGCACAGGTTAGTTCAACGTCTGCTTCAACACACTTACCTGTAAGTTTCAAACAAGCCTGAAGGACTCAATTATAGTTTGATCAGGTGTGTTTAATTAGGGTTGAAACTAAATTGTGCAGAGCTGCGGCCCTCCAGGAACTGGCATTGACACCTGTGCTTTAAACTATTAAACATCTTCATCAAAATCGCTTTTTCAACATTTTTTTTCAAGTTTAAAAGTTGTTGGAGGAAAGATCAAGGTCCTATAATGCAATTCAAAAGCAAATCCCTGACAACATCTTGCTTCTATTTTTGCATTATTTGTAATTGTACTTATACAGTGTGTTCAGTCAGAGCATCTTACTGATTCTCAAAGTTGTTTACGATGCGCATGAGAGTTTTCTGGTCCACAGTCTGACCGACCGCACAAGCACAAAAGTGAAGCAGGCAGATGAGGAGGATCCTCTGAGCTCCAGAAGAAACCTGGAGGAAACATACAAATATATAACACTCATATACAAAATTTTCGCATGTAAATCCGTTATGTCTGTTAGAACCCAAACATTTTTTGACCAGGGTGCGAATTACAGGAGGGCTATCCGTTTAAATAGTGAGAAATAATTTGCTCTGACCTGTGTCTTAAATAATAATATAAATAATTAAAATAACAGAACATGTAAATGCACATTGAACCACTCCTATAACAGGTCATAAATTGTGAATAGTTGTGCAAAGCAGTCTATGAAGCAACATATTTACACTGCAGCCTGAAACCAGCAGATCTGGAGCACCAATAGAAACTTTTCTTAAACTTTTTTTCTTATCTAAATAAGCCTAAAAGCCAAAAAAAAAATTAGATCTATAGTTTGTATTGTAATAGAAACCTGCTTGCACATGGAAGTTAAACAGTAAAATAAAAAGTGCAATCTGTCATGGTCACTCATTTATTGGTGCAGGAATGGAAACTTTGACAAACACACATCTGCTAAAATAGCCAATCAGAGGTTACTGTAAGTCAGCGTACACTCAAAATCCCTCAAAACACTGAAAACATTGATAAGTTTGATTGTTAGATGTACTTGAATTAAATATATACAGTATAAATAGGGTTCACTACAGCATGTGCAGTATTACACAAACTAATATTACTGAAAAAGTTGATTGTCAATTTATAATTCACACCCTGATTATGATGACAAGAGTTTTGTTTTACAATAGCGATACTGTTTTAGCCCCACAAATGATGAAGAAATATAACTTACCATTGTTTCTGTTGCTGAAAAGGAGAAGGTTCAGAGCTGCTGTGTGAGTCTGCAGTGAAGCAGGACTCAGGAGTGACGAGGAAGAGGAAGTAAAGGGTATTTATTCTGATTGTTGACCATCCCACTTATTGAACAGCATGAAAACGCCAGTTAAAATGGTTCATTCTTGAATAACTGACTCCCTTAGCCCTAAAGTCTGAAATATACAGTGGTGTGAAAAAGAGATTGCGATAAAGGCTCATCTCAGTTTTGCCTGAAAACATCTTGATGATCCCCTGGACTTTTGGGGAAATACTTTGTGTAGTGATGAGACAAAAGTTGAGCTTTTTGAAAGGTGTGTGTCCCATTATGTGTGGTGTAAAATGAACACCCAAATTCAGAAAAAGGACATCATACCAACAGTAAAATGTAGTGGTGGTAGTATGATTGTTGGGTTGTTTTGATGCTTCATGAACTGGAGAACTTGCTGTGATAAATAGAACCATGAATTCTGCTGTGTATCAAAATATCCCACATCTGGCCATCTGTTAGTGACCTCAAGCTGAAGTGAACTTGGGTTCTGTAGCAGGACAATGATAAATACACTCCAGCAAGTCCACTTCTGAATGGTCTGAAAAAAAAAAATTAAGACTTTGGAGTGGCATAGCCAAAGTCCTGACCTGACTCCAATTGAGATGCTGTGAGATGACCCTATACTGTAAAGGCAGTTCATGCTCTAAAAACCTCCAATGTGGCTGAATTACAACAATTCTTCAAAGATGAGTGGGCCAAAATTCCTTCACGGCGCTGTAAGAGACTCATTGCAAGTTATCAAAAACACTTGACTGCAGTTGTTGCTGCTAAGGGTGGGACACAAATTTTTAGGTTTAGGAGCACAGGGCTGTGTAGTTTTGTATTTTGTTTTCCTTTAAAAAAAAACAACAACATAATTTTAAAACTAAGGGATGTGTTTACTTGTGTTATCAGACACTAATATTTATATTTGTTTGATCTGAAAGATTAAAGTGTGACAAACAAGCTAAAAAAAAACTGTAAGGGGCAAAGATGTTTTCACACTACTGTATATGAATAACGTCTTATAGCGAGAAAAGTAATATGTTTTTTAATAGAACAATAAGCAGATAAAATAAACATATACTGTAATCAAATTTCTACACTGTAAAAAAATCTGTAATGAAGCTGCCGAAAATAAATAAAATAAATGTAATGAAGCACCCCAGCTGCCGAAAATAAATAAAATAAATGTAATGAAGCCCTCAAGTTGCTGGAAATAAACTGTAAAATAACGGCCGTTAAATTACAGAAATTTACAGTAAAATAACGGACATTAAATTAGAGAAATTTCCTTAAATTAAAATTTTTTGTAAATTTCTGTAATTCAACCTCTGTTATTTTACAGTAAATTTCTATAATTTAACTGCCGTTATTTTACGGTTTATTTCCGACACCCCAGCAAATTATGTATTTGTATATATATATATATATATATATATATATATATATATATATATATATATATATATATATATATATATATATATATATATATATATATATATATATATATATATATATATATATATATATATATGAATATCAGTGAAATTATTCTTCGGTGCTTTGTGTTATAATATGATCAAAGTTTATGTCATTCAAATACTGCATTTATGCACACTTACGAGATTATCAATGAAACCTGATGACTGTAAAGTTGACATCTGAACATGAACTTTCTTAAAATTATATTAATCCAAGTAAATATTCAATTTTATTACCAACAGTTTAATTCTTACATTGATTTTCTACTAATTAGCAAATGTTCTAAAATAAAAAGACATGAACAATGGCCTGAGGGTGATTTTCCCATTAGTTTTACTTGCAAATAAGTTTGAACTGTCCAGAAAAAATATATACAGTTGAAGTCAGAATTATTAGCCCCCTGTTTATTTTTTTCCCCAATTTTTGTTTAACGAAGAGAAAAAAATTTTCAACACATTTCTAAGCATAATAGTTTTAATAACTCATTTCTTATAACTGATTTATTTTTATCTTTGCCATGATGACAGTAAACAATATTTTACTGAATATTTGTCAAGACACTTCTATACAGCTTAAAGTGACATTTAAAGTCTTAACTGGGTTAATTAGGTTAACTGGGCAGGTTAGGGTAATTAGGCAAGTTATTGTATAACAATGATTTGTTCTGTAGACTATCAAAAATAAAATAGCTAAAAGGGGCTAATAATTTTGTCCTTAAAATGGTGTTGAAAAAATTTACAACTGCTTTTATTATAGTCAAAATAAAACAAATAAGACTTTCTCCAGAAGAAAAAATATTATCAGATATACTGTAAAAATTTCCTTGCTCTGTTAAACACATCATTTGGGAAATATTTAAAAAAGAGAAAAAAAATTCAAAGGGGGGCTAATAATTCTGACTTCAACTGTATATATATATATATATATATATATATATATATATATATATATATATATATATATATATATATATTCTAAACCAAATTAGCATTCATACAGTAATGTTGTCTGATGATTTGAAGTGCTTCTTTTATTCTCATTTTGTAAGTCCTTTTGGATAAAAGCATGCTAAATTAATAAATGTAAATGTTCTTCAGCAGTCTGCTCAATTAGAAAAAAGGACATAAGCCTGGACAGTGTATATGGTCAAATGAATAAAATATTGGAGAAAACGAAAGCGAACTGTGATAAATGTGAACATCTTATTAACATTAGAAATACTCGTTTTAATTTTTCGTTTGAATCTCACTGCTGTTGACTGTAATTTCTGCCATGTTTAAAAGGTTCCTTGGAGTCTTATGCAAACAGGATGAATTTGTTGTCTGTCTCAGGGGTGTTGCAAGGTCGTTTCGTCTGTTTGACACTTGGTTTGTGGTGTGTGAATGTTCTGACACTTTAGACAAACTGTAAGGGCTTTCCAGTTTGAGGTTTGGTAACAGAAGTGAAGATATTTTTAACGCGAAAAAAGACAGTGCATTCATTTTGAGCAAACAAATAAACAGCATCATTGCTTCTCCGTGTTTCTTCCTTGTGTGATCAACTGTATTATAACGTTTATATTAGTCTTATAAAGTTCATAATAGCCCACAAACACAGCACATATTTAACCCGCAGTCCACAAGCAAGTTCGTAAACACGGACAAAAAAAACGTGCGCTTCCCCATTACAAAACTCCCACGGTTAATTCTACAGGCGCTCTCATGAATTATACAGTGGTTTTAGCGCCGCCTTGAGGACAACAAATGCTGTATCTGAAATCGCTCCCTTTTTCCTCGTTCACTAGTGCCAACATGACTAGTCCACTATGGCAGTGGTTCCCAAAGTGGGTGTCGGGACACCGTGTGGGGTCACGGAACAATGACAGGGGGTCGCTTTGTGATTTCCAAAAGTCAAATAAATTTGATTAAACTATTGGAATTACCATATTTTATCAATAACCCACAGAAGATAAAATAGTAGTTAATAGTTAAATAAAAAAGCAACAACATGCAAATAAAAAAAACATCAGCCTTTAAATTCTGTTTCATGGGATTGGTGCGTTAACTTTAAGTCACTGGCATAGTTATCGTAGGGCTCACGGGCTGAAAAGTTTGGGAACTGCTCTATGGCAAGCCGTTTTGACTAATTATTCTCAGGATATGTATTCTTGATATCAATAATTTAATTCTTGATATCAACAATCAGCATTCTTGATATCAACAATTCAATTCCTGATATCAAAAAGGTAATTGTTGATATCAGGAATGCTGATTGTTGATATCAGGAATTACATTTTTGATATCAACAATGAATTGTTATTTTCACTATAGTTAAATGTCACCAGGCTGCTTGTTGATTGTTACTAGTGAAATTAGTCATTTTAAATATCATAAATTACTCTCGTAAATTCTGATATCAGATATACATTTTTAGATAGAAACATAATTGCAGATATCAAATTAATATTTCAACTAGTGACATAAAGTTCTTGATATGAAATCAACAATTCAGTTTCTGATTTCAGGAATGCAGATTGTTGATATCAACAATTAACCTGTTGTTATCAAGAGTTGAATTTTTTATATCAAAAATGCATATCCTGAGAATAAATATAAGTTAAAATAGCTGGATATGATTTTTTGATATCAGTTTAATTGTTGACATAAAAATGCTGATGGTTGATATGCATTTTCACTAGTACCAACCCGAATTCTTGATATTAAAAATGACGTCATTCTCCCTGCGTTCGCGTGGGTTTCCTCCGGGTGCTCTGGTTTCCCCCACAGTCCAAAGACATGCAGTACAGGTGAATTGGGTGGCCTAAATTGTCCGTAGTGTATGAGTGTGAATGAGTGTGTATGGATGTTTCCCAGAGATGAGTTGCAGCTGGAAGGGCATCTGCTGCGTAAAACATGTGCTGGATAAGTTGGCGGTTCATTCCGCTGTGGCAACCCCAGATTAATAAAAGGACTAAGCTGAAAAGAAAATGAATGAATGAAAAATGATGTCATTACTCAGAGGAAAAGCTTCAGTCCACTAATAGCCTATAGTCCACTTGAAGGAGTGAATGAAACGAGTGAATTAGAGCACCGAGTGCACTGAAAAGATGCCGTGTTGTTTGTGTTTTGCGTGTGGAAGAAACCGGAGCACCCGGAGGAAACCCACGCGAACACATGGAGAACATGCAATTCCCACACAGAAATGCCAACTGACCCAGCCGAGGCTCCAACCAGCGACCTTCTTGCTGTAATGCGATCGTGCTACTAATTGCGCCACCGTGACGCCCCAATATAAACTATCATAAATCACAATTTTAAAGAAATGTTTACCTACCTAAATGTTTGCAAATTTGGATCACATTTTCACATGCAGCTTGGCTTGTTCACATGCATCAACTGTAGATGTAAACGCACGCAAAAACAAGTGTAGATCTATAAACTGTACAAACACACTTAAATGCAAAACTGCCCCCCCCCCCCTAAATTTTCAACCTTGTTTATTGTTTATAATGTTGATGTTTAATTAGCAGAATTTGCATGTACTTGTAGCATTTATTTATTTATTTATTTATTTATTTATTTATTTATTCATTCATTCATTCATTCATTCATTCATTTAAACTCTAGAATTAAACAAATCAAATGTATCATTATAAAACTAATATAACTATTAATAAAACTACTACTACTACTAATAATAATAATGATAATGATAACAACAGTTATTATTATTATCTACAAAACTAATATATATGGCTGTTGTTTTTTCTTTGCTTTCACACATTAAGACATTGTTTTTGATGGTGGCTCAGTCTGAGTGATAAAATAATTTCATTCATTTTCTTTTCAGCTTAGTCCCTTTATTAATCCGGGGTAACCACAGCGGAATGAACCGCCAATTTATCCAGCTTTTGTTTTACACAGCGGATGCCCTTTCAGGCGCAACCCATCTCTGGGAAACATCCATACACTCTCATTCACACTCATACACTACGGACAATTTTAGCTTACCCAATTCACCTGTACCGCATGTCTTTGGACTGTGGGGGAAACCGGAGCACCCGAAGGAAACCCACGCGAACGCAGGGAGAACATGCAAACTCCACACAGAAATGCCAACTGACCCAGCCAAGGCGCGAACCAGCAACCTTCTTGCTGTGAGGCGACAGCACTACCTACTCTGCCACTGCCCATAAAATAATTTATTAAATGTTATTAACTGAACTAATTTGAAAGATCTAGTCAAATTAATTTTGTGGCAAAGAAAATATAATTCATCTTTAGCTGATTTACTACAGATGCTAGTTAACACGGATGTTAGTTCTCACTTATGAAGTGTACCCATACTCTAGACCTAGACCAGACCTATTATGAAATTCATCCTACTTACCGTGGGAAAAAATCTGAATGTAAAATCTGAAATGTTATTGCACATTTTGCTGTGACTCTTAAGCAAACAGCATTTGTTGCATAACCTTACCTTCTGTTTTGTGAAACTTGGTTTAGTGTCAATGATTTAGCTTTTTTTATCTCTTCTAGTGTCACTTTAAGAGGAAACGTGCAGATAATATCAATCACAAGAGCTTAAAATGTTCTTCTTTGTTTTTCAGAAGCAAATGTATATTGACAGATACTCTATGTTCAGATCTTTGAATGTTTTGCCCTCTGGGTCACTTTCAGCTATGTGAGAAAATAGATAATAAGCATGAACAGAATTTATTGTAGATCTGCAAAGTCTAAGTTATAAATACATACTTGCAATTAACACATAAATGATTTATAAAAATTATTTTATTAAGCACAGAATTGGGAATAATATTTGAATGAAGTGTGTGTTTGGTGAGAAATTCTGATTTCATAGCCCATTGTGCTGGATAAAAAAGGTATTTTGTGAAAGATACAATGTGGGCTGCGAATCAATCATCAAAATGCTAACCTTTAAGCAATGACAGAAGCATTTTCTGGAAATACAAACGCATTGATTTCCTTTTAGGCAGACAGAAAGAATCAACTACTGAGTTTTTTTCCACACAGTTCTTACATTGCATCCCATTACTGCTGTCACACCGATAAAGAGGCACTTGGTCGTGAATCATTAGCAGATCTTTTGCCATGTCCTTCCTCCATGCATCCTTCTGCCAGATCTTTCCAAAGACAAAAACATTCATTGCATCTTTACGGATATTTTTCCAGTTTGCAAGGCCATTCAAAATGTTGTCTGTGCTCTGAATGCACTTCGTCACACAAGGTGAGTTGTACGAGTAGAAAACTACACAGCTATTCTGATCTGCCTTTGCTAGAAGTTTATCCATGGGAGAATTACCGAGAGGATAGAGCAGAATATGCTCAGCATGCTCTTTTGGTTTTTGTGTAGGCCGTGCAGCAATGACATTTTGTGAATTTGTACAGAGAACACATGTCTGTCCATTAGTGAGAAGGCCTTTCACATGTGCTGCTTCTTCTTTGCTGAAAACAGACTGGATGTCAGATCGTTCATCTGTGCATTGAGCCTGTGGGACAGTAATCGCTATTGCATACTGAACATCAGGCTTGGTCCTCGGCTGAACACTGGAAAACATTAAATAGCATTAAAGTATCATTATTTGCAAGAAATATTAATAATAGATTATTAATGCATCAACTAATCTGAACAATGAGCAATGCATTTCTTAATATGTTTATTGGGAATGTGTTTAAATTAATTTGTCTTAGAACAGTTAAATAATATTAGTGTTGGTTTTTGTAAATGTAAAAATAATAATTAGGCACTGAAATCAAAGTCAGAGGCACTCGAAAAGTAAGTGAAAAAATTAAGAAGCCTTTCTTAACATGGCAATTATTAAAAAAACAGCACAGAGTGGATTTCGTTGATTTCTTTTTTAATCCCTTATCCAAAGAGCACCAACACATTAACTACCTTTACTTGATTTTGAATAACTAGACATTATTTGTTTTTACAACTTGTTTGGATTCACTTTGTGAACTTTATTTCTAAACTAATTTCGAGTGGATCACGTGCTTATGATTGCTTGCGGCTGGTCCCGCATTATCCAATTTATGATTCACCAATCAGACGATTCCTAATGCCGAGTTCAGACTGTATGATTTTAGCCCTGATTTTGACTCGCCGACAGGTTTTGAGAAATCGCCGACAAATGCCTGAAATCACAGGCAAATCGATGCTCGTGCACGCTAGTGACAGTCACATAGTGTGTACTATCAAGGATGCGTTATGAAAGAATTGCCGATGAGTCGCCGATGCCCGTGAGATATTTGGCATGCTAAATATCTGGAGCTGTCGGCGATGGAAATCATGCCGTGTGAACGTGTTCTGACTGAAAATAACATCCGCGATCATGTATAGCCAATGAGTGAGCAGCATCCACTAGTGTGGTTACCTGCAGGCCAGCGGGAGGCTGCACAGCAAAAAAAATCAGTGTACATTTAACTCAATTTGAGTTTAACTTAACACTCCTTGGGTGTACATATGACTCCCTCCATTTTGGAGTTAAAATAACACTTTCTAAAGTGTAAAATTTGTACATTACTCTCAGAGTTCAGTTTATTCTTACATCGAACTGGAGTGTGTTACACCTTTCAAAGTGTTAATATTTTACCTTTTTTCCTATATTATCAATTGGTGTGTGTGACCGATAACAGTGATCAAATATGTTGAAAATAGATTTAATTTATTAAATGTTCATTAATCTTTTCAGAAATAATTTCAATACATTCAGAGATATCTTAGAAGTTTAAGTAAAACATACTGGTTTGATCACTGTTTGTCTGAAAGAACCGGTTTTAGTAAAATAACTGGACTTCCCATCACTTGTGGGAAATACACTGCATATTGGGTTAAAGGTTTAACACTGAAAAAAAAAACTCTTAAATATACTTTCACACTCGTGGAATAAAATTGACTCCGGTTTTAACACTGAACAACACCAAAAAAAATCACACTGTATATTTAACACTGGAATTTTTGCTGTGTGGGGAGAAGCTAAAATCGCTCATTTTCAGTTGATTTGGACCCAAGAAATGGAGGAAAAACGAGTGTAAAATTGGCACAAGCACTGTGTCTGTTTGAGGTGTCATCTGATCAATATCACAATCAGGTCGAAAAGTAAAAAAAAGTTGAGGAGAGATTGTTAATTCTCTTCAACAGCCAGGTGAGCAACACAAGTTTCTAAAGCTAAAGCCTTCTGTTTACATTATGTAGTTAATAACGAAAGATATATTACGTGATATATATTACGCGACCTCGCGTTGTTTCCATGTCACTTCTCACATTTGTTTGGCTGTGAGAAGCCGATCCATCCTATAGTGTAAACACAGCGTGGACAGAACACTAGCCCAGATAGTCATGCAGTGTGAAAACATCCGTGACACGACTACTTTGAAAATCATGCAGTCTGAACTCGGCAAGCCACTATAAATACCCTAGGTTCCATATAACAGCCATCTTCATTTTAAAGATGGCTGTTATACTCCTAACCCCTACTCCTCTCCTCCTCCTTTTCTAGATGGGTGGCACGGTGGCCCAGTAGTTAGCACTGTTGCCTCACAGCAAGAACGTCACTGGTTCTTGTCCTTGCAAGCCATCCGACATTACAGTTAACACGTTCTCCCCGTGCTCACGTGGGTTTCCCCCAGGTTCCCCGGTTTCCTCCCACCGTCCAAAAACATTCAACTTAAGTTAATTAACTAATCTAAATTGGCACCATAGACATGCTCCTAGTAAGTAGTCATCTCTTAAGACCAATCACTATCTGTTCATTAGCTACTACAGCAGGGAAGTTCTCGAGATCTACCTGAGCTCAAACTCCCCTCTCGCCTTTGCAAACGGGAGTGAGCCCCGGGCTCGAGGATCTTATAAGCTCAGGGTCTCTCCTGGAACAGCATGCCAAACAAGCTTTATAATCAATAATCAGCTAAGCGTGAACTCTTGAAATGAGTTTATTTCATTTCCTTCAGCTCAGTGCCTTGTTTATCAGGGGTTGCAACAGTGGAATATATTGCCAACTATTCCAGCATATGTTTTACACAGCGGATGCCCTTCCAGCCACAACCCAGTACTGGGAAACACTCGTACACTCTCACATTCACACTCATACACTACGGCCAATTTTGTGTACCCAATTCACCTATAGCGAATGTGTTTGGACTGTTGGGGGAAACCGAAGCACCCGGAGAAAACCCACGCCAACATGGGGAGAACATGCAAACCCCACATAGAAATGCCAACTGACCCAGCCGGGACTTGAACCATGCAGCGACTTTCTTGCTGTTAGGCGACTGTGCTAACCACTGAGCCACCGTGCCGCCCATAATTTACAATTTTTTTAACTGAAAAACTTAAAGCAGAAACAACTTACATTTTGATAGATTTATTACAACAACACTTTTTTGGAATGTTAAAAATTAAGAAGCATATTGTACCTAAAATATTTATTTACTTGCTTTTTAGTATTTATAAACTCAATAGTTTGCACAAGCATTTTGTTATTTGAATGAATTCAACCGTAAACTATGCAAACAAACAAGTTGACTTACTTCTCATCAAAATATTGGATCATTTTAGCAAGGGCGGCAGGGTTCACATCACCCCGAACATGTTGAGCACACAGATGAAGCAGGAAGATGATGAAGAGACCCTTCAGTGATGCCTAAAAAAAGTAAAAACATCAGTCAGACACTAAACTTTGACTAAATGTATATATTGTGTACATAATCATCTGATAAATCGGATTGGGACTTGTGGAGCTGTGCATCGATGGATTTGGTCTTCAGTGTTTGGACTTTCAGCAATGAAATTTAAATCACACTGAACTGAACTAAACTAAACTTCAACTCTGAAAACTGTTCAATTTACTAGAACTTCTATATTAGGCTGTTTTGACACAATCTACATTGTAAACCGTGTTACCGGCCAGACGGCGCTACAGAGCACCGAGCACAAAAACAGCCAGACACAGAAAAAGTTTCTTTCCTCAGGCCATCTACCTCATGAACAGTTAAATATTCCCCTACTGTGCAATAAACTGTGCAATACTTTCTCACACGCATTTGTACAAAGCACCTTATAACTAGGGCCAGACGGAATCTGCGGACGTTTTTTGCAATTTCTGCTGAGAATTTTGGTAAAAATTTGCGGATTTCTGCGGAATTATTTTGGGAGTCTCATAACTAAAACCTTAATATGTGAAATATGTGTCATTTAAAAACTGAATAAATTCAGATTTACACACATTTACTCAAGTAAATAAACAGAATTAATTTTGGGCTAAAAATCTGCGGAATTCTCGGAAAATCTGCGGAATTCTGCGCGCGCAGATTCCGTGTGGGCCTACCTATAACCTGTATATTTATAATACAACTCAACATTCAGATCCTTTGACTAACTGCATCTCTTTTTAATGTTTAATGTTTATCGCCTTTATCTTTTCTCCTATGTACTTTTGTGTTGTCACTTGTCACTTAATGTACACTGGAAGCTTCCGTAGCCAAAACAAATTCCTTGTGTGTGTGAAGCACACTTGGCAATAAAACTGATTCTGATTCTAATTCTGAAAAGCACTATATAAATAAACATGAATTGAACTGAATTGAATAAACATGAATGTTTTAAAACAGAAAAAAAGTGTATACTCACTGGATTGTAATTTGCCATTGCAACAGCCTGATCTTTGAAGAAGAAGCTTTGATTTTCGGAGACGAAGCGCTGTTGTTTCTCTTCTGATAGTTCTGATGATTAGCAGGAAATAAAGCATTTATAAATACCTGAATGTAAGTTTATCATTTACTAATACGATTAGTATTTAACTAGTGAGAGGAATTTTGCGCTTCTCACTTTTGTTTGAGAGTCTGTGAACTTTTCGTATCTTCCGTATTTCTTTTTAGAAACACCAGCCTATGCAGATTATTTAAATGCGTATATAACTATTACTTGTAAATATTTAATTAGTTGTAAATATGAATGAGCATTTCGCTTACATTTCACTATCAACTGTCCAGAATGAGACATTGAGATTATCATTTACCTAGAGCTCTCTATTTACCTTGAAATGTATACAATACATTGAGTGTTCTCCTCTTTAACCTTGATACAACTTGATAAAAGCAGCGCCAAGGCTAATTCACATGGATTAAAGGTGTTATTAAACATTTTTAGTGGCTACAAAGATTTCATTGTGAGAACAGTTTGCTATCATGGCGTCACATTTTGTAAAAGGTAAATATCAGTGGCCCTAAGGGAAATCAGTAACTGAGATACTGTACATGATGTTTTTGAATGTTTCAAGAAAGGTGCTATATGTCATGATCACCAGCGATCTAAAACACCAAAGATCGCTGGAATACATTCATAAACACATAAGACTACAAATCTGCTGGTAAATGGACTACATAACCCAGTCATGCACCACACACACACACACACACACACACACAACCGGTTCCAGATCCTGACTGATTGCACTCTCACAGCTGATGCTGTTTAATGACTGATTCTGTAGTCCATAAATGGCGGATTTGTAGTCCTATGTGTTTATGAATGTATTCCAGTGATCTCTGGTGTTTTAGATCGCTGGTGATCATGACACTATAGTTAACTTTATCAAACTTATTTAACAAATAGTGTAAGAAAATAGGAGAATGATGCGTTATAGACATCACAGTGGAGGTTGTGACAACTTGAATGAGCTTTGAACAAGTTGAATGGTATTAACAGTGTTGGGCACGTTCCTTTAAAAGAGTAATTAGTTATAGTTACTAGTTACTTCTCACTAATAGTAAATGAGTTACTTACAGTAATTATAAAAGTAACTAATTACCAGGGAAAGTAACTATTGCATTACTTAAAAAAATTCTAATGTGTCGAATGACTATAAAATAACCATGTACACTAATCTACACTATTTTAATGTTGCTGTGGGACAATGTGAGAGACAACGGCAGCATGTCCTCAGCTCTATATCGAGATATTACTCAGTTTAATTCTGTCTGTAATAAGTGTTTTGCGGTGGAGAAAAATCAAGTTTTGTTTGCTTTGACGTCGTGGTTTCGTCTCCTCCTTTGGTAGCAGAGCTCACGTTATCACCTGCGTAGCCACTAATTGTGTGGCGGCATGTTGACTTGAGGTGAGATTAGAATTACTTGTCACTGACTCAGAGAGACTGGGCTTAAGTTGCACGATATGTAAACAGGTATGTTTTGCCTTTCACTTCAACGAGGGAAAAGTAGTGCTTATCTTTCCAGTTTGCAAGAGCTACCTTTGAACTTGTTGAATTTGCCAGCAGTCTGACTCCTGGTCATTGATGTGTACCACTGACTGTGCGTGTGCTTGTGTGTGACACCCGCACTACTCTGCCTCTGATTGGCAAATAATAGAAATCTAAGCAAATCATGACGTTCTCAGTTACACCATGTTCACAGACACACCAATCATCATCACTGGTTGGTTATGTGTCCCGCCCCAGCCCCGAACACACGCACCACAGAGAAAGAGAGGTCCTATGGCTGAGAGAGACGCTGCTCGCATGAAAACTGCTTCAGTGTTCTCAATTATATAGTAACACTCATTTTATTGTCAGTAACGGCAACGGCATTGTAATGAGGGAAACAGTAATTCAATTGATTATTCGTTACTGAAAAAAGTATTGTCGTTAGTACTGCTGTTTATTTATAGCACCGTTATTCCCATCACTGGGTATTAGTGATCTTTGTTTTAATTGCATTTTTACAAAATTTACTGAATTTTGGAGCTGCTTACTCAGTTCATATTAGTGAGATCTCTCTAATTCTTTTAAGAATTAAAATTCAGTAGCACGAATACATTTTTAATATTAGTTTAGTTTGAGGGTTCCATTCATTTTTAACTTTAATACAATTACTTGTGTCCCCCTGAGAATTCAAAACATTTTATTAATACCTTATAAATATATTATCTATATATATCTATATCTATATCTATCTATATATATATATATATATATATATATATATATATATATATATATATATATATATATATATATATATATATAGTATATTTACAGTGCTTAACATATATAAGTACACCCCTCACAAATCTCGCTTTTAAATTCATGTTTTTATTAGGAAGCTATACAATATTATATTTGTGCATATACATTAGATTAGTCAGTACTGAAGGCAAATCTGGGGCTAATCTAACAAAATAACTTACGATAACGGTCCAAAAACTAGTACACCCAAATGTATATGTTACAGAAATATAATAAATACAAATTTTAAAAAGAAGAAAAATCAAGAGAAACAAAAACAGGAACAATTTTGTTAAAATTTTGTAGGTTGTATCTTTTTTGCAATGTTTTGTTTGAATTTAATTGTATTATCTTTCAATCTCTTAATATGTTTGGTGACTGGCGCTGTCGCCTCACAGCAAGAAGGTCGCTGGTTCGAGCCTCGGCTGGGCCAGTTGTCATTTCTGTGTGGAGTTTCCATGTTCTCCCTGTGTTGGCTTGGGTTTCCTCCGGGTGCTCTGGTTTCTCCCACAAGTCCAAATACATACAGGTGAATTGGGTAGGCTAAATTGTCCGTAACGTATGAGTGTGAATGAGAGTGTATTTGTGTTTCCCAGTGATAGGTTGCAGCTGGAAGGGCATCCGCTGCGTAAAACATATGCTGGATAAGTTGGCGGTTCATTCCGCTGTGGCGACCCCAGATTAAGGGACTAACCCAAAAATAATATATATATAAATATATAGTTGAAGTCAGAATTATTAGCCCCCCTTTGAATTTTTTTTCCTTTTTAAATATTTCCCAAATGATGTTTACCAGAGCAAGGAAATTTTCACAGTGTGTCTGATAATATTTTTTCTTCTGGAGAAAGTCTTATTTGTTTTATTTCCGCTAGTATAAAAGCAGTTATTAATTGTTTAAAAACCATTTTAAGGTCAAAATTATTAGCCTCTTTAAGCTATATAATTTTCTTCGATAGTCTACAGAACAAACCATCATTATACAATAACTTGCCTAATTACCCTAACCTGCCTAGTTAACCTAATTAACCTAGTTAAGCCTTTAAATGTCACTTTAAGCTGTATAGAAGTGTCTTGAAAAATATTTAATAAAATATTATTTACTGTCATCATGGCAAAGATAAAATAAATCAGTTATTAGAAATGAGTTATTAAAACTATTATATTTAGAAATGTGTTGAAAAAATATTTTCTCTGTTAAACCAAAATTAAGGAACAAAATAAACAGGGGGGCAAATAATAATAATAATTAATATTAAAACTAATAATTTTGACTTCAACTATATATATATCCCTCTTAAGGGGGTAATTCAGCTTTAAAAAATGAAATTTACTCACTTATTACTTTCCCTCAAGTGTTTTAAACCTTTATGAGTTTCTTTCTTCAGCTGAACACAAAAGAAGATATTTTGAAAAATGTTAGAAACCTGTAACCATTGACTTCCATAGGAAAAAACTATTCTATGGAAGTGAATGATTACATGTTTCTAACATTTTTCAAAGTATTTTCTCTTGTGTTCAGCAGAAAAAAAGAAACCCAAACCGATCTGTCACGACTCACGAGTGAGTGAATTTTCGGTTTTGAGTGAACTATCCTTTTAGTAACCTTTAGTCTCAATATTATTTGCGAACGCACGCTCTGTAATTCACGCACTCCATTAATGTTGTATATGCATTTTTACATCCACAAACGAATAGCTTTCAACCTGAGTCTGTGAATTTAAGATCTGACCAAACATAAACATGTTCGTAAAAACAAATATTAGGCTATGTTTTGCGTTCCTGCAGATTAATTTTTGTGTGCGAAAGGAAAGTTGCATTTGCGGATCAAGTGATGCACGTGTGTGAATTGACTTTTTGTTTGGGTCTATACTGGCAGGTTCGTTTGAAATGAGACACTTGCTGCGTCCCAATCCGCATACTATCCGTCCTAAATAGTATGTGAAAGTATAATTAGTATGTCCCAAATCGTAGTATGTTGAAAAGAGCATGCCAAAAACTCCCGGATGGTTTACTATTTCCGGTCAAAATTTTAAGTGTAGAAGCGTCCATGCTCTAACCGCTGATATTGCCCACAGTACGTTGGACGTGAATTCGATTAGAACTACAAAACGCGGGTGAAAAGTGTAAACAAACTACAAACATGATGGACGCGCGAGACCTAAGGTCAAGCAGAGAGGCATCGGTAAAGATGTTTGTATGACTGTTAGTTAATATCTAGCCCACTGGAGAATATTTAAATAGCGTTGTCTGTGTTATATTTCATCTGCAACAACAATACTGAACTTATATAAAGACGTGTTTGGACATTACCGTCTGAATGCAGAATTATCCAAAGACCTGAGGAGATTTTTCTGCACGAAAGACTCGTGAATGGGAGATTATCCTGCTGCTGCTTCTCCAATAAGGTAGGAAATTAAATACGACAGAAATGTGGATGATTGACAGGGCTCTTAACTAAGCAACACAACGATCTGTGTAACGAGGAAGTAGTATGTCCCAAAGCCTGCATACTTTTCTGTTACTCACTCAAAAGTATATATTTTTCCTCCACAAAAAAAGTACATACTTTTAGGTCATAGTATAAGTGTGCGGATTGGGACGCAGCAGTTCTTTTTCAGAAATCAAACACAGACTTACATGGAAAAGGCACAACCATTGAAACATTGCCCTCTACTGTACCGACATGAACTTACATTTTCTTATTCACTTCGCATTGCACTCAAAAGTGCTAATAATATATTTGCCCCAAAAGTATGTATTGTATTAAAAACAAGCAAGCAAGTGTAACGGAGGCCAGCTGGTGAAGTGCTGTGCAGGTAAACCTCACTCCTCTGACCTCTAAAGGTGCTCTGCCGACAGACACTAGAGGCCATGGTCTTTAGCCTCCTTGTTAGAGCAACCGACTCCCATGCGGAAGGTCGCCGGTTCGATACCAGCTCAGAGCGGGTTGGGTGGCGTAGGACCGGCGGGGTTACACAAGTCCAGCCCAGATAACCCTGATAACACAAAGTAACGTAATGCAATACTTTTCGTTTTACGTACAGTAAAGTTAGGCTATTATTTTGATTATTGTGTTGGCGTGGTGGTCATGCAAACAGCACCAATAGAAGGAATGCTAACATTTTAAATCGCTTCAGGTTGCTTTTAGCAGCTAGAGCTCAGTATTCAGCATCTCTAATGAATGAGAGTTGAGCTCTTATTTGCTAAAAATGTACAGAAGCCATAACTTGAATAACTGGTTTGCACTGGAAATGTACAAGATGTCAGCAGTGCGTCACTTTCAACAGAGCTGACCAACAATTTAAGAGAAAAATAATTTTGTTTTCCTTGTTATTTTTTCTTATGTCAAAAGTGAATCACAATAAAAGCATTAATGTAACCAACATTTCGGAAAGGGTTTTATTTGTAATTTGTTATGACTATGAACAAAGATTTCAACTTAATACAAACAAATCACAGACCTGAATTGTTAAGTGTTATTCAGTGTTGGGGCAACCCAGTGGCGCAGTAGGTAGTGCTGTTGCCTCACAGCAAGAACGTCGCTGGGTCGCAGGTTCGAACCTCAGCTGGGCTGGGTCAGTTGGCGTTTCTGTGTGGAGTTTGCATGTTCTCCCTGGGTTCGCGTGGGTTTCCTCCGGGTGCTCCGGTTTCCCCCACAGTCCAAAGACATGCAGTACAGGTGAATTGGGTAAGCTAAAATTGTCCATAGTGTATGAGTGTGAATGTGTGTGTGGAAGTTCCCAGAGATGGGTTGCGGCTGGAAGGGCATCCGCTGCGTAAAATCGTGCTGGATAAGTTGGCGGGTTATTCCACTGTGGCAACCCCGCAAGGGACAAAGCCGACAAGAAAATGAATGAATGAATGAATGTTCAGTGTTGCACACTAAATACAAAATTTTAATACCTCATTTTTGTACGTTAAAAAATAAATTAGACCTCATGTTGTGTTAATCATATTGACACACTGCCTCCGAAACTGTCGTCCGCCATAAAAAAAATCAAATCAGGTTTGATTTTTTCCGTTTTTTGAATGCGAAAAGGCAATTTTAGAGTTTGGACAATTCATGGCTGCCGTACAAGTGAAAGGCAAAATCCAAAATGGCATCGGAGAAACTAATATAATATAATACAAATGTTCTGGGGTTTATTGGTTGGGTTCATAATTTGTTCATAGAAATTGGTGGTCTTCTTTTTATAATGTGGTTCACCAGCAAATTATCAAACTGAGCCACAGACATTCATTCATTTTCCTTCAGTTAAGTCCCTTTATTTACAGGGGTCACCACAGCGGAATGAACCACCAACTATTCCAGCATATGTTTTACGCAGCGGATGCCCTTCCAGCTGCAACCCAGTACTGGGAAACACCCATATGCTCTCATTCATACACACACACATACACTACGGTCAATTTATTCAATTCACCTATAGCGCATGTGTTTGGACTGTGGGGGAAACTGAAGCACCCGGAGGAAACCCACGCGAACAAGGGGAGAACATGCAAACACCACACAGAAATGCCAACTGGCCCAGCCAAGACTTGAACCAATGACCTTCTTGCTGTGAGGCAACAGTGCTAACCACTGAGCCACCGTGGCACCTGAGCCAAAGACTTAATTAGGTACTTTTTTAATGGGTCTGGATAATCCCACAATTTTATTGATAAGGATGTGAAACCCTCCTTCCTCTCTCTGCAATCTAAGCATGGGATGGACCCAATATTCCTCTTTCTTTTTCTTTTATTAAGCTAAAGATTATTTAATACACATATTAAATATTTAATACACATAGGGCTCGGTGTGTAAGGTTTGTGTGCATGACGAATTTTTCAGATTTGAATACAAAAAGAAAAGCTAAATTTCGGGCTTCAGTGTGCAAAGACCTTTACAATTCATTTCTGTTCACTATTGGAGGCAGGCAGCGTGCATCAATGGCAGTGTCTCCTTCCCCTTCACAAGCAATGCACTCATTTGCATTTACGCAGCGGTACAGAGGAACAAAAGCCGCGATCTTCTTCAACTCACTCTGAAGATCTTTTCCAATGTCAAACTTCCAGAAATTCTTGAAAGCAAAAGCTTTAATCCCACCGTGTTCCCTCCAGTTGTTCAGGCCGTCTAGAATATTGTGGTCGCTCTTTGGATTCAGACATGTGTCCACACATGGAGACTCAAATGTGTAGAAAACCGAGCAGCCGTCTTTTCTTTTATTCAGAAGTTGGGTCATTGGAGAGTTGCCGGCAGGATTGAGCAGGAGAGACTCTGAATGCCTGTTGTATTGCTTCTTTTTACTGGTCACAACTTTCTTAGTTCCTGCTGCGATGAGCTCTGCACCCTGGTAAAGTGCATTTGTTTCATCAGTAATAGCGTTTTTCACCTTTGCTGGTCTCTCCTGAGTCAGAAAGTTGTTCTGGTCAAGATTGAAGTTTGGTTGGCACTGTTCCATTGGTACGTTAATGACTGTAGCGTACTGACGGGGGTGTCCATCTGGATCCACTCTCTTATAGCTGTTAAAATGGGGGATTTTTATTGATTATTCACTTGTTTTATTATTATTATTATTAAAAAAGATAACCAAACAACCAACTAAGCTACTTTTAACTTCTCAACTTCTTCATTGTTGCCCACTTAACCGTTGCTGCTATCTTTAACA
The DNA here is from genome assembly GCA_903798195.1 of Danio kyathit. NCBI lineage: Eukaryota > Metazoa > Chordata > Actinopteri > Cypriniformes > Danionidae > Danio > Danio kyathit. The sequence continues at coordinate 50,663,963 of LR812533.1, forward strand.
TTTAATGTAAACTTCTTTTAAAACCTTACTTCAGCTCAATGAAGTTGATAATGTGAGCAAGAGTCTTGATGTCCACGAATTCAACATTTTCTCCTTCAACACTTTCTACTTCAATACCTCCTTCTTCTTTGACACTTTCTGTCCAGTCGGGAAGCGGAAAGAGCAGCAGGAGTCCATTCAGAAACAATGTGAACTTCTAAAGTCACAAAACACACACATATTCATTCATTTATTAATACATAAACAAGGAGCATAGTCAAAAGCAATAATACATTCAAAGTGACAGAAACCAAATTCTCGCTAACACTAACCATGTTTGTTGCTGCTCCAGATGTCTAAGTGACTGAAAGGAGTGACAAGACTTAAATATCTAACTGAGAGACCCTTTATAAAGGGTTGCGGCAGGAAGGAGAAGATAATTAATATGCAACCAAACCTGAAAATCCATCATTTTTCACAGATAACGCGTCTGATTGTGAAACCTCTTAAAGGTGATTTACAGGATTTCAGGTAAAACAGTAGACCATAGACTACAGTTATGACATACACAAGCATGGATTTCCGAGAAATACATTGGTGTGAACAGAAAAATGTACAGCTATTGCATAGGCGCCGACTGAAAAATGAGAAAAATGCACCGTCTTTGTACTAACATGTTGCGAAATTTAACTAATTAGTTCAGTGCAGCTCAGTGAAACAAGAATGTACAACTGAGAACAAGACTGTACAACTGAAAATATGACTATGACTATGAAAATATGAATATGAAAAAATGACTTCCTGCCTGCTCTACTTTGACCTTATGAAACAAATGGTCCATCTATGTTAATTATAATAATTATTATTATTATTAGGCAACGCAGTGGCGCAGTAGGTAATAATAATTCATTCATTCATTTTCTTGCCGGCTTTGTCCCTTGCGGGGTCGCCACAGCGGAATGAACCGCCAACTTATCCAGCACGATTTTACGCAGCGGATGCCCTTCCAGCTGCAACCCATCTCTGGAAACTTCCACACACACATTCACACTCATACACTATGGACAATTTTAGCTTACCCAATTCACCTGTACTGCATGTCTTTGGACTATGGGGGAAACCGGAGCACCCGGAGGAAACCCACGCGAACGCAGGGAGAACATGCAAACTCCACACAGAAACGCCAACTGACCCAGCCCAGCCGAGGTTCGAACCTGCGACCCAGCGACGTTCTTGCTGTGAGGCAACAGCACTACCTACTGCGCCACTGGGTTGCCCTGAATTATTATTATTATTAACTGAAATTGTAATATTATTGGTAATAATAATAGTTCATAATAATAATAATAAAATTGCCTTAAATTGTTATGCTGAATCAAATTAACCTTATGAGTCCATTGAACTCATATTATGTTAAATTGACTTAAAACAGCTTGTAAACTTATAAAATTAGGTTAGAACATGATGAACTTAATTTCAAGAGTTAACACTTAGCTGATGATTGATTATAAAACTTGTTTGGCATGTTGTTCCGGGAGAGACCCTGAGCTTGTAAGATCCTCAAGCCCGGGGTTCCCTCCCGTTTGCAAGGCGAGAGGGGAGTTTGAGCTCAGGTAGGTCTCGAGAACTCCCCTGCTGTAGTAGCTAATGAACAGATAGTGATTGCTCTTAAGAGATAACTACTTACTAGGAGCATGTTTATGGTGTCGATTTGGATAGTCAATTAACTTAAGTTACGTGTTTTTGGACAGTGGGAGGAAACTGGGGAACCAGGGGGAAACCACTTGTCCAAAGTTTCACTTAGGTTTATCTTTATAACTTTTGAACTGAATGGGCTACAATCAAAATTCTTTTCCTCTGAATGCTTGGCTCAGTCCGATTCAAACACACCCTATGACGTCATTTTCCGTCATGAAAATTTTTGCGCTATTTCGAATTTTTCGTGAAACCTGTTTGAACAAACTCATCCTAGGCCGTTTGTCCGATTTTCACCAAAATTGAATCACATGAACAACAGACCACGCTGACCAAAAGTTGTGGAATTCAAGTTGATTAGACAAACCGTTTTTGATTAACTTGCGAACAAATCTAACATAGAGCTTGCAAAAATTGACTTAAGGTGTTATCTCCGTAAAGCATTGATGTTTTTACACCAAACTTGGTGTGTGTTATCACAACCATGGTCTAAAGTGAGCTGCCACGTTTCGGCGCACTGCCCTCTAGTGGTCTCGAGATACAAAAATGGCTTTTTTTGCTTATAACTTCTCAACCCTTTGTCCAAAATTCATAAAATTGGTCTCTTTACATCCGGCGGAGCATGCCGAGTCAAATTATGTCTTTCCCAGGTCAGCTATTTTGGTCGTCTGCTATTTTGAATTATGTAAAAAATTGCTATATTTTACAGACACATTGGCGAATTGTTATGAAAGTCGTTATGTGTCTTTGGGACTGTGCCCTGAAGGTGCTCAAAAGCGCCACCTTTTGGTCAAACGTTATAACAATATTATTAAAACTGCTAATAACTTTTGACTAATTTTGCCTATTGTTATGAAACTTGTCTTGATACAATCCTTGGGTTGTCCTGACAATATTGATACCAATTATGTGTTAATTAACTGAACTTCCTTTCCACCATCTAGCCTTAATTCAAAAACCTACTTTTTCGAACTACTCCTACGTCGTTTGGCTGAAAAGTCTGTAGACGCTATATGCATACCGAAAGGTACCACAGGCAAGAATGGAAGCCGCTTGTCCCAGTCTTTGTCGTTGTCACTTACGAATTTCGTAATTTCGAATTACGAGGGTTTGATTGACTCTTTCTACCAATCCATCGGTTTGTGGATGGTAGGGACTTGTGCCGATGGAATGGATGCCCAGCTGCTTGTGTAGTAAATGCATCAGTCTTCATGTGAAATTAGTACCCTGATCAGTGATGATCTATTGCGAGAATCCAACTCTGGAAAACAGTTGTGTTAATGCAGTGATTACCCTAGCAGTCATGATGCTGTGTAGAGGGAATGCTTTAGGGTATCGTGTTGCATAGTTGCAGATGACTAATATATACTGGTTGCCTGTACTGCTTTGTTCCAGCAGCCCAACAATGTCCATGGTGATCCGTTTAAATGGAGTTTCGATGACAGGTAATGAATGCAATGGAGCTCGCACTGACCTGCGAACAGAGCTGGTTTTCTGGCAAACAATACATGTGGAGCAATATGTGTGTACGTCAGTATACATGTTGTTGCCGTGCTTGTTCATGATGTGGCCGCTGGGCTGCTTGGCCCCAATAATTGCTGCTTGCAGCTATATTTACGATTATTATTATTGCAATTGTTACTAAAATTATCAAAACTATGGTCAAAACTCGGTCCTAATCTTTGCTCTGTTCACAATTGGAAGATTGTAATAATATTTTATTGTAAGTTAAGAGGCACATGAAAGGAAACGCTCATAGTACCAGGAGCTAGAAGTGAAGTGCCGGGAAGGGGGCTGGAAGACTCACTGTGAGCCAATAGAGGTAGGCTGTAGAGGGTTTGCAGGGCGTTCACTTTTAAAGTCTTCCACCAACTAGACCTAGCAGTAGGACCTAAGAAGAGGGCCTTTAAGTCCATTTGTGAAGCTGCAGAGAAAACCACAAGAGGGCTATGGATAAAGAGGGCTGATCTGTGGGTGATGGCTACTGGGACACAACTGGGGCCTGATCAACCTCAGCTGTGTAACCTGGGCGAGGGTGTGTGATGTTGAAACACCTGAAACACCCAGTGACCCTAGGATACTTCACTGACGATGCGTTCCAGTGCGTCTAGATGATGTATCTTGGACACAATGGGTTTTTGGCTGATTTGTTAAATATTCCTTGCTGCATTTAGGTTTTAGGTGTACTTAAATCACATTAGAAACATGATTAACTTAATTTAAAAAGTTGTGCGTTAAATAAATAAAAAATTTAACACAGTTAATTTTCTGTATTATGCTTTTTAATTATCCTGCTTTTTTGTTATCATTATGGGTTATACTTATAGACAATATGAGTGCACAATGAATATGTGCTGTTTCTTGAGTCTGATTGGCTGGAAGGTGTGCAATAAAAATTCCACAGTGGAATAAACCACCAACTTATCCAGCATATGTTTTACACCGCGGATGCCCTTCCAGCTGCAACCCAGTACTGTGAAACACCCATACACTCTCACATTCACACACACACACATACACTACAGACAATTTAGTTTATTCAATTCACCTTTAGCGTATGTCTTTGGACTGTGGGGGAAACCGGAGCACCCAGAAGAATCCCACGCCAATATAAACCGAATAAAAACCCATTTCTAATAATATAAAACATCTAGTACATATAACATAGAATACAATTCATCCTTGAACTGTATAGGAAGAATGTAGTGTAATGCATTTAGCCACAAATACAACATTTATTAATTTTCTGCCGCTTTTCCGAGGCCAGGTCGCAGGGGCAGCAGTCTTAGGAGAGAACCCCAGACTTCCCTCTCCCCAGACACTTCCTCCAGCTCCTCTGGGGGGATCCCGAGGCGTTCCCAGGCCAGCCAAGTGACATAGTCTCTCCAGCGTGTCCTGGGTCTTCCCCGAGGCCTCCTCCTGGTGGGACATGCCTGTAACACCTTCCTAGGTAGGTGTCCAGGAGGCATCCGAAACAGATGCCCGAGCCACCTAAGCTGACTTCTCTCGATGTGGAGGCGCAGCGGCTCTACTCCAAGCTCCTCCCGAGTGTCAGAGCTCCTCACCCTATCCATAAGAGTGCGCCCTGCCACCCTTCGAAGGAAACTCATTTCGGCCGCTTGTATCTGACATCTTGTCCTTTCGGCCATGACCCAAAGCTCATGACCAGAGGTTCGCTCCAATGAACATTCGCAAACTGCGTCGCAAACTTGAGCACTTGAAATGACACCTCTGGAGCTGTAGTTAGAAACGTAGTTCCTGGCTGTGTTCTATTCTCACTAATCCCCCCTATGCCCTATTCATTTAGAACATTCTAACATTCAAAGTTGGAATTATTAAAAATAAAAAAGCATTAAGGTCATCTCTCTTAGGTGTAATTTGCTTTCAAAGTATTTTTACAGTTCAGTTTTAGCGATCGTCATGTTTACAATTGTGCTCCATTTGCAGTGCACTTTAAAAACATTGATGTCATTTTGAACACAGCCTCATGATAAAAGCTATAGCTGACTTTTTTAAAAGCGGAATTTATGTTACATCTCCAAAGCTTGTGAAAACAAAAAACATAGCATACGTTAATGCTTTTAATTTATAGTAGGTTATTTATTAAGTATCTGTACTGTATATGACATGGGCCTGCTGGTTAGAGCATATCTGCAGTGGTTTGCACGTGTTCAAATTGTAAAAGCAGACTTTTCAAAAAATAAATAAACAATATCCTACTTAATAATAATAATAATCATCATCATCATTAATATTATTATTAAAATAGGATTTTTTTTCATTTTCTAATAAATAATAAATATTACATTTAATTTCTTAATAAATTGCCTCATTATTTATTTATTTATATGATTTATATATGATATTAGAATAGTGTTCGCTTTTGTAAGTAATTTTATGTTTTAGAATAGAATATGTAAGGTTCAACTTCTCAACAATATTAGTAAAGGAAACACAGGCCCTATATATGCCATTTACATATATTTTAATTAATATGGAAAGCGAGTGCATGTTTTTACCAAAACTAATATTGGATTTTATTTTAAATGCGTGTTTGTGTAAAACAATATAATTTGCATAAAGAAATGATGGGGTTCTTCTCTAAAGAATTTGTTACTCCACCCCGTTTAGAGCATCATTATGGGCGTTTTACGCTATAACTAACGTGGTTCAAGCGATGGATCTGCGACAGAGAAACTAGGGGTTTTAGGAAAAACTCGTCACTACATCGTTCTTTTCCCAAACGATGCATGGTACTATGATAGTTCAGCCGCGAGTTACAAATTTTATCTGTAAAAAGGTAAATCAAAGATTGTTCTATTTGAGGAAGTTGAAGGGATTTAATGTGGATAGGCCTTGTCTTAGGACATTTTATTTTTCTTTTATTGAGTCTCTTTTAACTTTTGCAGTAATATGATGGTATGGTAATTTGAGGGTGACAAGTAAAAACAGAATTTCAAAAATTGTTCATCAATCTCAAAAGATCTTGGGCACAAATCTTAATAGTATAGGACACGTATGTGAGGTGAGAGTCATAAAGAAGGCTATGTCTATTTTAGCAGATGAAAACCACCTACTTTATTTAAAGTTTTGCCTCCGGCCATCAAGGGAGAAGGTATACTTATTCTAGACAGGCAAGGTCCAACAGATATTTGCATTCATTTGTTCCAACTGCAGTTGGGTTACTTAACAAGCTTTAAGTTTTTTTTTTCATGATTAATTTTATTGTTTACTGTTATTTCTATGTTGTTGAGTATGAGCTGTTGCTGTTAACTGTCGGGTATTGCTGTAAACCTAATTGCCCTTCGGTAAAGACATTCGGTAACACTTTATAATAACTACACACTATGAACCTTTTATGAAGCATTAACAAATAGTGAATTCATTATCTGTGAAACATTAACTCTACATTCATAAACGTTAGTAAGCAGTTTATAACTGCAGCTACAAATGCTCTATTCTTGACTTAAAAGTACATGTATAATGTGCTTAATACTTGTATTTTCATACTTTGTTAATGATTCATTTTTCATTACTAAATTTAGTATTTCCTTATTTACAAATCAGTTATTCAAGCATAGTTGGTGGTTTATAAGATCATTCAAAATATGTAAGTAAATGATTAATAAACTATTGTAATTAACATTTATAATTCTTATTATTCAAGCATATGCTAATAGTTAATTTGTATGCTAATAAATGCTTTATTAACTCAACTTTATCCAGTTTTGTGACCTAATCTAAAGTGAGGACTATTTATCCTTTATAAATCCCTTATAAATGACAATTAAAGGCTCAATGAAACTAAATCAAATGAAAAATAAATCTTTGCAACCTCATCTAAAATACAATGACTGTTCAGTTTAAACATTGCATCTTATTATGTTGTTAAATTATTATATTGTTGTTGTTTTATCCAATGTTATGTTGTATTTTGAGGCGGTTCATTCCGCTGTGGCGACCCCGGATTAATAAAGGGACTAAGCCGACAAGACAATGAATGAATGAATGAATGTTGTATTTTGACACTCCTGTTATTCAGCAATGTTTAAAGATTACAGTAATTTTACTTTTCAGATAACATTGCAAACATTTATTGTTTATTTGACACTAAGCCTTTAATTGTCATTTATAAGAGATTTATAAAGCATAAATAGTTCTCACTTTAGATTAGGTCACAAAACTGCATGAAGTTGAGTTAATAAAGCATTTATTAGCATACATAGTAACAACTGAATAATAAGATATATAAACGTTGATTTTTAATAGTTTATTAATCATTTCCTAACTCATTCAGGGGTGCATTTCCCAAACAACGACGTAACTCACGGCTGAACTATCATAGTACGATGCATCGTTGGGAAAATAACGATGTAGTGACGAGTGTTTCCCAAAACCCTTAGTTTCTCTGTCGCAGATCCATCCCTTGACCCACATTAGTTAAAACGCCCATAATGATGCTCTAAACGGGGTGGAGTAACTTCTTTAGAGAAGAACCCCATCATTTCTTTATGCAAATTATATTGTTTTACACAAACACACATTTAAAATAAAATCCAATATTACTTTTGGTAAAAACATGCACTCGCTTTCCATATTCATTGAAATATATGTAAATGGCACATATAGGGCCTATGTTTCCTTTACTAATATTATTGAGAAGTTGAACACTACATATTCTATTCTAAAACATAAAATCACTTACAAAGCTAACACTATTCTAATATCATATATAAATCATATAAATAAATAAATAATGAGGCTATTTATTTTAAATATATTTACTTTAATAATAATAATAATAATATTTATGATGATGATGATGATGATGATGATTATTATTATTATTATTATTATTATTATTATTATTATTTAGTAGGATATTGTTTATTTATTTGTTTATTTATTTTTTAAAGTCTACTTTTACAATTTGAACACGTGCAAACCACTGCAGATATGCTCTAACCAAAAGGCCCATGTCATATACAGTACATATACTTAATAAATAACCTACTATAAATTAAAAGCATTAACGTATGCTAAGTTTTTTGTTTTCACAAGCTTTGGAGCTATAACATAAATTCCGCTTTTAGCTCACCTATAGCTTTCGCCATGAGGCTGTGTTCTACATTATATCAATGTTTTCAAAGTGCACTGCGAAGGGAGCACATTTGTAAACATGAAGATCGCTAAAACTGAACTGTAAAAATACTTTGAAAGCAAATTACACCTAAGAGAGATGACCTTAATGCTTTTTTATTTTTAATAATTCCAACTTTTAATGTAAGAATGTTCTAAATGAATAGGGCATAGGGGGGATAAGTGAAAATAGTACACAGCCAGGAACTATGCTTCTAACTACAGCTCCAGAGGTGTCATTTCAAGTGCTCAAGTTTGCGATGGAGTTTGCGAATGTTCGTTGGAGCGATGGATTTAGGAAACAGCAAATCAACAAACTATGTTTGTAACGACGGAACTTGCGACCTTAATTGGCTAACGATGGTTTTGAGAAACGCACCCAACTACTCTTAAATACAAATGATTTGTAAATAATGAAATACTTGATTTAGTAATGAAAAATAAATCATTAACAAATTATGAAAGTACAATTATTAAGCACCTTATAAATGTGGTTATAAGTCAAGGATACAGCATTTGTAGCTGCAGTTATAAACTGTTTACCAATGTTTATTAATGTAGAGTTAATGCTTAACAAATAATGAATTTACTAGATGCTAATGCTTAGTAAATGATTCATAGTGTGTACTTATTATAAAGTGTTACCGAATCTCGTTGTCGCAGTTAACTCTTCTCTGCGTCTCAAGTCTGTCGACGTACATGTCGAGCCACTGGACAAACTGGTAACAGCGGAAAAGCCGTCCATACGGAGGTGAGCGGTTAGCCGGTAAGTGCAAAAAGTAACAGCATCATACCGCCCCGTAGCGTTCGTTTTAAAGATGAAATGCAGCCATACGTAGCTCTGGATACATAATTCCTGATCTCCAGAAATGTATATAAGGCTACATGTTCAGGATGAGCCCATGTTGCAAAAACCTCATATTTCTTAAATCAAATGAAAGAGACAGATGTACTCTCCTCTGGAAGAATTCACTCATTTGTAAGTTTTTTTTTTAATTTATTTTTTTATGAAATAGCAAATGAAAAAGCAAAAGGCAGCATATACACTGATCATTTGAGAATTGAAATGTATCATTAAAGGTCTCAGCAGCTACAGAATCTACATCAGAAGCACACATCAGTTAAAGCACTGAAGAAACTCAACATATGTGAGACCTATCTTTTTAAACATCTGTCTATCACATTGTTTCCACAAAAGACACAACTACCTCTGTGACAGCGGTAAAGTGGCACACGATGAGCAATCTTTTGCAGTTCATTACGTAGGTTTGGGTTGTTCTGATCTGCTTTACAGATATGTGAGTAAACAAAGGCTTTCATTCCCTGATAATTCTGTAATTCGTCAAGACCTGCAAGTACAACATCGCTGTTAAGACACTTGTCTACACAGGGAGACTGTAAAGTGTAGAAAACCACACAGCCGTCATTTCTTTTATTCAGCAAGTGTGTCAACGGATAATTATTTGGAGGATTCATAAGTAAGCACTCTGGATGGGTTCTATAAATCCCTGCAGCAATGAGTTCATCGCCTTGGTAGCCATCCATACTGTTATATTCCATGTGGAGCTTAACATCTTCTAACATGTCGTTTGTCAGAAAGTTATCTGGTGATGGGAGGAAACCTTTTCGACACTGCTCCTTTGGGACATTGATGGCCACTGCATACTGTGCGCCAATTGCATAACTGGATAAAAAGCAAATAATATCATTCAAATATATGCAAATTAATAGAGGAATCAAACATGCATGCTGAGACTGTATCAGTGAATCATTTTATGGCATAATGCAAACATTCATTCATTTTTCTTCGGCTTAGTCTCTGATTTATCAGAGGTCGCCACAGCGAAATGAACTGCCAACTTATCCAGCATATGTTTTACACAGCGGATGCCCTTCCAGCCACAACCCAACACTGGGAAACACCTATACACAGTCATTCACACACATACACTATGGCCAATTTTGTTTCTCTTATTCACCTATAGTGCATGTGTTTGTCACGGTTGTGGATCTGTCTGTTCCTCTTGCGTGTGTCCCTGCTGAAAAAACCAGCTTAAACCAACCTAAGCTGGTTGGCTGGTTTTAGCTGGTCGACCAGCCTGGTTTTAGAGGGGTTTTGGCCATTTCCAGGCTGGTTTCCAGCCTGGTCTTAGCTGGTCAGGCTGGAAAATGACCAGCTTAAACCAGCTAAAACCAGCTTGACCAGCCTGGTATAAGCTAGACATAGCTGGTTTTGGCTGGTCAAGCTGGTTTTAGCTGGTCAATTTCCAGCCTGACCAGCTAAGACCAGGCTGGAAATGGCTGGAAACCAGGGGTGCGTTTCCCAAACAACGACGTAACTCGCGGCTGAACTATCATAGTGCGATGCATCGTTTGGCAAAAAAAACGATGTAGTGACGAGTGTTTCCCAAAACCCGTAGTTTCTCTGTCGCAGAACCATCGCTTGAACCACGTTAGTTATAGCGTAAAACGCCCATAATGATGCTCTAAACAGGGTGGAGTAACTTCTTTAGAGAACAACCCCATCATTTCTTTGAGCAAATTATATTGTTTTACACAAACACGCATATAAAATAAAATTCAATATTAGTTTTGGTAAAAACATGCACTCGTTTTCCATATTATTTAAAATATAAGTAAATGGCACATATAGAGCCTGTGTTTCCTTTACTGATATTATTGAGAAGTTGAACATTACATATTCTATTCTAAAACATAAAATTACTTACAAAATCTAAACACTATTCTAATATAATATATAAATAATATAAATAAATAAATAAATAATGAGGCGATTTATTATAAATATATTAACTTTAATAATTATATTAATAATAATGATTATTATTATTATTATTATTATTATTATTATTATTATTATTATTATCATTATTATTATTTAGGATATTGTTTATTTATTTAAAAAAAATTACAATTTGACACATGCAAACCACAGCAGAAAGTTCTAACCAATCATATACAGCAGAGAAACTTAATAAATAACCCACTATAAAATAAAATAATTAACGTGTGCTATGTTTTTTTATTTTCACAAGCTTTGGAGACGTAACATAATTTCCATTTTTAAATATACCTATAGCTTTCGCCATGTGGCTGTGTTCAAAATTATATCAATGTTTTCAAAGTGCACTGCGAAGGGAGCACAATTGTAAGCATGAAGATCGCTAAAACTGAACTGTAAAAATACTTTAAAGGCAAATTACACCTAAGAGAGATGACCTTAATGCTTTTTTATTTTTAATAATTCCAACTTTGAATGTTAGAATGTTCTAAATGAATAGGGCATAGGGGGGATAAGTGGGAATAGAACACAGCCAGGAACTATGCTTTTAACTACAGCTCCAAAGGTGTCGTTTCAAATGCTCAAGTTTGCGACGCAGTTTGCGAATGTTCGTTGGAGCGATGGATTTGGGAAACAGCAAATCAACGAACTATGTTTGTAACGACAGATTTTGCGACCTTAGTTGGCTAACAATGGCCAATGGAAATGGCCAAAACCTCTCTAAAACCAGGCTGGTCGACCAGCTAAAACCAGCCAACCATCTAATGCTGCGTTCACACCAGACGCGGAAGAGGCGTCAAGCGCAAGTGATTAACATGTTAAGTCAATGCAAACGCGTGAATAGGCATGCTGCGGCGCGATACGCGCGGACATCGGACATTCGCGCCGCGTTAACAATCAGGAGCTTGCTCTTGTGGGGGCGTGATTGTGACGTAGCACCTGTTGTTGGTGTCCCGGGAAAATCCTTCAGCCGACACCGACAACAGTTCATCAAACTGGGCTTGGCTCAGTCAGAAGCACCGCTGAAAGCCCCAGTCATCCAGGTATAGTTTCTGGAGGAGTTCACAGAGCTGCTGCACCTCTGAAAGTATCTAGTGGACTCAGACACTGCTCCAAACGTATCGACGCTGTTTTTCAGCCTTCATAAAGCACATAAACACAGTTATTTTATCAATAAAATCCATGTTAGCCATTTAGCAATGAAGCTACAGTCACTGGGCAGACAGAAGCCCTGCCCATCACGCGAATCCGCATCTGTTCTGAAGTGAATTTGATGCGCGAATGAAGTGGAGTTTGACGCGCAAATGAATCGGAGTCTGACGCGCGAATGAAGCGAGTAAACTCAAATGTTTATGCGCGAATATCACGATTTATCCGCGCATTCCGCATGTGGTGTGAACGCAGCATCAGGCTGGTTTAAGCTGGATTTTTCAGCAGGGGTGTGTGTGTGCGTGCGTGTATATGTGGGTGTGTCTTCACCGCGTGGCTGTCTGTTGTGTTTACATGTCGTCAGCTGGGCGGTCACGTGAACTGCTGTTGCTCAGCACCGCTCAGCTGTTAATCAGCACACCACAGGTGCAGCGCATTACCGCACCTATATCCGTTCAGTGTTCGTGTTTCATGTTGTCAGTTCATTGTTTGGTCATGTCTGTGTTTGTGTCCTGCCAGGCTCTCCTCATTAATATCGCTGGTGGTGAGTTGCTGTAGAGGCTTTTGCTTTTGAACTTGTCTTCACTTCTTATGGCAACTACCTGAACTGTTACCGCTGTTTAGCGTTGTTGATACCCATGAGAGATTCACCATTGATCTACTTCACCCTATGATTAGCATACCTGCCAACATTTGGTTCGTAAATTCCGGGAGACCCCCCCCCCCCCCCCCCCCCCCCCCCCCACGTCATATGCTAATTTGCATATTACTGACGTCATCGCAGGATTCCGGGAGTTTACCGGGAGACAGAACAATACGGGAGACGGGTCTGAATTACGGGAGACTCCCGGGAAAAACGGGAGTGTTGGCAGGTATGATGATTAGCGAACTCAATACCTGCTGTTTACTCTGTTGATCCCTGTTCAATAAACCAGCTTTGTTATCACTTGCAATTGGGTCTCTTCGTAACTGTGACAGTGTTTGGACTGTGGGGGAAACCGGAGCACCCAGAGGAAACCCACACGAACATGGGGAGAATATGCCAACTGACCCAGCCAGGACACGAACCAGCGACCTTCTTGCTGTGAGGCAACCACTGAGCCATCGTGCCACCCATAATGCAAACATCTCATTAAATCTATAACAACAATTCAATTACTCCTTACATTTGTGCTTAATATTTGTTTATGTATAAACAACAAGGCTTTTTCTTGTAGATGGAATTACCTCTATCAAATTATGTACCACCTCCACCTTTTGACAAAAATCAGACAGGCAGCATTGGCTACCAAAGCAAGTGATGCTCAAGGACTTGTCATGTACAGTATTTAATTACAATTAACATTAGCCTTTTTTTTTTGGTTTTTTGGTTAGCACTGTCGCTTCACAGCAAGAAGGTTGCTGGTTCGAGTTCCGGCTGGGCCAGTTGGCATTTCTGTGTGGAGTTTACCTGTTCTGCCAGTGTTTGGCGTGGGTTTCCTCCGGGTGCTCCAGTTTCCCCCACAGTCCAACCACATGTGGTATAGGTGAATTAAACTAAATTGGTCGTAGTGTATGAGTGTGTGTGTGTGTGTGTGTGTGTGTGTGTGTGTGTGTGTGTGTGTGTGTGAATGTGAGCAGGTATGGGTGTTTCCCAGTACTAGGTTGCGGCTGGAAGGGCATCCGCTGCGTAAAAAAAACATATGCTGGAATGTTTGGCGATTCATTCCGCTGTGGCAACCCCTGATAAATAAGAGACTAAGCTGAAGGAAAATGAATGAATTAGCCTTTTTTTAAATAAGATAATGTTTTACATGATAAGATTACAAGTTTTAAGATTTCAAGTAGCAAACATTTCATGATCGGCATACCCCCTCCACCTTATTTTGAGCCAGGTAAACATTCATCTATTAACATTAAAACATCTCAGTGCAACAAAAGCATTAAAGTTGTTATTAGATGATATTTGAAATGCTTTAGGTGTATATTTGTGCTGGAAAACTCTTTAATGATGATTATGAATACTAAATCACTGAAAGCATTGAAAGCTAAATAATGCATGTAATGACAAATACAGACATGTTGTACAGTGTTACTTCATTTTAAACATCAAACATACTTAAAACGGAAAAAAAATCCAATCCTGGCGATGGTTTTTGTGTTGACCTTTTCATTCACCACAGTTTGAATATCAGAAAGCAGCACAATCCCAAGAAAGACCCTTGAAAGCACAGCGAAGACCTAAAATAAGCAGAAATATGAAGTAAGTAACAGTTTGTGCAACAGTGTGTAAATTAGCGGAAAAACACAAAACTGTATGAAGAAAAATGGATGTTATGGTTTGTTTGTAAGCACAGGTACACTGTAAAAAATATCTCTTTACAGTTTCCAAGTTTTGTGATTAACAAGCGTTTCCTGTTAAAGGTTGTGAATTGCATTATGGGATGTTGATCTCTATTCTGTCGACTGATATTGACAATTTAATTCAACAGTTTAACAAAGTGACTTTTATTGACATTTTAGTAGTTTGAAAAAATAAATAAATATACATATAAATAAATATATATATATATATATATATATATATATATATATATATATATATATATATATATATATATATATATATATATATATAGTTGAAGTCAGAATTATGAGCCCTCCTTTGAATTTTTTTTTTCTTTTTTAAATATTTCCCAAATTATGTTTAACAGAGCAAGGAAATTTTCACAGTATGTCTGATAATATTTTTTCTTCTGGAAAAAGTCTTATTTCTTTTATTTCGGCTAGAATAAAAGCAGTTTTTAACTTTTTAAGAACCATTTTAAGGTCAATATTATTAGCCCCTTTAAGCTATGTTTTTTTTCGATAGTCTACAGAACAAACCATCGTTATACAATAACTTACCTAATTACCCTAACCTGCCTAGTTAACCTAATTAACCTAGTTAAGCCTTTAAATGTCACTTTAAGCTGTATAGAAGTGTCTTGAAAAACATCTAGTAAAATATTATTTACTGTCATCATGGCAAAGATAAAATAAATCAGTTATTAGAGATAGGTTTTTAAAACTATTATGTTTAGAAATGTGTTGAAAAAATCTTCTCTCTGTTAAACAGAAATAGGGGAAAAAAATAAACAAACGGGGCTAATAGTTCTGACTTCAACTGTATATATGTATATATTTATTTTTATTTACTTATTTATTTATTATTTTTATGACCTCAGGATTTTATGCCAATGTTTTTATTCATTCATTTTCTTTTCAGCTTAGTCCCTTTATTAATCTAGGGATACCACAGCGGAATGAACCGCCAGCTTATTCAGCATATGTTTTACTCAGCAGATGCCCTTCCAGCCGCAACCCAACACTGGGAAACATCCTCATGCGCTCATTCACACTCATACACTATAGACAATTTTGGCCCACCCAATTCACCTGTACCGAATGTCTTTGGACTCGTGGGGGTAACCGGAGTACCCGGAGGAAACCCACACGAACACGGGGAGAACAAGCAAACTCCACACAGAAATGCCAACAGACCCAGCCGAGGCTCGAACCAGCGACCTTCTTGCTGTGAGGCAACACCACTACCTACTGTGCCACCGCGTCGCCCCCAATGTTTTTATTCCAGAAACAATTATTTTGTCCAATGTGGTTTTATATATTTGTTTATATAATTTTATTATGTTATATACAGGGACATCACGGTGGCGCAGTGGGTAGCATGATCGCCTCACAGCAAGAAAGTCGCTGGTTCGAGTCTTGGCTGGGTCAGTTAGCATTTCTGTATGGAGTTTGCATGTTCTCCTCATGCTAGCGTGAGTTTCCTCCGGGTGCTCCGGTTTCTCCCACAGTCAAAAGACATGTGCTATAGGTGAATTGGATAAGCTAAATTGTCTGTAGTGTTTGTGTGTGAACGAGAGTGTATGGGTGTTTCCTAATGATGGGTTGCAGCTGGAAGGGCATCCGCTGAGTAAAACACATGCTGGATAAGTTGGTGGTTCATTTCACTGTGGCGACCTTTGATTAATAAAGGGACTAAGCCGAAAAGAAAATGAATGACTGTTATATATGGCTATTAAGGAAGTGAGGTTTCAGGCATCAGACTGGCCAATATGACTTGGTTATATCACCACCTGTTGGATTTGCATGCTATGGATGGAGATTCGTTTTATTTATTTTTTTTAACATATTTTTGGTTTAAACAAAAGAGGGAAAACCGTTTATTACAGTTTTTCTCAGTTACTTTGGTGCATTTCTCACAACACTATTTACATTTGCACAACAGTTAATGCATTTCTCAAAGCAATTAGTTCAAACTGCAAAACCTAGTGGATAACCTGCAAAAGCGTGTCACTTGCTCAAAATGGAGAGCTCATTCCTCAAAAGCAAGTATTGATGTCAATGAAAGTGTCAGTGTCATCAAAATGAAAAGTCCTGACACCATTGTTTATGAACAAGATAGTCAGATGGCTTTGTCATGTTTTATTATGACACTTTACTCTGTACATTTTTTCCAACGCAATAAATTCAGATTTTGGTGACACTTTCTGAAAATGCTCTAACAGCACTATATACTATTGGCACAGCCATTTGAAATCTACAGTAAAGTAAGACATCACTGCATTTAGTGAGGTATCTGAGTACAAGACACTGAATATGAATGTTTCACATGTTTACTACATTTGCTTTTTGCAATTCTAATTTATTCACAGCATTGTGCAAAAGAATAAATACACCCGTATTTACAACAGACATAAGCTTCCTTTGGGTAGAGCTGTGCACAACTGTAAACAATATTGCAGTACATATTGGAACTGTACCTACAACATACACAGGCCTGTAAATCATTCATGACATTGTTCAATTTAGGAGACATTTAATTAGAGATTTAATTTTTAAAATAAAATTCGCATGAAAGATTTTGACAACTAGTTCAACATTTTTGTATGTGATGACTCAAGTAATGCAATGAGGACTATTAGTTTAATATGGAATGACTATTCAGCATCCACAAGTTTAGTTAATTTTGACTGACATGACATAAGCGAATGATAATGTTATAAAACAGCAGAGAGTCGTATGAAAGCAATTGATGCACATCCAAAAGAATTTGCAATTTGTTGGAAGGAATGAGAAACTGCTACTATGATGTGCACAAATGACTAATTGTTTTGAGAAATGCATTAACTGTTGTGCAAATGTAAACAGTGTTGTGAGAAATGCACCAAAGCGAGTGAGAAAAACTGTAAAAATATGCATGTGGACATGTGCGGACATGTCCTCACAGTTTATTACAGTCCCAGCCTTGTGTGTTGTGTTTAATCAATCATTTGTTTTCACCTTCTGTGTTCAGCCCATGTGTTCTCTGGTCTTTTTCCAGTGTATTCTGCCCTGTCGTGCCTTGTTCTTGTGTTTTGGATTATAAGCAAATCATTTACTGCATGGGGATCTGCTACTCCTCTTGTCTCTGCCTTATTGAGAGGAATCTGGATGCAAATTCGGTGCAGTTGCAAGATGAAGTATTTAAGTTTCACAAACTATAGCTGCAGTCACACTAGAGTTTGAGCTTGCGAAATTCTGTCGTACGGCGCTGCGAAAAGGGGCGGGATTAAACAAGATGATTAGACATTAAAAAAGTGAGCGATTGTTCCATGTTTTAAATTTCTGTTCAGAGAGGTCATGTTTTGGTCCTCGATTGGTCTCACGCAGTCAAGTGATGCGATTTCGCAGGTCAGAGTTCACCAAGCTTGAACTTTGCCAGGCAGTGAAGTGCGAAACCTGCCAAATGACCCTGCGTTTCCGGTCTGACGCATTTGCGTGCGTATGAATGGAAGTCTATGGGGAGAAAAGTCCAGTGTGACTGCAGCTTAAAGCTGCGGTCACACTAGAGTTTGATATTGCGAAATTCTGTCGAGCGGCGCTGCGAAAAGGGTAGTGAAGTGCAATGTAGTGAAGTGCGAAACTTGCCGCATGACCCTGCGTTTCTGGTCTGACGCATTCGCGTGCGTATGAATGGATGTCTATGGGGAGAAAAGTCTAGTGTGACCTCAGCTTAAAGCTGCAGTCACACTAGAGTTTGAGCTTGCGAAATTCTGTCGTACGGCGCTGCGAAAAGAGGCAGGATTAAACAAGATGAATAGACATTAAAAAAAGCGAGCGATTGTTCCATGTTTTAAATTTCTGTCCAGAGAGGTCATCTTTTGATCCTCGATTGGTCTCACACAGTCAAGTGATGCGATTTCGCAGGTCAGAGTTCACCAAGGTTGAACTTTGCACAGCAGCAACCTGCGAAACTCGACGCATGACCCTGCGTTTCTGGTCTGACGAATTTGTGTGTGTATGAATGGATGTCTATAGGGAGCCATAGCCAATCGGATTAACCCAAACTCACTATAAATAGCCCATCTAGTACTCCCTTATCTTAGTTTTTTTAAAGAATCCCCGCGTCCACCCCGTCTCCCCCTTTTCCTCTTTTACCAGTGATACTGTAACTCTCGAGAACTACCTGATCTTGTACCCCCATATTCTCATCGACCAGGCAGGAGCCCTGGGCTCAATAATCCCCTAGCTCAGGGTTCTCTCCCGAGACAGAATGCCAAACCTGCTAATATGATCAAGCAATATTTACATGTGAACTCTTGAAATGCTTTTTAATGTGCATACCTAACCACATCACTAGCTACATTGAGTGCATTGTGTCTGACATTGCAAGTCTGAGCAGGTTTTCTTAAATATTTAAGGCAAACAAACAGTAATGAAATGCACAAAACATGGGTGTGAGATACTGAGCACATGTCATATAGACAGAATACAGTGGACACTAACACACAGAAATGAGTTTACAATCAAGAATCAAATAGTTTCTGTCATAATCAAAATTTAAGCATTCAGCTAAACCTTGTTTTGTTAATATTTAGTGTTTTATTCATACTGTGTCATTTGTAATCATTCCGGATTACATTCCAATCAAAACACTGTATGTGCACAGACATCTTTCTGCCAGAATCTGAGCATTGCTTGAAATCTTTACGTAAGTACACTTTTTTAGGAGCTTTCTTTTGGTTATTAAAGTGCTGTTAGCACAAGATCAGTTTTCTTAACATAAGCACTAATGCTACTTTAGGTATTAAATAATGATGCTTACCATAGTTTCTGTTGTTGAAAATGAGAAGGTTCAGAGCTGCTGTGTGAGTCTGCCGTGAAGCAAGAGTGATGAGAAAGAGAAAGAGTTTTTTTTCCTGACTGTTGGCCAGCCCACTTATTCAACATGTAAACACCAGTTAAAATGGTTCATACTTGAATTGAGTTCTTTAACCCTGTAACGCTTTAACCCTGACTCCTTTAACCCTCAGCCTGACACCTGAAATATATAAAAAATGTATATACAGTGGTGTGAAAAGTGTTTGCCCCTTACTGATTTCTTTTCTTTCTTTTTTTTGCATGTTTGTCACACTTTAATGTTAGTCAAACGCATTTAAATATTAGTCAAAGATAACACAAGTAACCACATCATGCAGTTTTTTAAATGATGGTTTTTATTATTAAGAGAAAACTAAATCCAAAACTACATATGCTTTCCTGCTGTTACCAGTTTGTCCAGTGGCTTGCCATGTACATGGGCGGATTTGAGACGCAGAGAGGACTTGACCGCGACGACAGAGTTCGAGTCTGGCAAAGAACGCTTATAGAAAAGCGGGTAAGGCAAAAACAAAAGCCAAAACATAAAATAATCAAGTAAATAACAGGGTGAGAATGTGGTAAAATCTGAAAACCTGGTAAAAATCACGGGGCTTTTATTTTTCTGGATTGCTTTTCTTTTCTTTTTTTAAATTAATTTTTGGCCTTTTTTTTTAGATAGCACAGTTTTGAGACAGGAAGCGAAGTGGGAGAGAGAGAGAGAGAGGGGGGGGGGGGGGGTGTCCTCGATCCGGGATTCGAACTCGGGACACCCTGGCGTGCTACTGCACCATATGTTGCTGCGCTAACCATTGCGCTGACCTGGATTGCTTTTCAAAACACTGTTAGTTGGGTTTAGAGAAATGGGTCCACCAGCTGGACAATCTGTGCTTTTTAAAACACTATCGGTTGGATTTAGCGCAGGGGGTGGGTGGGGTGATTCTGTCGGTTGGTCAGTCAGTCAGTCAGTTGACAGCAGCCTCTGGCAGATTTACGAGAGAAGAGCAGGCACAAATGTCACTTGCGAGAGAAATTTGAGATCTCAAAAAGCGTGCACAGCGGCCTCTGGTGGATTCGTGAAAACAAAAACTGCAAAAAAGCATATCTCCTGGGACATAATTGGTGCTCTCCAGAAATGTACATAGGTCTGCATTTTCAGAATGAGCTTGGGTTGACTAAAAATGTCTTCATTTTGTTTTTCTTTAGCCATTCAGAAGTGGATTTTCTGCTGTGCTTTGGATTATTGTCCTGCTGCAGAACCCAAGTTCATTTCAGCTGAGGTCACTAACAGATGGCCAGATGTTCTCCTTCAGGATATTTTTGTACACAGCAGAATTCATGGTTTCATTTATCACAGAAAGTCTTCCAGTTCCTGAAGCAGCAAAACAGCCCCCTTTTTCTGAAATGTGGTGTTACTTTTACGCATCACATAATGGGACACACACCATTCAAAAAGTTCAACTTTTGTCTCGTCAAGCCACGGAGTATTTTACTAAAAGAATCATCAAGATGTTTTCTGGCAAAACTGAGACAAGCCTTTATATTCTTTTTGTTGGTAAGTAGTTTTCGTCCATTTTGCCCAGTCTCTTTCTTATGGTGGAGTCATGAACACTCTCCTTAACCCCCAGGAGTCGAAGCCCGCGTATACGCGCTTTGACGTGTTTTCACATGAAAATTACACTTTCAGTTTTGATCGTACAGATATGAGCAATACATCAATCGAATCTGTTAGATGTCTAGATTTTTGGGTACACTCACAATAACAACAAAAGTGTGTGCTTTTGCAAAATAAGGAAAATAAACAGTGAAGGCACTTTCTCTTTTCTCTCTCCGTGAACTGTTTTTACAAACGTGTCAGTAATATGCACTGAAACTCCGCGAAAACTAAACACAGAGACATGAGACATAAATCTATAGAAAGCTTGAAGTGTCTACTTTTAAATGCAGTGGCGCATGTTGAAAACAAATATTGCTTGATAAGGTAATCAGTATGAAACCAAGGCGATGTCTAGCTTCTCTGTCGGAGCTCATTATTTGTAATGCGACCACGCCCACGAGGCTTTGTTATTACAATCGTCCACGTGAGACTCGCGCGACATGTAAACTGAGGTCAGAAAAAACAGCGGAATCTCCACGAATACATGAGACATACACATGACAGACATACCTGCATAAAGCTTGGAGGGTGAACTTTCCAACTCATTTTGAAAGCAAATGTTGTCTCGCTAGGTAATCCATACAATTCTCCCGGCAGAGTGCGCATCACGCCGGCTCTTCCCACTTCCGCCATTAATACAAACAATGACGTAAGCTGCCCACACGCCCACAACGCGCTGGCTAGAACGTGACGCAGGTTATACGTGTTATTAATTTAATTTTTATTTATTTTACCATAGTTGGACCTGTTCAAGTTTGGAAAAAGTTAACTAAGGCTGCAACTATTTGGGCAAAATATATATAAAAGGTCTTAAAATATTATTTTTATTATTCTTGTGTTTTGTCATTATACCAGAGTCATTCAGAAATTATTATTAAATGCTGGATTAATGCACAAGAAAGTTTTTATTACAACAGTTTTGCAAATATTTCCCTCCATTTCTCTTTGAATATAGGCAATGTATTTTAATGCATTTAAACAAAACAGATTTATTAAACAGATATATTTATTTAAATAATATTTTAGTCACCAAATATATTCAGAAATTGAAAGATAATACAATAAAATTCAAGCAAAATATTGAAATAAATTACAACCTACAAAATTTAAACTAAATGTAACAAGCATTTAGTTTGGGCTAGCTTTTGCAGATGGACATTGCTTTATAATGTCCTTGATGGGTGAGTGGGGGAGTGTCTTTTGTCTCTCCAGGTGTGAATTATTCATGACCATTGTCACTCACGCATAGAGCTGAGATGAGCCAACCAAACTTAACAAAATGTAAATCTTTGTAATGTTTCCTTTGAATGAGAGAATAAAATAATTTTTACATAATTGTGAAGTAATATTCTAGCCTACTAGACTGGTTACTCAAAAGTCTTGCTCAAGACACATTTAGTGTGTTTAGTGTGTTTTTTGGACCTTATTTCAGCTACATTTTTTTCTCCAAATCCTACTAACCACGCATAATATTTTTTTTCTAAAAAACACAAGCATGTACATCAATAATTGTCACATATTGTTGTAGCACAGTTTGTGCTGAATACAAATAAAATACATGTTGGCCAATACCATGTAATAAGTAGCTGAAATTAGCACAAATGTCAGGGCATGTCAAAACATCTCAGGGGCCCCAAAATCACCCTGAGGGTTAACTGAGGCAAGTGAGGCCTGCAGTTCTGTTGTTGTGGGTTTTTTTTTTTGTGACCTCTTGAATAAGTTATTGGTGCACTCTTAGGGTAATTTTCTCAGCTGGTCACTCTTGGGAAGGTTTTCCACTGTTCCATGTTTTTGCCGTTTGTAGATAACGTCTCTCACTCTGGTTCGATGCAGTCCCAAAGCTTTAGAAATTGCTTTAAAACCTTTTCCAGATGGGTAGATCTCAATTAGGCATGATGTCTAGCTTTTGAGGATCTTTTGGTCACTTTGTCAGGCAGGTCATATTTAAGTGATTTCTTTATTGTGAAAAAGTGTGGCAGTACTAGTCAGGCCTGAGTGTTGCTAGAGAAATTAAACTCAGGTGTGGAAAAACCTGTTATATAGTTTAGTTGTGTTTTAACAGGGAGGGCAAACACTTTTTTTTTTTTTTTACACAGGGCTATTTAGTTTTGGATTTAGTTTTCCTTTAAAAACAAATGCCTTTATTTAAAACCTGCATGGTGTGTTTACTAGTGTTATCTTTGACTAATATTTAAATGTGTTTGATAATCTAAAATATTAAAGTGAGACAAACATGCAAAGAAATCAGTTAGGGGGCACACACTTTTTCACACTGCTTTATATTCTATTATATTTATACTTTATTATATTCTATATATTTAAAATGATTTAAAATGAACAGAAAAAAAATTAACTGAAGCAGATGAATACAATTTGACATAGAACAATATTATATTTTGAAACTTTACAGAAATGTAATTTTTATGATCATTTACTATAGTGTATGTGGCCATAGTGTATGTGTGGATGTGAATGCAAGAGTGTATGGGTGTTTCCCAGTGCTGGGTTGCAGCTGGAAGGGCATCCCCTGCGTAAAACATATGCTGGATAAGTTGGCAGTTCATTCAGCCTGTGGCGACCCCAGATTAATAAAGGGACTAAGCCAAAATAAAATGAATGAATGAATGAATGTATAGACCATATACATATGAATTTTAGTTCAATTATTTTCCAGTGCCTTGTTGTAAGATCAAATAATATTTTAAATACAATTACAGTAATATAGTCCATATGCAATACAGTGATCACTGAGAAAGAAACCAGGTGATTTTATCTTTTCTGATGTGAAATGCTATCAAAACACTAATTATCCAAAATTTGCCAAAGGAAAGTGATTTTGTTTGTAAATTTTGTACGAGTAAAAAAAAAAAGATTTATATAAAATGAAAAAGATATCAACTTAATACAAACAAATCACAGACCTCTAATGTCACAGTTCATTTTTGTTCTGTTTTGGAGGCAGACAGTTTGGGTCAATGGCAGTGTTTCCTTCCCCTTTACAAGCATAACACTCATTCACACTCACACAGCGGTACAGAGGAACATGAGACACAATCTGCCTAAATTCACTCTGAAGATCTTTTCCAGTGTCGTGAATCCAGAAATTCTTGAAAACAAAAGCTTTAATCCCACTGTGTTCTTTCCAGTTAATCAAGGCTTCTATAATATTATGGCTGCCAGTTGCATCCAGACATGTGTTGACACAGGGGGAATTAAAGGTGTAGAAAACCGAACAGCCGTCATTTATTTCATTCAGAAGTCTGGTCATTGGAGAGTTGCCGGCAGGATTGAGCAGGAGAGACTCTGAGTGCATGTTATAATTTTTTTTGTTGATCTCAACTCTCCTAGTTCCTGCGGCGATGAGCTCTGCACCCTGGTAAAGAGCAATTTTGGCATCATTTATTGCATTTTTCACGTTTGCTGGTGTCTCCTGAGTCAGAAAGTTGTTCTGGTCAGGAATGAAGTTTCGTTGACACTGTTGCTTTGGTACATTGATGGCTGTTGCATACTGACGGGGGTGTCCATCACGTTTATCCACTCTCTTATAGCTGTTAAAATAGGGGATTTTTATTTGATTATTCACCTGTTTCTTTATTATTATTAAAAGCTACTTTTCATTATTAACTTCCTCATTGTTGCTCACTTCACCATTTCTATCTTTAAAGAGCCCCTATTATGCAATATTAAAGGTCATATTTTGGTTTTGGGGTTCTCTAACAACAGGCTGATATGTATGCAAGGTCAAAAAACACTTTCATTGTCTTATAATATGCATTTATTTTTACCTAAATTATCCCAATGACTCTCATATGATTCATTCAGCGATTCATTTTTCCCAAACCCCTCCTTTGCGTGAGGCTAATCTTCGCTGATTGGTTCGATGACCCAGTATGTTGTGATTGGTCGACTGGGTTCAGCGCGAGACAGAGAGAAACGCACAAGAAGTATTAAAAGCACAGAGTATATGTGAGAGCTCAATGCAGGAATGCATTGAAGCAATGCAGTTAAACACCAGTATATTGCTCTATTCTTAACCACAACCCCAAGTAATAACAACAACAAACATTCAGTATTAATCCACACAGTGGCAAAAGTTGAACTATTTTGAAAATTGACCGTGCTGCGAGTGAGGAACAGTTGATGGTGGCCACAGCAACAAACGGCAGGAGATCGCGAGCACAAAATCCATTAAATTAATAAATAGGAAGAAGCACGCTATGCGTTTTCAATGTGATTTTGGACGTGACATGTGAAATAGCCCATACAGATTTAACCTGAGAGATACAGTACAAGCACTGATCTATAACAGATACGTGATTGCAAGCCACGCAGGGGTGCATTTCCGAAAACCATCGTTAGCCAACTAAGGTCGCAAGTTCCGTCATTACAAACATAGTTTGGTGATTTAATGTTTCCCAATTCCATCGTTCCAATGAATATTCACAAACTGCGTCGCAAACTTGTGCACTTGCAACTACACCTCAAGAGCTGTAGTTAAGCATAGTTCCTGGATGTGTTCTATTCCCAGTTATCCCCCATATGCCCTATTCATTTAGAACATTCTAACATTTAAACCCATAAAAAAGGCATTAAAGTCATCTCTCTTAGGTGTAATTTGCTTTCAAAGTAGCCTATGTGGTCACATTTTTGTTGGTCCATTTGTTGAATCTAAGTTACATTGCATCTACATGCCAACTAATTCTCATTAGATTATAAGTAGACTTTTAGGTTGGAGTTAGGGTTGGGGTTAGTGTAAGTTGACATGTACTTGCAAAGTTTCTTATTGTCAGTTAAATGTCTGTTGAAGGAGCAGTATGAAGGAACAAATATTAAGCAGACATTCTACTAATACTCAAATGGACCATCAAAATAAAGTGTTACTGCCTATTTTTACAGTTCAGTTTTAACGATCTTCATATTGACCATTGCACTTACTTCTAAATGCACTTTGAAAACATTTACGACATTTTGAACGCAGCCGTGGCTCATGATGAAAGCTACTGTATAGGTGACTGTTATTTAAAAGCGGAATTTATGTTATGCCTCCAAAGCTTGTGAAAATAAAAATATATAGCATACATTAATGCTTTTACTTTATAGTAGGTTATTTATTAATAAATGTGCCTGTAGCCTACTGTATACAGGTATGACATGGGCCTAGTGGTTAGAACATTTCTGCAGTGGTTTGAATGTGTCACAGTTGAAGACTTTTCAAAAAAATTTAATAAAAATTAAATAATATCCTACTTAATAATAATAAAATAATAATGATGATGATAATGATAATAATAATAATAATAATAATAATAATAATAATTATTATTATTATTATTATTATTATTACATTTCTTAATAAATAGCCTACTGTAAAATTACAACCATAAACAATTTACATGATTTATATATGAGATTAGAGTGGTAGCTAAGTAGTTTTATGTTTTAGCATAAAATATTGAATATTTTCAATAATATTTGTAAAGGAAACACAGGTGCTATATGTGCCATTTACATATATTTCAGTTAATATAGAAAGTAGGTGCATGTTTTTACCAAAACTAATATTGGATTTTTTTGCGTGTGTGTGTGTGTGTGTGTGTGTAAAACAACATAATTTTATACAAAAAATGATGGTCATTTTCTCTAAAGAAGTTGTTACTCCGCCCCGTTTAGAGCATCATTATGGAGGTTTTACATTATAACTAGCGTGGTTCAAATTATGGATCTGCGACAGAGAAACTACGGTTTTGGAAAAAACTGGTCACCTACATTGTTAATTTCTCAAACGATGCATCGTACTACCAGGGGTGGACTTAGTGATTTGGGAACCCTAAGCAATTCCAGGTATGAGGCCCTAGCACTGAAACTCAAAACATGATTCTCATTTTCTATAGATATTATTTTTTCTCTGTAGATTTGATTTTCTTTTGTTTTTGTTTTTTAAATAGACGTCATGTTAAAAATATATTTTAAGTGCAACCTTATCTTCTTAATGTAAAATTAAATACAATAAATTCACAAATAAAAAACAAGTTCACAAACTATGTACAGTTAATTAGCCATATTTGTGATTAGATTTTAATATTTGCATGTAGAGTACACAAGGAACGTTCCACTTTTGAAAAGAAGTAGGCTAATAACATTCAAATCTTAATGGTTATAGACAGATTTTACAACATAAATTTATAAAATAGCTATATGATTAATATAGACTTCTTGGCATTGGTTCCCGGGGCCCTAAGCGGCTGCTTACCTCGCTTATTGGTTAAGTCTGCCCCTGCGTACTACGATAGTTCAGCCACTAGTTATGTCGTTGTTTGGGAAACGCACCTCAGAGCGATTACAAGTTACAACACACAGTTAAATACATATTTTGCAAACTACAGAAAACGAGGCAACCATTTTAATCTAATTTTGTGTGGGAAGGAGAAACACTCACAGTATCTAGAGGAAGAAGAAACTGGTCCATATAAACTGTGTAACAGTTACTGACAAAGTCCCATACATTAGTAGTCTATGCTGATCCTTCCTTTAATAGCAAATGACGACGAATCCCGCGTTGTAGCGTAGGTTATTGTATAAACTTTCAGAAAAATGACAGGACCAAACACCAGGTCGGCTGTGGTGTTGTTGTGAAAATGAACATTAACCCTTTATTCCCCACAGCTGCATGTCCGGCCATCTCTCAGTGATAGTAATCTTCATGTCATGATCAATCCCATGATCCCCCGCACTCCGCTAGTGTCTGGAGGGAAAGACGGTTTCCAATTTTATCAAATCCGGTAGTTCATATTTGGTAGTGTTTTAAGCCGACGTTGATATGAACAGGCAAAAGATCCAGATGAACGACAAATCGTTTACTGTAAATGACTCTTGAGTCAAATCTTTTATAAAAAAAAAAAATCTATATTTTTAAATAAGGTGCATTTTCAGATTTAACCCTCAGCTGGATGTTTTCATTCACTTAGAGCTGTGTTACACACTGCATGAAAGCTCATTTTCAAAAACCCATAATAGGGGCGCTTTAACTTTTAATGCACATTTCTTTTAAAAACTTACTTGTGCTCAAAAAAGTTTATAATGCGAGCAAGAGTGTTGATGTCCACGGATTCAACACTTTCCTCTTCAACACTTTCAGTCCAGTCGGGAAGCAGAAAGAGCAGCAGGAGTCCATTCAGAAACAATGTGAACTTCTAAAGTCACAAAACACACACAAATACATTCATTAATACATAAACATTGAACAATAATACATTCAAAGTGACAAAAACTGAACTCCAACTAACACTTACCATGTTTGTTGCTGCTCCAGATCTCTTGGAAGGAGTGAAAAGACTTAAAAAGACTGCAGAATTACTGATGCAGGAAGGAGAAGGTAATTAAATTGCAACTAAACCTGAAAATCCATCATGTTTTGACATGTACAACCTCTTAAAAGAGAATTACAGTATTTCAGGTAAAACCAGACAAACAGTAGACTAAGGTTTCATGACATACACGAGGCATGGATTTCCGTGAAATACATTGAACAGAAAACCTATTAGAGCTATTGTGAGGGATGTGTAGGGAAGAGATGAATAAAAGAAGATTGGTTTATTAATAGAAAAATAAAATAGAAAGCAACAAAAACCATCCTTAGGGGGACAACATTAAGCAAAAACAAAATTGGCTGGGCTGGCAGGGATCAGGATTGGACAGGACAAGGAAAGACAAGACAAGACTTCAAGGAAGAGCAATGATGAACTTGGCACAGGACAGAAGACATGAGGAACAAATTAGCAGTGGTGGAAAGAGTACCGAAAAATCATACTCAAGTAAAAGTACCATTACTTGCCTAAAAATGAAGTGCAAGTAGAGTAAAAGTATCTGTTGTTAATATTACTCAAAGTATGAGTAAAACCTTTTAAAAGTACTCAAGAGTAGAGAGTAGTGAGTATTATGCTGTCAAAAGCTGATGTGTTTACATGTAATTTGTGCATGTGTGTGTAAACGTAACATTCTGTAGTGCATTTAGTTATTGCCCAGCATGCACACAACATCATGAGACATTAATATTAGGTTAGATTTAGGTTGTGATGTCAGGTGACCAAAATTAATTCTCAAGCTAGCAGCTAAGGACAACGTTATTTTGATGTCCAATAATGATGTCAAATTACGTTGATATTTGGTTGATTTTAGTTTGTTAGAAAGTGACCAAAATCCAACGTTGAGCCAACATCTTAAACCAACGTCATATATGATGTCAAATACTGACATTTATTCGTCAGGTATGGCAACCAAAATCCAACGTCTGATAGATGTCATAGTGGTAACGTTCACACAATGTCAAGCTGTAACATCATTAGACGTTGATATTTGGTTGGTTTTAGGTTGGACATTGACATTGGCCTGATGTTGAGTTCTGACGTCAACCCGATTTTCATTTCCAAACAAAATGCAACGTCTCCACGACGTTAGGGTTCAGTGTCAATCAGACATAATGTTGACGTCCTGTGCCTGCTGGGTGTTTAAGGTTATTTCGGTCATCATACAGTAAACATCCGTCATCTTCTCATCAGTGACATGCATCTAAACAGTCTCTGGGTCAATGTGCGTAAAGATTTTCAACATCTTCATGGACACTTTTAATACTTCCAAACAGTTTGCTGCAATTATAAAGTGCACACGTCTTGAGGTAGTTCATTATGAAGTGATTTACCTTCTACAGTATGTGCGATTTGATTGGAAATGGATCACAGGACTGATTTTTCTAATCCCCATGGACAAGAAAAATAAAGTAGTGACTGCAGGCTGAAAGAAAGTAGTGGAGTAAAAGTACATATACTGCACTAGAAATGTACTCAAGGAAAAGGAAAAGTACAAATTCTAGAGAAAAACTACTCAATTACAGTAATTTGAGTATTTGTAATTAATTACTTTACATTACTGCAAAATAGCAAACAAAAAGGTGAACAGAATTATTTAATACTTCTGAAATAGCAAGGTGGGAGGGAGTAGACAACAGACGAAAGTAAAGTACATGGCACAAACAGACAGTTTCATGTGAGGGCATGGTCCCCTCAGTTTGTTTCATGATGAAACTGTATTGAACGCAGCCAGTGAGAGCACTCATTAACCACGGGTTCACACAAACAACAGCAATGTAAGACACGAGCACACGATAAATGAAACACTTACCGTCCACGCACAAAATGCGGCATGCATGTTCTGTCCCAGCACAAACTGAAACAGAAACCAACTTGACTGAAGCGCTGAGGACGAAACCGCTTTATGGTCTGCTGAAAGTGTGCAATAAAATCATTTACAGTTTTTGACAATAGCTTTAACAATAGCCCCTTTCACACACACAGACCTTTCCGAAAAATTACCAAAAAGTGATCATGTGTGAACAGGCCCTTTTTGAAAATATTGGTAAATTCGCTCTGGCAATTTTCTGGAAAGAGAAATTGTAACATTATTGGTCATTTGCTGGAATGCTGCGCTGTGTGAACGCAGAAGGAAAATTGCCAGAAAGAAAAAGACTTCTACTCCAGCTAATCAGAACATTCAAACGCATTCACATCCTCTCTGTATATGAAAATAAAAGCCTTTGAATATTTTTCCAGACACATTTAGCTGCTAGATGTTAGTCAGATAACGTTTTTATGTTCCTTCTAAATGCCAACTGTAAAAAATTATCAATAAAATGCTTTTGATAAATTGTTGTTTGTTTACCTTTAAGCTCTGCTTCAGTTGACGCGTGTGCACGATGAGCACCAGCACACACATATTATGTACATCTGGACATGTGAAAGTGTTCCTCCATATGTTTTCATCAAAGTTGTTCACAATACTTACCCATCCACAGAATTTGTAATGTAGTCAAATGTGTAAACATTTAGCTGTGGTTCACGCTTCAGCCTTTGGATGTCTCTGGGACAAAGCAGCTGCATGAACGCTAAAGCTTTAAATAAAAGTGAAACCATTGTTACATATTGAGTGACTTTAATTCTTACAATGCTGATGTGTATTGTTGCTGTGTTATGTCCGTTATTATCTATCTCTTTCTCTCTCTCCACATGAGCGGAGATCAGGTGCAGCTGTGAGAGGGGCGGCGCCGATTATAAAAGCACGCTGCTGGTCGCTGTTCTTCGAGTTCTCTTCCTGTTTTCCCCTAGCTGTTGTGTGTGTTCAGATTGCTCTAAGTTCTCTATGTGGCAGTGATATCCTTCTGTCTGAACCTTTTTCCAAAGTCATCTGGTGAGATACTCTGTTAAATACGGTAACAGGGCGGTAACTTGTTTTAGCGGTGGCTAATGTTCCCTTTTTGATATTGGAAGTTTTTGTTTAATAAATCTGTTACCCCTTTCGACAACTTGCCTGTGTGTGTGTGTGCTTGGGGAGCAGGAAAGGGGACTCCGGGTGACCTCTTTTTACAGACGGTCATCCTTAAAACCTTATGTACGTAGCGCGGTGCGTCCGCTACGTAACACCATCAACAAAAACCTGACCCCTTCAATGTTTACAAATACAAGCGCAGCCATCTAGAGGCCATCTCTGGTTAATGATGTAAGAATTTAACTGTATTTTGTAATGGATGTGTGAATGGGACCCGGAAAAATTCCGGAACTTTCTTGCCTGTGTGAACTGCGCTTTTTTAATTTACCTGTAAAGTCGTTTCAGAAATTTTCCGGATATTTACCGGTATCACTGTGTGAAAGGGGCTAATGTTTGCTAAACTTTGGCTTCTTGGGTCACAACATTAAACACAATCACATAAGACACAGCACTGGGGGAAAAAACATTCACATCTATCTCAAATTGAAACTCAAAACACCTAACAATCCTCTGTCAAAACACTTCATATACAACATTGCAGTCTTTTAAGAGTTCACACTTAGCTGATGATTGATAATAAAGGGTATTTGGCATGCCCCGGGAGAGAGCCCTGAGCTCAGGATATCCTTGAGCCCGGGGCTCCCTCCCGTTTGAAGGGCGAGAGGAGAGTTTGAGCTCAGGTTGATCTCGAGAAATCCCCTGCTTGTAAACTGCTGAGATATATCTGACTAAGAGTTGTGCGATGTTGTGAACCCAGAGTGGGCCTACTAGGAGGCGTGGGAGACCTGACACCACAAATAAACCCCAAAAAAAACAATGGCAAAAATCCAAACAAAATGGCCTGACCCGGAAGTGTAAAAAAGGTGGTATTTATTTACAAGAACGTGGAGGATAAATTCCAGTGCAAAAAAGTATATATACAGTGTCAATAAAAATCCCAAAAATGTACAAATATATATATACAAAAAAAATGCAAAGTATCAAATCAACAAAATAAAATTTAAAGACGGGTACACAAAAAATAATCAAAAACTCAAAAACGTAACCACTGTATAACGTATCCACTTACTGAGAAAATTTGCTCACGGCTCTGCCACAGCACGCTCGCTCACCAGGTAAACTGACCTCGAGCTGGAGTCTGGCGTAGGATGCTATTTTGAAGTATTCAGTTTAATTAAGGTGTATGTCTTTGGACTATGGGAGGAAACCGGACAACCCGGGGAAAATCCACACGAACACGGGGAGAACATGCAAACTCCGCACAGAAATGCAGACCGGCTTGGAGAGGGCCGAACCAGTTGCGTTCTTGCTGTGAGGCAACAGTGCTACCCACTGGGCCACTATGCCACCCTATCAGAGAAGGGGTGGAAGGAGGGCTTCTTCAAGACGAAGATGACTGGTGTAGAAAGCTCTGGTAATTTATAGTGTGTCCATAATCATCTAATTGGTGCAAATATGCAGTACCAGCTGTGTTCAATCATAAGCACGTGATCCTCTCGAAATTAGTTTATAAATAAACCACACTTCATTTTTGCTGTTTTAAAATTCATCAGTCAGCATTCACTGAAGCTCAACGGGACTCTTGTTTTTTTGTCAACAATGTTTTATATATATATATATATATATATATATATATATATATATATATATATATATATATATATATATATATATATATATATATATATAAATGTTTTCACAACTACAATTTCAACACTGAAATGTTAAAAATAAAAAATGCACTACTGTAAATACAAAAAAAAACAACAACAAAAAAAAAACAATCAAGCCAGTTGTCGTCATTTTGGGTCTGGCCGCAGGATGCCTCTTCAATTGCTTGTAGATAAGGTGCAGGCATGTGGTTGGTGGTCATATACAAGGCATCTCCGAGTAGAAAGAAATTCTTCAATAGGATTTAGAAATGGCTAACGAAGGCCGAATTGTGGTTGTCTGATTGGTGATCAGTTTTCTAAGTGTTTTCTAAGTGTTTTCAATCACCCAATGTGTTTTGCATTTTGAATAGATGTGTTTTCTTAATGGTACCCAGGGGCATCGCTAGACCCAATTTACTGGGGCACGTGCCCCAGTAAAAATCTCCAGTGCCTCATAAGTGCTTTGAGATATGGTTTACTTCATATGCAAGTGCATGTATTAAAAGAGGGAATCCCGGAATAAAGACGTTATTCTCTATGTGCAACCGAATCATCGCTGGTGAAAGCAGTGTAGTTTAATCAAAAAGCAAACTGACGCATCTCTGCATGTGCGCAGAAAACCACACCCGCGCACACCGGAGCACCGGAGCACACCGCTCCTGCTGGACCCTGACGCACTGCTCTTCTCCCGGTGCGAGTCCCGGTGGTTAACATGCTAAAAAATACCCGCTCCTCACGTGCCGCTCATATGTTGTGAAACACCGGCATTAGCAGTCTTTTATGTGGAGGCACGCAGTGAGTTTTGCAAGTCGACAAAACTAAAGTTTAAACAATATGATGGTGATCATACTAAGCATGTCTCCTGATAGATTTATTGCACAAAGGAGGGATGCAGTCAGGGAGGTAAAACTTAATAAGACAACAGATAATTAAACATCTTTTTTTGTATTCTATAGAATTGTCTATAGAATTTCATTCAAATGAAATTATTATTTATGCAAAAGATTTTTTAAATGATCTTAGCATATCCCTCCATTGTGCCTTTACATTATTTTCCAGTTACATTTGGGATTTAATTATTTAGAATAATAATTGTATAATAACAGTAATCATTTTATATATATATATATATATTATTATTTTTTTTTTAAGGGGGGGCGTGCCCCAGTAGAGCTTTATGTCTAGCAACGCCCCTGATGGTACCTATGACATTTAGTTTTTTATTGAAGTGCCTTATGTTTGAAAGAGTGTGTATCAGTGATTTGGGGCAGTGCCTCACCTGCCATCATGAGATGTATATTAATAATAAAATAAAAATTTGTCCACTGATCTGTGCTAATTTCTGTTTGATTCACATGATTTCAATCATTTTTATGATCAAAATCGCTGTATTTTGCGTATCTCCTGTTCAAATACAGCGTAGGAAGAGAGGTGAAGTAGCACCAAGCTGAGTTTCACGTCAGATTGCGCAATCCCTTGCAAACTGGCTTGAGCGCGTGCCTTTTGCTTACTCAGAGTATGCTACCAATGTAATACTTTATTAAAATGTTTTTATACATTGTATACATTTTTATTATATGTTCTCACTTTCCATATAATAGGTAATGTATTTCAGGTATATCTATCACTTATTAGTGTTACGATCTGACATACAGCAGCACTGAAAAGACATGAGTCTGCCGCACTGAAGGGGGCGCGCGTGAGCTCACGGTAGTCTTCAGGTAGTGTTCGGCGGTTGCTCTTCTTGTTTTGCTCTGACTGAATGCAAAAATCGCGGATATAATATCGCAGCTCAAAAATCTCTCAAAATTGGACTTTCAATCAAAACGTGGATGAATAGTGGACGACCAATACCGGAGCTAAAAGACTTGCTTCAAAGGACGGGAGAGAAGATAACGCGATCATTTCAAAGTAATTCAAGTCATGTCAAGACTTCATTTACAACTAAAGGTAAGACCAGTGTACAAATCCTGTGTGTGTGTGTGTGTGTGTGTGTGTGTGTGTGTGTGTGTGTGTGTGTGTGTTAGACATGGGCCGGTGTTCCGGAGAATTCAGTTCCCCCTGTTCCCCCTTCACAGCGCATGCGCAACTTTACGGCTGATTTTATGTACACAAATCATGACGTCATGAATTCGCTTCGCGTTCGTGGTTGTTTTGCTGTATTTGCGTAAGCCCAGTGTTTATTTCATCACAGATCTTATAAAATTTTGTAATTATTTGCATGGACACCCATGTCTATTGTATTTGCTGTTGTTAGCACACGTTCGCTCGTTTCTTTCAAACAGTTGCCTTGTCGAAAAAATAAACGATACTACACTGCACAAATTCTAGTGTGTTTTATTTCAAATAAAGCACAGTGATACTTGTGTTGGTTTAAAAGATATATTTACGTAACTTGTCATGTATCTTCAAAAAATGTCTTTACACTGAAAACACAGGGGTACGGATTTTCCCGAAGCAGAGGAAAGTGTTACCTTCTGAGCATTTGAAAACACAATGCCTTTTTAACATCAGATTTAAATCTAACAAAATTGGGGGAAAACACAAGTAGGCCTAAATGAAAAAGGATGATACATTAAATGAGTTTACTGTTTGAACAACCCTACATAATTTCAATGTTACTTATCACCACACACACACACACACACACACACACACATGCATATATATATATATATATATATATATATATATATATATATATATATATATATATATATATATATATATATATATAAACTGGCAAAAAACTAAACTAAAAATCTTT
Organism: Danio kyathit; assembly: GCA_903798195.1. Taxonomy (NCBI): domain Eukaryota; kingdom Metazoa; phylum Chordata; class Actinopteri; order Cypriniformes; family Danionidae; genus Danio; species Danio kyathit. Next base: position 50,699,779 of record LR812533.1, read on the forward strand.
TAAAAAGAACCAACCAAAAATACGTACACATTTTTCAAAAGTGTTTAAAGCAAGCTGGGCAATAATATTCTTCATTATAGGCTGCACAATATATCTTATCAGCATTAATATTGCAATGCGCCCATCTGCAATGTTGAGCAGCACAGCAGTTCAGAGTACATGTGATTTGTGGAGTCACTGCAGATTTTAACCAAAATTAAGTTAAAAAGTATCATTTGCATGTGATTTTAAAGAGTTTAATACATTCAGGCACAAGAACTTTTATATCTTAAACAAATATTAATTGTATTTAATTTTTTATAAGGAAGGCTAGTGTTATTTTACATTTGATTATTCAATTTCTGTACTGAATGCTCCACAAAAAAAAAAAAAACATAAAACACTGTTTATCTCAGTTTTGTCTTTGCTCTATTTATCTATGCTTGTATATTGTTTTATGCATGATTGAATCAGTCCCCTACAAAATCATGCCAATCAATGTAAATTAATTAATTATTTCCAAACAGAGCTATTCAACCTATCTGGTGAAATTGTATTTATATCACAATATATAAGGCAGAACAACAAAATATTGCAATATCAGTTTGTTTTTTTGTTTTTTTCAATATCGCACAACCCTACTTCATTCTGCCAACACATGACTGGTGATAACCTGGCACACCAATCACAGGCAATCTGAAAGGTCATGTAGGGTAATTAACCACAATTGCCTCGACATTAAAATAATGTTTAACAGCTTTTGTCAATTTGACAAGAACCAAAGGTACAAAAATTGTTTATAATATAAAAGTAACCATTTACCCAAGCAGGTGAATGTATATAATCATTGTGTAGTCCACAAAAATATCATAAATCACTGTAAATACACTTTTCTGAAAATATAAGAGTTCAGACATAATTATACCATTAAAAAATGTTACCAGCATCACAGTGTCCTTTAAATCCACAAAAGGTGATATATAGGGGTTAACACTTCCTTGGGCCTTGCAAAAGAATCTGTCCCCCGTTGTTTAAGTGTAAAGAAAAGGTTCTTTAAATAATAGTCATTAGACATAATTATTCCATTAAAAACATGACCAGCACCACTGTATTTTGTTTTGTATTCTTAATATGTTGTGGGGAAACAATTCTTTGGGCCATGTAAAAGAATCTGTTTCCCATGTCATTTCAATGTTAACACCCCTTTATACATAGTAAAGAAGTTTTTAAAAGTTAATAAAAACATTTGAGTTTATCTTTTAATTGTATTCTGTGCTGTATCCATAATGATAGTATAAATACTCTTTCTGCAGATGAAAACTGTTAGATACAATTATGACATTAAAAAGACATTATTGTATTGTTGTTTTGTTATTTAATCCAGGAAACTATAGAGGTGAAGTTGGTTTTATATTCGCACATTCTTTTTTATTTAGAAGTCTCTATATTGTTTACCCTGTTACTTTGAATATTCGATCGAAATTAGCATGCAAATATGACTTCAAAACAGCATTAACACTGTTTATTTGACGGTAAACAATGTTGTACTTTGATAGTCATTTGCTGCTAATATGATTTCCATATTTAGAATTTGCAAATAATACTTTTCTGAAATTATATTATTAAAGAGAATGTCTGAATATCCGAATATAAACCAACTTTACCTCTATCAGGAAACTTCCCTGGCTTACAGAAAATCTGTTCCCATGTGTTTTCATATGCAGATAAGTGACAAGTGTTAACATGAATAGCCTATGCAATTTTAAACAAGCATAATCGTGAGTTACCTAAAACAAGGCTTATTTGAAAGACACGGCTTGTTTGAAAAAGAAACACGAGAGAATAGAACACGCACACGCTAACGCACACATTAACAACAAAACAATTAATGAGTGCGTGCAAAAATTACAATTACAAAATATAATACAAAATTGTTTAATGCAACCAACATTGGGCTTGTTAATACAGCAAAACCAACACGAGCTGATTCACTAGCGAAGCGAAAGCATGACGTCATTATTGAGAAGTTGCGCATGCGCTGTGAAGGGGGAACAGGGGGAACTGAATTCTCCGGAACACCGGTATAAGATTCTGACGGTATGATAACCTTGCATAAAAATATCACGGTTACGTGGTATTGTGATGACCGCTATAAAATATTAAATATAATCCTTGTAATATGTAAATGTCTGGGTAAAAAAAACTAAAACTTTTTCCCTTTTGAACACAATGTATTTTATTTTAAGAAACATTTATTCCACTTCTTATGTCAAAATGGCGTCTTTGGATATCTTTTCTGCTGGAGATACTGTTGTCCTAAAAAAAAAAATGTAAATAAAAAAAATCATACACATACTTTAGGAATGGTATAGAAGAAAATATTTACGGTTTTAAAACCTTGACCTTTCCAAACCTTGGTATACCCTGAAAACGGTTATCGTCCCATACCTAGTGTGTGTGTGTGTGTGAATGAGAGAGAGAAAGGTAATTTGAATTGTGTTAATTTGAATTATTGACAATTGTAATTTAATAAATCTGAATTTTTATATGCCATTCATTTTTTTGGGAATCTGAATTTCTTAATTTGAATTTGAATTTCATAACTTGAATAATGAACATCTGAAAATGAAGACAACTGACTTTTTTAAGGCTGATTTTTTTATAGACGCATTTTCAAACTTCAGATTTTTTGTGTTCTATATTCACAGACTGCAGATATTGTGTTTGTAAAAATACTGTTTCAAGTTTTCAAGATGAAGAAATTCAGAACATCAAATTCAATATTCTAAAATTCAAAACCTGAAATTCAGATTGTGAAATTCAGATTCAGCAGAAAGTAGGTCAGGGGGGATCAACACGGAAGAGTAGATGATCACCGAAAAGTCAAACTAAGCATTTTGGCCAATCACTGAGGCTCAGGAGGACACAATTCATCTGCAGTCTGACTATTGGGGGTCAGCTATTTTCAGTAGTTTGTGTAATAAATTTATACATGTAGTGCTGTATACATGTAGTGCTGTCGTCTCACAGCAAGAAGGTCGCTGGTTCGAGCCTCGGCTGGGTCAGTTGGCGTTTCTGTGTGGAGTTTGCATGTTCTCCCTGCGTTAGCGTGGGTTTCCTCCGGGTGCTCCGGTTTCCCCCACAGTCCAAAAGACATGCAGGTGAATTGGGTGAGCTAAAATTGTCCGTAGTGAGATGGGTTGCAGCTGGAAGGGCATCCGTTGCGTAAAACATGTGCTGGATAAGTTGGCGGTTCATTCCGCTGTGGCGACCCCAGATTAATAAAGGGACTAAGCCGAAAAGAAAATGAATGAATAAATGGTTAAATCAAGCTTACTTAAGCTTTCAATGTTTTGAGGAAAAAAGAGCTGATTGTGACCTACTGTAACCTCTGATAGGTTATTTCAGCTGACACAGGACTCTTACACCTTACCAAAGTCACATTTAATGACATTTCAAACACTTTCCAGGTGCATTTTCAAACTGTACCAGCATTTTACAACTGTGGTAAATGACATATTTGCATGCACACACTTCTTCATCAAATTATATAAGATGCTATTTGTTACAATATTCTATAGTACAGCATAGCATACAGTATAGTATTTAAAATTTTCAATTTTAATGTTTGCCCAAACCCATTATCAACACTGAAATGCTGCCTCTTTTAAATATCATCTATTTACATCTAAGATATCATATTTAACCTTACATTTATATTTATTTGAATGATCTAATTTTCCATATATTTAAAAATATTACATAATTTTTGGCTAAAATACATTGAAATCAAAATGTCCAGAGAGTGGCGCCAAATCTCTCTCTTTGTCACTGAATTGTTCATTCATATTCATTCGAATCGGCTCATTTATAAATGAATCAAGTGACTCACTATGAATGACTCTCTCAGAGATTTCTTGTTAACCTCAGTTGTTAAGTGCTTAAAACTTTGTTTCAAATGGTAACAACATAAGAGGTGTTAAATAAGTCTTATATTGTTGTGAATAGAATACAGGGAAAGCCACCTGATGAGTTTTCAACATAATGCTTGTTCTGTGTGACCCGAAACCGAAAGCAGCCTTCCCCATACTTAAAGCTAAACACCCTTTCTGCGCACTTACACTTACACGAGGACACTCTGAGATTTGAGGCTGCTTTAATAAATGTTTATAGCTTTCAGTGATCATGAAGCAACAGCGTCCACGGGTTTAATTTCACATTAGGCTATATGTAGATAAAAAAACACCTATTTTTATAATTCGCACCCTGTAATTTGTCCATAACCATGAATCAAGCAGAGGTGAGTGATTCTTAGTTTGATGGTGATCGCCTACTCTTCCCTGTTGATCACCCCTGACCTACTTTCTGCTGAATCTGAATTTCAGGATCTGAATTTCAGGTTTTGAATTTTAGAATATGGAATTTGATGTTCTGAATATCTTCATCTTGAAAACTGTATTCAGTCTACAAATTCAGAACACAAAAAAAGTTTGAAAATGCGTCTATAAAAAATTAGAGGTGTGAACCTACACTGGTCTCACGGTTCAATTCGGTTACGATTATCATGCCATCGATTCGGTTCAATTCGATATCTCGGTGCATCACGATGCATTGACGATTCTTTCCTTACACAGTTTTATATTTTCTTCACAGCAAAGCAATTCTTGTATTAAAATGTGTAAATATATTTATATACTATTTGTAAAACAATTTTGTCCTTTAATACAAAGTCAGATATATAAACTGTACCTTTAAACAAGACCATTTCGAGGGATGTAAACAAAAACAACGGTCCTAACGTATTTCCTGTTTTACATTTTTAATTTCAATTGCTTCTGAGAATCCAAAAAGGTCCACATATTGATAAATAGTGTTATGACTGCTGATTTAAAATCAAGTTATGATTGAATTGCCTCTTGTTACAGTTAGGAAATAGTTTAACGTCAAGCAGTAAATGTTCATGGGCCAATGACATGACCACATTGAAATGGTCTATAGCAAATAAACAAATATAAATATCCCGCTCGCTTTCTGCCAAGTTCTTTCCTACACCCCTTTGATTGGTCACGCGCTCAACAGAAAGGGCTGCGATTGGCTCTTACACACTGGCGCTCTTCACAGATGGACTCATGGGCCACAATGAGAGAGAGAGAAATGGAGTTTACTTTCATTCTCTTAATCGCCGTGAAATAGGGGCTTTTGCTGTAAGTGTCAGTGAAACGGAGTTCAGCAAACACAGACGAAGTGAAATTGTGCACAGTTTCAAAGTTTTTACGTAGTTAGAGCGTTGTATATACTCGCGCTCGCCTCCCTCGCCATAGTAAGCTACGGCGACATATCGCATGTGAGATAAATGACGTCAGTACATAATAACCGGTTATGATTATTACTGAACCTATACCGAATTGTCCACGCCTGCATCGCGGTGCACCGAAGAAACGATTAATTTTGACACCCCTATTGTCTTAATTTTCTGATGTTCAATGTTCAAGTTATGAAATTCAAATTAAGAAATTAAAATTCAAATGAACAAATTTAGATTCAAAAAAATTTTAATGGCATATAGAAATTCTGATTTATTAAATTACAATTGTCAATAATTCAAATTTGGATTGTTTTGGCATATTATTAGCTCCATAAAAAGAGAGAGAGTGAGAGATTCCGCCGTGGTGCTGTGTGTGTGTGAGAATGAATGAGAAGGAGAGAGTGCATCCGCCGTGGTGCTGTGTGTGTGTGAGAATAAATGAGAAAGAGAGAGTGCGTCCGCCGTGGTGCTGTGTGTGTGAGAATGAATGAGAAAGAGAGAGTGCATCCGCCGTGGTGCTGTGTGTGTGAGAATGAATGAGAAAGAGAGAGTGCATCCGCCGTGGTGCTGTGTGTGTGAGAATGAATGAGAAAGAGAGAGTGCATCCGCCGTGGTGCTGTGTGTGTGTGAGAATGAATGAGAAAGAGAGAGTGCATCCGCTGTGGTGCTGTGTGTGTGTGAGAATGAATGAGAAAGAGAGAGAGCATCCGCCGTGGTGCTGTGTGTGTGTGAGAATGAATGAGAAAGAGAGAGTGCATCCGCCGTGGTGCTGTGTGTGTGAGAATAAATGAGAAAGAGAGAGTGCGTCCGCCGTGGTGCTGTGTGTGTGAGAATGAATGAGAAAGAGAGAGTGCATCCGCCGTGGTGCTGTGTGTGTGAGAATGAATGAGAAAGAGAGAGTGCATCCGCCGTGGTGCTGTGTGTGTGTGAGAATGAATGAGAAAGAGAGAGTGCATCCGCCGTGGTGCTGTGTGTGTGAGAATGAATGAGAAAGAGAGAGTGCATCCGCCGTGGTGCTGTGTGTGTGAGAATGAATGAGAAAGAGAGAGTGCATCCGCCGTGGTGCTGTGTGTGTGTGAGAATGAATGAGAAAGAGAGAGTGCATCCGCCGTGGTGCTGTGTGTGTGTGAGAATGAATGAGAAAGACAGAGAGCATCCGCCGTGGTGCTGTGTGTGTGTGAGAATGAATGAGAAAGAGAGAGTGCATCCGCCATGGTGCTGTGTGTGTGTGAGAATGAATGAGAAAGAGAGAGTGCATCCGCCGTGGTGCTGTGTGTGTGTGTGAGAATGAATGAGAAAGAGAGAGTGCATCCGCCGTGGTGCTGTGTGTGTGTGAGAATGAATGATAAAGAGAGAGTGCATCCGCCGTGGTGCTGTGTGTGTGTGAGAATGAATGATAAAGAGAGAGTGCATCTGCCGTGGTGCTGTGTGTGTGTGAGAATGAATGAGAAAGAGAGAGTGCATCCGCCGTGGTGCTGTGTGTGTGAGAAGGAATGAGAAAGAGAGAGTGCATCCGCCGTGGTGCTGTGTGTGTGTGAGAATGAATGAGAAAGAGAGAGTGCATCCGCCGTGGTGCTGTGTGTGTGTGAGAATGAATGAGAAAGAGAGAGTGCATCCGCCGTGGTGCTGTGTGTGTCTCTTGTCTGTAGCATCCAGCTGGGAGTTTTTTTTGGGAGGCACATTTAATCGCTATACATTTTATATTCATCCTTGGCCCAATATGTACCTGCTATGTGTACATGAAGAATGCTGATATGATATATAAAACACAATCGGTAGTTGGCAAATATATTGAGCGGATATGTTTGTAAATCTGACTTTGAAAGAGTCAGTGCCTCACCAGCCACAAGCCTCACCGTGCATGTCACTAGTGTGTAGTGTGCAGGAGCAAGTGTGTTGCAGAATTGCAACTGAACTGAAGCACCAAGCAGTGCTTTTGTTTATGGTATAGTAACAAAAGCTTCAAGTTTTTTTTTTTTTGTTCTAAGCATTTGTTTAAGTGTTCAAGCATCAGGCAAAACCTGTATGTATCATCTCTTGTATATATGATGTGGCATCCATTGACTTGTACATATTATAATACAGTTCAATTTAATAGACTTTACTATAGTGTGGCTAAAAACCATTCATGCATAAACATTCAGTAATTACTAGCATTGTTATTATGTAATCCAGGGGGGATCTTGAGGGCAGGGGTGTAGCTGACAAAAGTGGGGGGACAGGTGTATGAGGTCCAAAAGTTTACATTCATATAATTATTAATCATCTGTTTCTAAATGGTCTGTCTCTGAAAGTTAGGGGGACGTATCCCCCCGTCCCCCCCGGTTGCTACGCCCTTGCTTGAGTGCTTGAGGGTAGTCCCTACTAAAAAGAAACCTTTAAAACCACTCTAAATAACAATGTTTTATACTTTGAATAGGCGACGCGATGGCTCAGTAGGTGGTGCTGTCACCTCACAGCAAGAAGGTCGCTGGTTCGAGCCTCGGCTGGGTCAGTTGGCATTTCTGTGTGGAGTTTGTTTGTTCTCCCTGCGTTAGCATGGGTTTAATCCAGGTGCTCAAAAGATATGTGGTATAGGTGAATTAGGTAGGCTAAATTGTCTGTAGTGTATGAGTGTGAATGAGTGTGTATGGATGTTTCCCAGAGATGGGTTGCAGCTGGAAGGGCATCCGCTGCGTAAAGCATGTGCTGGATAAGTTGGCGGTTCATTTCGCTGTGGCGACGCCGGATTAATAAAGGGACTAAGCCGAAAAGAAAATTAATGAATGAATATACTTTGAATAATTGTGTATGTGATAAAACAATGGAAAAGGGACAAAAACACACTTTTTTTTTTAAAACACACAGTGTACGTTGCATGTGATATATATTTTACATTTATGTCCTTGTATGTCATACGCCAGGCGGTGTGACTGCAGTTGGAAAAGTGCAAGTTCATGTCGCGTGCAAGTGGCAACCTCCCGCTCACCCTCGTGAAGCTAATACGAAAGTAACTGAAACTGCAATCCGCTAGTCCTGGCTCCATAATAGAGCAAATTTCTATTGACCCCACTGTTAAAATGGAACGAACTTCATAGCAGAAAAAAAGGTGTTTACAGCCTGGTACAAAGAGCGATTTTGGTTCATACAGCTAATATTACCCTTCATGACAACTGTGAGGGGGGAGATTTTTTTTTTTTATAACTCATCTGTTTCGTTTATATTAGGTTATATTAAGTCTGCATAATTAAAGGCGTGGCCACTTGAGTGACAGCTAGGTCTCACTGGTTGCCATCACTTCCCCTCAGCTGATTCCGGCTGATTGAGCCGCTGATCTCGGCATGTACATCGTATTTTTGTTTTGTTTTATGTGGCCTTACACAGTCAATTGCCTTTTGGAATTATTTCCTGCAATTATCATAATATGGCATGCTGTGTGCGCTTTATTGGGCAAACAAACCATTCAAGTTACCTCCATTTCCCAGTTGTGTGAAATTATATACATATATACCATCTCTATAAATGTATTTGTTTTGCTTAAGATAAATTATCATTTATAATTTTCTTTAGAACTGTAATGCTGTAGCTGTAGGCTCTAGAACAGTCATTTGAAACGTTGTCATACAGTGTCATGCCTGGATTTCATCAATAGCCTTGCATTTACTAACACAGACTATATTTGAAGTGTTTGGAAGCGTACCTGCCAACACTCCCGTTTTTCCCGGGAGTCTCCCGTATTTCAGACCCATCTCCCGTATTGTTCTGTCTCCCGGTAAACTCCCGGAATCCCCCCCCCACCCCCCACCCCCGCTGCTCATGATTTTGGTAATGTCCAGGCTGAAAACTGGTGCTTGTGCGCGTGCTCTTCCGGTCGCGCGCAGCCTCCCCTCTCACCCCTCTCGCTCCCCGCTCTTCAGTTCGCACCAGTGTTGCCAACTTAGCGACTTTTCAGACCCCCCTAGCGACAAATTTTAAAAAAAGCGACTAGCGACAAATCTAGCGACTTTTTTGTGTGTTACTGGAGATTTTTATAGACTGTCGTTTGTCCGTTACTGTACCGTCCCTACTCTTCTCAACGAGCTGCGGGTGATGCAGCCGGCCCCTCCCCCGCCTCAGAGCACTGACAGGCGGCCCAGTCCTTGTACAGCACCCTCTCCCACCTGCAGCCTGACAGCAGATCACCCCTCTGCGTACCGACGGCAAATGATTTAGCACCGGGAGTGTGAAGGTATTTCCCTTGTACAGTCAAACTGATCTGCTTCTCCTTTATTTTAACAATTTGATTTGACCGTTTATTCTTTTCTTGTTCACAATCAGAGATGTTTTAAGTGAGAGTTTCTGAACTTGTCTGAGTTTATTACGTCTGAGAGATTACTGTAAATTCACTACTCATCTATAATGATATACTGTATTAAAACAGCAATAAATTTCGTTAAATTGACAAGTTTACATAAAGCTTAGTGCAAATATAAATACCTAATTTATTTACCATAGGCTGTTAAACAAACAGAAAAGGTCGAACGTGATGACGTCAGTAATATGCAAATTAGCGTATGACGTAACCCCCCCCCCCCCCCCCCTATCTCCCGTAATTTACGAACCAAATGTTGGCAGGTATGTTTGGAAGTAATTCGAGCTTTCCTCCTGTAGAAAAACATCATAATAACAATGTTTAGTGGCTTAATGTATTATGTATTATAATCTTACAGTGTTTTTAATAGACTAAACACTTTATTGATATTATAAACAACCAAGCACATGTGGTCAGAACACAAACAAGTTGCAGGTAATGAGGTATTAAGCGTTTCTCCCAAAGAAAAGCCGGTTTAAGCAAAACGCTAGCAGGTGTTTGTAGCTCTGCTCACGCTCCGCCTCTTTGCCCTTATTTGGTTATCCCCGGTTGGAACAATGACGTGCGAACAAAATGGCAACGGTTGGTCACACCCACTTGTTGCTTCATTTGCGCTCTTCAGAAACCTATGGGTGATGTCACGGATACTACGTCCATATCTTTCTTGTGTCATTCTTCACATTAAGAACGCAATGCAAAAAGTACTCTGTTAACATTTTTATTTTTCATATGGTGCCATATATAAGATTTCTGTGTAGATAAACAAGGACATTGCAAGGTTCAAGTGTAACTATTGGTGTGACATGATCTCAGACTTAGTGGTCTTGTGTGTCCCTTTGGATAAAACCATCTGTTAAAGTAATAGATGCAAACCTAAACACCACACCATAGGAAAAACCACAAAACCTTCTTTTAATTCTGATGCTATTTAAAACATTTTATTTAGGTGTAAATCATACAGTTATGTGAAAAATCTAAATAATTAACAGTATGATCAGTGGCTTAAAATGCTTCTTCAAGACACACAGTTTGGATGTAAAGTCTCACTGCCAGGGTTTCCACACTTAAAACATTGCATTTGACTATTGTACTTTGCACATCGATAGAGAGGCACTAGATTATTAATCTTTGTAAACTGCTCTTCCTGATCCTCTGGCACACCAGTCGAATCCTTGGGCCAAATCTCTTGGAAGACAAACGCTTTAATTCCAGTTGTCTGTACATTTTTCCAGTTTGAAAGTCCATTTAATATATTTTCATTTGGATCGTTAATGCACTTTGTTATACAAGGTGAGTAGTATGTATACAAAACAACACACTGATCATCATTAGCCATGTCCAAAATTGTCTGGAGGGGGCTTCTGTTTCTGGTACCAGTAGCATAGATAAGACTATACTCAGCATGGTCGTTTTCTTCAGAATCGGTAGATTCATACATCGGCTTTGCAGCAGTGAGACTGACTGAGTGTATAGTGACGTCATAGAACCTTCGATTACTGCTAGTCTTGAAATCATTGAAGGCATTTTTCACTTGATTTGTGTTGAAGACAGAATCAAGACTAGACTGATCTGTACACTGTTGATACGGGACCCTGATGAGTACAGCAAACTGACTATGCCCGAACCAGTTTGGCTGTAACCTGGAAGACAAACAAAGTTTTACAAAACTTAACTTTTTTTTTTCAAAAGTAAAGTAAAATTTCAATATGTTAAAAATGAGGACAGTTTTAAAAAGAATGTGCATGTGATGGAATAGTCTGGTGTAAGAAATGGTATTTGACCACAGCGGTTCGAACTGTAGTTCTGCCGAATGACTAAAAGTTATCAGTATTGATGGTAAAAAACTGTACGTTCTAGTCCAACCATTCTTCTGCAATCTTAAACCAAAAACGGAAATAAGGGCAGTATTAATAGCTATAAATGTGGGAGAGCGTTGATATTATGTGATTGTATTGTATTGCAATATGGAGCAATTAAGTGTTGATGTTAAATCAAAAGTAATTCACGAACACTTGAAAATGAAATGATTTAATGACAATAATTATCTATGGTTACAACTGAATTAGTTATAAAATAACTACATAAAATGATAAAACATGGAATGATAAAAACATATGATATAAATTGTACCCAGCTTAAATGTAAATTTAAAGTTACCAGAGGGAGAGGGAGAGACAGGGGGAGGGAGAAAGAGAGAGAGAGGGAGAGAGCCAGAGAAGATAACCTCCAGAGAAGGAGAGGAGCAGAGCAGGAGAGAAGCAGATCAGGAAAAGAGAGAGAGCTAAGTTTACCAGCTATTTTGTATCTTCTTGACCATGTGACTAAAGCCCAAATACTGAGACATTCAAACTGACCAATCAACATGTGACCACATCGTAAACCCCCCAAAGTCCACACACCAGGCCCTGATCTTATCAGTATCTGCCTTTGGAGTCAGCATGGACCTTTTTTTGGTGAAAGACATGTTTTGCCATATAAACAAATGCATATGATAATTTAGACTCTTACACTGGAACAGATGTTAAGACTGTCCACATAGTAAACCGTTTAAAAATAATGAATGTTTTGTGAATATTTAGTGACTGTTTAATTTAAGGAAATGTTGTAAGGAATATATAATTTGTTAAAAACAAAGATAAAAGATGACATCCGTTGACATGGTAAAAGAATTATGTGGAATTAAGGGTAAAACACTTATATATATATATATATATATATATATATATATATATATATATATATATATATATATATATATATATATATATATAAAGAGTTCAGATGCAAAAACCTCTTAATGCCATCTGAAATTTCTGTCGAAAATGAACATTTTTCTCAACCTCCTTTGTTTATGTTGATTTACTTCACTTTAAAGACCATGAAAAGAACTTATTTGTTGGCATAAAATTGAAATTACTGAACCTACACATAGGAGCCTGATAAAAATGCTAATTTTAGAAGAAAATTTCAGATGGCATTTAGAGGTTTTTGCATCTATACATAGACATCATATATATACACAGGGCTTACATTTTTTGCGTAAGCAAGTATTTTACAGTGCTTTCAAGAGTTCACACTTAGCTCATGATTTATCACATAGCTTGTTTGGCATGCTGTCCCGGGAGAGAGCCCTGAGCTCAAGGGATCCTCGTGCCCAGGGCTCCCCCCTTTCACATGGCGAGGGGAAATTGAGCTCAGGTCGATCTCAAACTCCCCCGCTGCTGAGGCCAAGGTGAACTTCTTGAGAGTAAGACATTAGAAAAAGATTTAGGCTTTTTATAGAGCATATTTGGCCGGTGGGAGGAAACTGGGGAACCCGGGGGAAACCCACGCGGACACGGGGAGAATATGCAAACTCCGCACAGAAATACCAGATGACCCAGCAAGGACCTGACGCCATTGGTATTCTTGCTGTGAGGCAACAGTGCTAGTCACTGGGCCACCGTGCCGCCCATTCTGGATAAAGGTGGAAGAAGGGGAGGAGGGGGGTTTCTTCCAAATGAAGATAGATGTAGAGAGGAAATAAGGATATATATATAGTGACTTGGGGTGCTTTGATTGGAAGATCATGATTAGCTAATGTGGGCCAGCTGGGTCAATCATGAGCACATGCTCCTCTCGAAATTAGTTTAAAATTAAACTTCACTTAAAAATACTTAAAAAAGTCTTTTGTTAATGTTTTCAAAGCATTATATTTGATTTACCAAAGTCACACAAGTGGCAATTTCACATCTGTCACATCTATAACGGAGAGACGTCACATTTACAGCAAAGTTTTTTCCTCAAAAATGCAAAAATGTCAAATAAATCAAAATAAATCATTTTTGTTCTATAGTGGGGCGGCTTTTATGCATTTGATCAGCATCATTTCTTTTGGGTTGTGCAGTTTATTCATTCATTCATTTTCTTTTCGGCTTAGTCCCTTTATTAATCTGGGGCTCGCCACAGCAGAATGAACCGCCAACTTATCCAGCACGATTTTACGCAGCAGATGCCCTTCCAGCCGCAACCCATCTCTGGGAAACATCCACACACACTCATCCACACTCATACACTACGGACAATTTAGCCTACCCAATTCACCTGTACTGCATGTCTTTGGATTGTGGGGGAAACCGGAGCACCCGGAGGAAACCCACGCAAACGCAGGGAGAACATACAAACTCCACACAGAAATGCCAACTGACCCAGCCGAGGCTCGAACCAGCGACCTTCTTGCTGTGAGGCGACAGCACTACCTACTGCGCCACTGCATCGCTGTGCAGTTTAATTTACAGAATTTCTACAAAGTATGCTGTATACTGTAAACTCGCAGACTTTTTGGTCACATCCATAACGCATGTTTATTTCCCTCATTTAAAATCAAAAAAATGTTTACAGATTATAAGATATTATAAGTGAAAATGTACACTTTAGTTTTGACATCCACATTGTCACCAAATATAAATCAGAGAGGTAACACTTTCTCATAGCCTCATTTCAGTTGTCAGGTTTTGTAAAAATCTATCTATTAAATTAATCTATAAAAAAAAACGTTGGCTAGAATTATGCATTGTATAGGCTTAAATTATAGAGAGAAATAACAGATTAACCAAGACTGCAATCAGATCATGAAGCAGATCAGTGACTACGTTTACATGGACATCAGTAATCGAATTATTTGCTTTAATCTAATTAAGAGAATAATAAGACTAAGGTGTTTACATGAGTTGCTTTTTGAGTGTTACTTTCATGATCGCGTTTTACATGTTATAGCACATAATTCGATTAACGTCATTGCGTCACCGCGCTATCCGCATTTCCTCTGGGGTTTCATGTAATTTCGGGTGTTTCATTTTTAATTTGTCGACTTTAACTGCAGTTTGACACTTTAACTTTCATTCACGAACATGTCATGCAAGCCCACCGTGACAAACGAGATATTGAATGCAACTAGGAACTGCTGGAAGAGTTGTTTTAATTGAAGTTCATACCGCATGCTGAATGGAAGAAAAATAAAAACTCCGCATTTCACGTTGCAGGTGTCTGTGGTCTGCACTGACTCGGTAGGTGCAAAGTGTCAATCAGCCGTGTGTGTGTCTGGGTGTGTGTGTGTGGACTACCCTGTTGCAAAAAGCGCCTTAAAGTCCTACATGAGGGTAATAGTTCAATTAAGGTGTTTACATGTCTGTACTGCACTTCAATAATGCGACTAAAATGGGCATACTCCACATGTCTTAATTCGATTTCTCTTTAGTTCGATTATGACCTTAATCTGATTAAATTAATCAAAAATCGCTGTTTACATGGTAGACTCTTAATCAGAGTATTGTCTTAATCGCATTAAAATCGAATTATTGGTGTCCATGTAAACGTACTCACTGTCGATCTTTCTTTCGAGGTGTCAGTGCAGAAATGAACAAAGCAATAGTGCTAATACAACATATTATAAGGTTAAAATATGGAAAAATGATCAGATAGTAATTTCTGTCAATTTTCCTAACGAATAAACAGAACTCAATATTTCAGCATGCTTTCACTTTCGTATTCGTCATGAAACACACATTTGCTGTGAATAATGGCATCCCGCCCTACCCATAATTCTCTCTTCATATAGGCGGATATATGGCTATTACACAACCATAATACACTGTGATATGGCCTGGTTTATTAGTTCATTGGATCGTTTTGCTTTCTCACTACAATTGACTCGCTCCAGAGTTCGTTTCAATCAAGCTGAGACCACCTTATTCAGGCATTCAGACAGATTGTTTCGGCACGGATCCGAGCTAATACTTTTATTGAAGTATAGATGATTAAAAACAGATTTCTGAGTTGTTTGGAGGATAGGGCGTTTTTTTTATATGCCATGCTTGACTTAAAGGTATAGTTCACCCAAAAAATAAAATTACCTTATTATTTGCTCTCACTCGTGTGATTTGAAAACCTTTCTTTCTACCATTAAAAGCAAAAGAAGATATTTTGAAGAATGTTGGTTTCAGGCACCTATTTATTTCCATAGAGGAAAAACAATTATTATGGGATTAAGTGTCAGCCAGTGGCGCAGTGGTTAGCACTGTTGCCTTAAAGCAAGAAGACTGCTGGTTCAAGTCCCAGATTGGCCAGTTGGCATTTCTGTATGGAGTTTGCATGTTTTCTTCGTGTTAGTCATGTTGGTGTGGGTTTCCTCCGGTTTTTCTGGTTTCCCCCACAGTCTAAAGACATGTGCTATAAGTGAATTGAAAAAAACTAAATTGGCCGTAGTGTATGTGTGAAGATGAGAGTGTGTGGGTGTTTCCCAGTACTTGGTTGTGGCTGTAAAACATATGCTGGGTAAGCTGGCAGTTTGTTTCGCTGTGGTGACCTCTGATAAATAAAGGAACTAAGCAGAAGGAAAATGAATAAATGAATGAATAATCAGCAATCAACATTTTTCAAAATGTCTTCTTTTGTTTTTAAGCAGAAGAAAAAAACTCAAATAAGTTTGGAACAAGTGAGTAAATAATGACATAGTTAAAGTCCCCTTTTCATCATCACTTACTGTATTTTTTTAACCCACTGCAAAAATACAAATATAGACTTACTTGGCATCAAAATACTGGATCATGTTGGCAAGAACGTGATCATTCACTTGCATCTCAACACACTGATGAATCAGGCAGAACAGGAACATTTTCAGTGCCACAGATGCCTGAAATAAAAATAAAAAATCGAACCTTTCAAGAACAGAAGCAACAAAACTAAAGACATAAACCACAAGAAACATATTTACCATAATGAATGTCTGAGGCATTTCTGAAGTCTGCAGTATTCAGTCTGACTGAGAGAACTTTTATTCTGAGATATAAGCCACATGCAAATTATGTGGTGGTCATACAAGTGTTCGTTAAACTGTTTAGTTCATATCAGAGTTTACTTTGCTAATTTTGATCTTCAGTGGTGCATGAAATGTCTTAGCAACAAAAGTCCTATCTATGAAAAAAAAATAATCTTGCTTGCTTCAATGCTTTAGTTTAATCGAATTAACTTTTCTAGTCGTTTCAACGTACATCAATCGAACTGATTAAACATAATTAACTAATTTAAATAAGTTAAAGTAACAAAAAGCATTCATTGTTTTGAATTTACATTTTCTATTTTCTTTGTGTGTGTGTGTGTGTGTGTGTGCGCGTGCGTGCGTGCTTGCGTGCGTGTGTCATTGTTGACAGATTGGAAATGTCAAAGTATCGTACCAGAACCTCAAACTTCTGTATATTGAGGAAAATTATCGTACACAAGTCAAACAGAGAGTATACAGCTATTATCTGGACAAATAGCATTTTGACACAACGTGCAAATTACCACAATACGTAAAAAAAAAAAAAACTAGGCGTTCTTCAGTGGGAAGGTTCAAACTCTTTGAGTCGCTGTCATCGAATACCTACCTGCATGTTGCCAGATGTTGAGGGATTCATTTTGCATTACAAATTGGATGCCGTAATGGACTCCAAAATAGTGCTGGTGTGCATGCTTTGTTTTGATGAGATTAACTTTGCAAAAACACGTTTACATGATGCATTTACAGTTTTTCTCAGTCGCTTTGGTGCATTTCTCACAACACTATTTACATTTGCACAACAGTTAATGCATTTCTCAAAACAATTAGTCATTTGTGCACATCATAGTAGCAGTTTCTCATTCCTTTCAACAAATTGCAAATGCTTTTGGACATGCATCACTTGCTTTCACAACTCTTTGCTGTTTGTAACATTATCATTTGCTTATGTCATGTCAGTCAAAATTAACTAAACTTGTGGATGCTGAATATTCATTCCATATAAAACTAATAGTCCTTGTTTCTTGAGTCATTACAAACAAAAATGTTGAACTAGTTGTCAAAATCTGTCAAGCTAATTTTATTAACAAAAATTAAATCTTTTTTTTTTTGAAAATGTCTCCTAAATTGAACAATTTCATGAATGATTTACAGATCTGTGTATATTGTAGGTTCAGTTCCAATATGTACTGCAATATAGTTTACAGTTGTGCACAGCTCTACCCAAAGGGAGTTTATGTTTGTTGTAAATAAGGGTGTATTTATTCTTTTGCACAATGCTGTGAATAAATTAGAATTGCTAAGAGCAAATGCAGTAAAAATGTGAAACACGCATATACAGTGTCTTGTACTCAGATACCTCACTAAATGCAGTGATGTCTAACTTTACTGTAGTTTTCAAATGGCTGTGCAAATAGTATATAGTGCTGTTTGAGCATTTTCAGCAAGTGTCACCCAAATCTGACTTTTTTGCATTGGAAAAAATGCACAGAGTAAAGTGTCATAATGAAAACATGACAAAGCCATTTGACTATCTTGTTCATAAACAATGGTGTCAGGACTTTTCATCTTGATGACACTTACACTTTCATTGACATGAATACTTGCTTTTGAGGAATGAGCTTTCCATTTTGAGCAAGTGACACGCTTTTGCAGGTTATCCACTAGGTTTTGCAGTTTGCACTAATTGTTTTGAGCAATGCATTAACTGTTGTGCAAATGTAAATAGTGTTGTGAGAAATGCACCAAAGCGACTGAGAAAAACTGTAAATGGGGAAAAATGAGAACATCAAGGGCAAACTCCCCTGTCCTTCTTGCCTTCCTTTTCAGCACATTTTTTTTTTACTTTATTGCTTAAAAGAACGACCTCAACCTGAAAACTACTGACCTAAACACGGCCACTCGCAGCAGGAATGTTAACTCGTGCAGAGACAGCCAATATCCACGTTGATTGGCTGAGAAAATGTAACATAAGATGAGATAGAAAACGTGTCTAACTCCACGTTCTCCTCACAGACAGTAGAGAAAAGATGCAGCCAGACCAATAAGTATAGAAGCCCTAAGATTACAATGAAATTTATTTTAACTGCCTTAAAATTCTGAAATTATCGTGCATTATAGGATTTTTTTCATTATTCATCGTACAGAGGTTGAAATTATCATACAAATAGAATATTTATCGTATGTCTGGCAACGCTGGTGTATATAAACAGTATGTGTGTGTAATTCCAATGCTTGGAAAAATGGCCATTTTTGCAATAATTTGACATGCATCACATACAGTATATTTTGTGGATATATATTTCAGTGTGTGTGTGTGTGTGTGTGTGTGTGTGTGTGTGTGTGTGTGTGTGTGTGTGTGTGTGTGTGTGTGTGTGTGTGTAATCTTTTTTTAACACACACTGTACTGGTTGGCCTTTATTTAATCACCTTAATTAAACAAAGATAAACCAGAATCCTCTCTTGGCTATATTTCTTAGCTAGAGTTTAGTTGAAGGATCATCTTTTAAATGTGTTTGCAAAAAGAATACATTAGATCATACTTTACCACACAAGGTAACTTGATGGGCTCTGGCAAATGAATTCAATGTCCACTCCAGCGAAGTAAATTAATAAAATATACTTTTATTAACAAAATGAAATCCAGTGAAAAAGTTGAATAAACAAAAAGACATATAACAGAAACAAAATCCTTACTTTATCCTCCGTTGAGGGTAAAGGGCTGCTAACCTCCAGTATAGAGAGATTAGGAACACACAATGCTGATCAAAATGGTTCAGCTTTTATACTTTTACAATCAGGTCATGCACATTAATACACCTCGTACATCATTGAGGTTTTGACACATTGGATTATGTTCACAGGGTACATGTTCAGTCAACCTTCTGGGTTTTCCCCATTATATATTAAAAAGTTTATAAATCACTAAGGACCAACGATACTATGTGGTCAAAACTACTTAGTTAAAATTCCAATAGTCAGCAAAACCTATAGGTCATGTCTTATGTGAACAAATTTATAGCTGTTCCTTAATATCACAAGAACATGAATCAACATCTAGATAATTAAATGCACATCATTGAGACAGCTTTAATCCTTTAATGCATTCAAACCATCACTATGCATTCAAGTTCAGTCGAGCAAGGGATGTTGTCGGGGTAGAAGAGATGAGGTCATTAGGAGGTAGAAGTTCCTTCCCTCTCCGCTCGGCCGCCTTGCGAGTCTTCTTCTTGTAGCGCCTCTCATTCCTTTTTCCCCTGAGAGACTCCGCGAGAGTGGAGCTTTGGAGCATAGGAATGTCAGAGTAGAGGAGAGGCCTGCGCTCGTACCTTTTTTGTCTCATATTAAAAATGGCATTTTCTCCCAAACCAATTTGCCTCACAACACACACACACATCTATGCAGTGTTTCAGACCTTTTGACAAAAATTTTTTTAAAAGTAATATTTTCTGTCTTTTAGTAGATATATTATATGAGAAGCTTGCTTTGTTTACCTAAATAAGTGGATCTAATTGGATTTGCATTGCCAACAGTAAATTAAATTTGAAAAGGTATTATTTTTTATTTCATATATTATGTTTTTAGTTACGATACTCCCAAAATTATTCCGCATAAATCTGCACATTTTTTTACAAAGTTCTCCACAGAAATAGCAAAAAATGTTTGCACGTTCTGTCTGGCCCTACTCATAAACTACAGAACATAATATATATGTAAAATTATAGCTAACATTTGACTATATGCAAATCTTTGTAATTATATTGGTTGACAAAAAATATACATAAACAGCAATTTTGTAGAAAGTACAAAATATACTGTATGTTGCATATACAGCATGAAATATCCTTAATATCTGTGAAATTCAAACTTGTATGTCATATATATTGGATTTGCATATATTGCCATATATAAGATTTCTTTCGTGATTTCACAGTTTACGCAGTCAAAAATCTAAACAAAAAGTCAGGCTTAATGAGGTGTGAAACTGGTTCAACACACTGTGTAAAATAAAACATCAACTGTGTTTTTGGGTGTGGGAAACATAGAATAAGCTGAATAATTGACCAGTTTGATGAATTATTAGAAAATTACGCACACTCTGCTTTGTGTAACGGCAATTGCAACCTCAAATGTGAATTATTTTCTGATAATTCAACGACCCATATTCAATTATTCCTTACATATTTAATTCTTCCAATCTTCATAAAGAGAAAGCTTAAACACTTGGAGCTTTGAACAACAGGAAAAGCAGAACAGAATGTAAAATTATCTGATTAGCCTTCTCCCCACAGGCACCATAGTATTTGTTCAATTAAAGTATTAAACAGAAAATATGGTGAGTATAAGTTTATTTCTGTAAGCAGCAAAAGCCATTAATATATTGTCAAAGCATGAACAAACAAGCATCTTAAAAACAGATGTTTAAAGTACACTGCGATCAGAATTTATGATAGGAACCTCACATTTCTTAAACTAAATGAAAGATTGATTCACTCATTTGACATTTTTAAATGAAAAAGCAAATGAAAAAGCAAAAGGCGGCATATAAACTGATCATTTGAGCATTGAAATGCATCATCAAAAGTCTCGGCAGCTACAGAAACTCCAGTGCAGAAGCACACATCAGTTAAAGCACTGAAGAAACTCTGCATAAGTCAGAACTCACTTTTTAAACATTCCTCTATCACATTATTTCCACAGTAGATACAACCATTTCTGCCACAGCGGTAAAGTGGCACACGATGAGCAATCTTTTGCAGTGCAATACGTAGGTTTCATTTGTTCTGGTCTTTGTTATAAATATTAGTGTAAACAAAGGCTTTCATTCCCTGATAAGTCTGTAATTCTCGAAGACCTGAAAGTACAAGATCGCTGTTAAGACACTTGTCTACACAGGGAGTGTTTAAAGTGTAGAAAACCACACAGTCGTCATTCCATTTATTCAACAAGTGTGTCAAAGGAAAATTATTTGGAGGGTTCATTAGTAAATGCTCTGAATGTGCATCTCGATGAACCCAATGAGTTCATCGCCTTGGTAGACTTCCATACTGTCACGTTGTATGTAAGGCTTAACATCTTCTGACGTGTCTTTTGTCAGAAAGTTATCCGGTGATGGGAAGAAACCGCTTTGACACTGCTCCTTCGGCACATTGATGGCCAATGCCATTTGCGTAACTGGATAAAAAATAAAATGATATCATTTAGACATATGCAAAAAACAGAGGAATCAAACATGCATGCTGAGCCTCTGTATCAGTGAAACATTTTATGGTATAATGCAAACATCATGAAACATCCCATCAAACATTATTATTATTATTTTCCTTTATTTAGCCAGGAGATCACATTGAGACAGCACAGTCTCTTCTTCCAGTGAGACCTGGTCAAGATGGCCTGCAGTACATAAAGTTTCACATACAAATCACAAAAAATACCACAGAATCACCATGCATAAAAGATCAGATCATAAAAAACAACAATTAGTAACAATAATTCGATTACTCCTTACAGGTGACCATCTCCATTAAATTTTGTAGCAGCTCTTACTTTTGACAAGAATCAGACAGGCAGACCTCAAGTGATGCTCAAGCACTTGTCATGTATTTAATTACATTTAAAGTTAGCCTTTTTAAATAAGATGATGTTTTACTTGATAAGATTACAAGAATAATGCAAAATTAGTTCAAGTAGAAAAATGTCATGATGGGAATACCCCCCTCTGCCTCATATTGAGCCAGGAAAAACTCTGAAACATATTCAGTTCTTAACATTAAAACATCTCAGTGCAATAAAATGAAAATTCTTTAATAATGATTATGAATACTAAATCACTGAATGCTAAATGATGCATATAATGACAAATCCAACTATATTGTAGTTTTACTTTATTTTAAACATCAAACATACTTAAAATGAAAAAGTCTTTGAATCCTGGCGAGGGTGTTCAAGTCCACCTCTTCATTCACCACACTTTGAATATCAGAAAGCAACACAATCCCAAGAAGGACCTTTGAAAGCACAGCTCAAAATACGGAAAAATATTAAATAAGCAATAGTGAAAGTTTGTATTTTGTGTTATTAGAAATCAGCTCAAAACCCAAAAGTCTATTTTGAAAATTTGATGCTATTGTTAGTTTGTAAGAACAGGTGTACAGCAATACAGACAACAGTTGTCATCCTCGACCTTTTTTATTCCAGACTGAATTATGTTTTCACATACTGTTTTTAACTCACTAATTAGAAGGAAGTGAGGCTTCAGGCCTCTGTGTCAGTTCTGGTCTGCTCACTTCACTCTCACACCTTCAGTCATGACTCTTCACAGCTGTGACTTTTGTGGCTGATTGTTTTAAACAGCTATGAAGACAAACAGTGCCAATTAAGGACATAAACTCACAACATGGGTGTGAAGATGTGTGTTAAACAGCTACATGCTAAGTTTCGGTTTGGTCTTATTTTTAAATCCTTCTGAGATATAAAGGTATGTATATAATGTCAACAACAAAAAAAATATTGGGTAAAATATTAAGTAAAAACAACTTTAAAAACTTTACATTTAAACACTCTCAGAAATAAAGATACAAAACCTGTCACCAGAGGTGGTAACTTTTCAAAACTACACTTTTTTTTTTACATTAAATGTGCACATTGGTACCTTAAAAGTACAACTTTGTAAGGGTACACTTTAGTATCTTTAAGGTACTATGGGGCACACATTTGTACTTTTTAGGTATTACTGTAATATGTACCTTTCAGGAACTTTTGAAAAGGTTCCACCCCAGTGACAGTATACCTTTAATTCTGAGAGTGTAAGGTGTGCAGTTATTTTCATAAACACTGTAGTATCCAGGCTTTTTCTTTTTTAATTATTTCCAAAATGATGTTTAACAGAGGGTGACGCAGTGGCGCAGTAGGTAGTGCTGTCGCCTCACAGCAAGAACGTCGCAGGTTCGAACCTTGGCTGGGCTGGGTCAGTTGGCGT
Source organism: Danio kyathit (assembly GCA_903798195.1). Classification (NCBI taxonomy): domain Eukaryota; kingdom Metazoa; phylum Chordata; class Actinopteri; order Cypriniformes; family Danionidae; genus Danio; species Danio kyathit. The sequence goes on from LR812533.1 coordinate 50,723,165, forward strand.
TTCTGTGTGGAGTTTGCATGTTCTCCCTGCATTCGCGTTGGTGCTCCGGTTTCCCCCACAGTCCAAAGACATGCGGTACAGGTGAATTGGGTAGGCTAAATTGTCCGTAGTGTATGAGTGTGAATGAGTGTTGAATGAGTGATGTTTCCCAGAGATGGGTTGCGGCTGGAAGGGCATCCGCTGCGTAAAATCGTGCTGGATAAGTTGGCGGTTCATTCCGCTGTGGCGACCCCAGATTAATAAAGGGACTAAGCCGCCAAGAAAATGAATGAATGATGTTTAACAGAGCAAGGAAATTTTCACAGTATGTCTGATAATATTTTTTCTTCTGGAGAAAGTCTTATTTGTTGTATTTTGGCTAGAATAAAAGCAGTTTTAAATTTTTTAAAAATCATTTTAAGGTCAAATTGATTAGCCTCTTTGAGCAAATTTTTTTTTTCGATAGACTACAGAACAAACCATCGTTATACAATAACTTACCTAATTACCCTAACCTGCCTAGTTAACCTAATTAACCTAGTTAAATTAAAATAATAATAATTCTGACTTCAACTGTACATTTCTGGAGAGAGCCAAATACGTCACAGGAGCTATGTTTTTTGCAGTTTTTGTTTTTGCAAATCTGCCAGAGGCTCTTTTCAGATTTTAAATTTCTCTTGTGAGTGCCATTCACGCCTTCTGTTCTTACGTAAATCCACCAGAGGCCGCTGTCAACCGACTTACTTACTGACTGACCAACCGATCGAGAAAAGGAACGGCATCATACCGCCCCGTAGTATTCGTTTTAAAGATGAAATGCAGCCATACGTAGCTCTGGCTACATAATTCATGATCTCCAGAAACGTATGGGTGACGTTTTCAGAATGAACCTATGTTGGAAGTAGTTCCAGACAGTTCCATATCACTGCCCTATAGGCTACAGAAAACATAATACATCTACATATCAGTACAACTATGTAGCATATATATATATTCATTCATTAATTTTCATGCGGCTTAGTCCCTTATTTATCAGGAGTCACCACAGTGGAATGAATCACCAACTATTCCAGCATATGTTTTACACCTCAGATGACTTTCCAGCTGCATCCCACAGAGCTGCACTCTCACATTCACACACACACACACATACACTGGCCAATTTTGTTTACCCAATTCAAATATAGCGCATGTCTTTGGGCTGTGGGTGAAACCAGAGCACCCAGCGGAAACCCACATGAACATGGGAGAACATGCAAACTCCAAAACTGCAAAATTATGAAATCCGCGTTTCATGTACAGATCTGAAATTTTTGCCAATAAAATTCAAAAGTGTACATCATATATGTGATTTACATATATTGCAAAGTCTTACAAAGGTCTGTAACACAACATCTGAACAGTGTGTTTAGGTCTGGGAAATGTGGATTAAGCAGAATTATGAGAGCATATATGTAATGTACTACATATATACATAGGGATGGGCGATATGGCCTAAAATCCATATTGCGATATACATTGCAGCCTCTTGCGATAACGATATATATTGCGATATATAAATTATAATAGAACCATTTCAGAACAGGTTACATAGACCCTTAGGAAAGCCAAACTGCTATTTTTAAAAAAAGAAATAAAGAAACGTTGCATGTCATTTTGAGAACATTTATTGTGCAAAAGCAAAACTGTAATTAAACAACACAATGTTGCAGATAAATAAACTAAATGTAGTGCCTTTTAGAAAGAAAGACTTTTCTTTTAAGTCTTTGGTTCCTAAATGCCAAGTTGCAGAGAACAAAAAAACTGGTGTCTTTTTAGTTAAGAAACTTACACGGTACTGAAATTACTTCCAGTATTAAAAAGTCAAATAAAATTGTGTATTGCAGATACTTTAAATAAAAACATATTTCTAACCTGCAGCCTAAGGTAACGCATTTGATTTTAAACATTTTGTTCTCCTAATGAAATTAAAACTGGTGTCTTGATCTGCTCTTTCTCTCTCTCCCCCTCTCTCTCTCTCTGTCTGCTGTAGTGTTGGTGCTGCTGAGAGATTGAGACGCACCAGACAAAGTTTGCTTATAAAGTAATGCAAAAATGAATACAATTAATATCGAAAGCGAAAGCAGATTCTCGGACATGTCCAGGGAAAATGTATTGTCACCCCGAATAATGAGCTGGATCAGTCTATTTAGTCTTCGCGCTCTTCTCAAAGCTGCTACCAAAGTCAGGACAACAGTTCTGTATACAGCGCGTCTCTGTGGGTCTGCATGCAGAGCATGTGAGTCTGTGGCAGAGTGTTCTCAGTTTCTCGCGAACACAGAACCGGGCCGCCCCAATAATATATCGGCCGCCCAGGTAAAATCTGTGTGGGAAGCGCTGGTGTTCACTAGACAAGCCACGATATGCCATGCATGAGGCTCGCAAGTTGTGCGACACGTCGCCATTCGGTGCCATGCGTTGCTTAGTGCTGTTGTTGAGAGCGTCAGCATGTGCTACAGTCACAATAGATTTCCAACGTTATACACCATAAGTTAGTGTGAAGAGCATGTTGTTTTACCGTGGCCTAGTGAATTAAGTTATCAATCGAGCTTATTAAAAAATAATTGTATCTTTTTTTTGTCGCAAATGCGAGCGAAATGGTCGCACTGTCGAGCCCTGTCCATGTTTATTCAAGATGATGCGTTGCAGCCGGCTGCAGCTTTTTGCTCTTAATTTCGCGGGTAGATTGCGTCATCAAACATGCATTATCGCGATAGTGCAATAGAATTAGAATCTTTTTTGTAGGCCAATTTTGTATCGTTTACATCGCATATCGTTTATATCGCCCATTACTAACATACTGTATTAGACCTGATATGCAAAAATATAAAAAAATATATATATATATATATAAGTAAATAACTATTTTGGCAAAATTATGAAATACATGTTGCATGGACAGATGTGAAATTTATGCGTATAAAATTCAACCTTGTATGCCATAGATGTGATTTGCATTTATTGTCATTTATCTAATTTCTTAAATGATTTCTGTTATTTACAACAGTAAATCTAACAAAGGTCTGAAATGCAACATCTGAACAGTGTATTAAGGTCTGGGAAATGTAGAATAAGCAGAATAATCGACCACGTGAATTATTATAAAATAATGCACACTCCACTTTGCATCATGGCCGCATCTCCACCTCATGTGTGCATTATTTCCTGATAAATCAACTCAATTATTTCCCATATTTCAGTCTCCTAATCTTCTTAAGGGAGAGCTCGAACCCTTGGAGCTTTGAACCACACAGGAAAAACAGAAGTGGATGCAAAATTACCTGATCATCACATTTCTTCACAGACACAAGAATTAAAAAAGTTTAATCAAACAGAAAATATTGTGAGTGGCCTACTCTCTTTAGTCTCACACCTTCAGTCATGACTCTTCACAGCTGTTGCTTTTGTGGCTGATTTCTTTTCTCCATCTACTCTATGAAGAAAAACTGTCCCATAAAAGGCTATAAAACCCAACATGTGTGAAGATGAGTGTTAAATAGCTACGTTATAGATAGCATGCTTATTTGTCAGTGTGTGTGTGTGTGTGTGTGTGTGTGTGTGTGTGTGTGTGTGTGTGTGTGTGTGTGTGTGTGTGTGTGTGTGTGTGTGTGTGTGTGTGTGTGTGTGTGTGTGTGTGTGGTTTTGTTTATATATCCCAGTGGGGACTTGAGTGATTCATGAAGTCCCAATAGGTAAACCTGCTTATAAATCATATGAAGTATTTTGTAAATATAAAAATGACTAATGTTCTCTGTGGTTGGATTTGGGGCAGAGGTTCTTAAAGTCTCAATTCAAAGGTCCAAATCAGAGATTTTATCAATGTCAAAGGTCTGGTAAAACTATTTATATCAAAACTCTTCAAAAAAACTTTTTTTTTTTGAGCACACACACACACACACAAACACACACACACACACACACACACACACACACACACACACACACACACACACACACACACACACACACACACACACACACACACACACACATCTATGCAGTAGGGATGCAAAGATTATAGATTTTGGTTGTGCGATTATAGTCTGAGAAATAATCACGGTTTCACGGTTATCACGATTATTATGCATTTATTAATTACAAAACACTACTAGTTTAGAAAATCATATGAAAACCCCTTATATTTTAAAGTGTTTTTTATTGCTGCTCAGTAACCAGTTAATACGGCACATAATAATATTAAAAACAAACAATAGTCCATGTTTCTCTTTGTGCTTAAAAATAAGTAAAATATTTGACATTTAAACATACATAATTTTTACACTGTAAATAAATGACAGAACAACAAATAAATAAATTTTAAAAATTGCCTTTGTCTAATGCAGGGCTTGAAATTTACTTTTTAATTTGTTAGCACCAGTGCTCCCAACTTCAAAAATGTTAAGAGCACCATAAAAAATTTAGGAGCACCCACCAAAAATGAATGAGCACCACTGCAAATTGTATATTAACAGATTTATTATATTTGAAAACAACTTCAATCAAAACTAACAATAACCAGAAACAACTATCTAATTCTGTTATGAATTCTGTATGATTATTAATATTTGTGCAATAATTCCAAAATGAGTGTCCAATAATTATAAAATATTAATCATGTTGATGATAATAAAAATACTAACAATTAATTACATTATCATGCTGCCTTGAATGTGCTTGAATGTGAGTTATCTGCTATAAAAAGTCCAACTGTTACTTTATGAGAAAAAAAATCTATGGTTTGCATCAAACAAAAATGAAGCATTGCAGTAAGAAATATGCATTTTGCACTATTGTTTTTATATTTATGTCAATATACTGTAATAACCAGAAAGATCGGACAAAAGAAAGGAAGGAAAGTCTCACTACTACCAGTCTTTAAAGGTTTTGGTTTCGGTTTTTGTCATTGTAAATGCTTAGTCTCGTTATGCGCTGATTTAGCCAATATATGACTGGCGCAGAGCAGGATTCTTGCGATGACCACCTGCACAATTGTCATGAGCCGAAGTTTCAGTTTAAACTTAGTAAAGTTGAGCTTCTTTGGCAAAGATAGACTGTTAGATTTTACATTTGGCGTCTATTTGCGCTGAACACGCAGTGAATGCAACGCATCGAGATTCGGGCCATTAAACAGCTGATCCACCGAGTCTTTCAGCACTCTCTCCGAAATCACTCGATTGATCTCGGCTGGCGGATCAACATCACCGCATGATTCTCTCATCGGCGCCAATATAACTTTAAGTGGGTTTGCCAACCTGTGTACTTCTCATTGCTTTATCCTGAAACTTCAGCCGTTTGCAGTTCCCGTGGTCACAAAAGCCCCCATCTCAACTAGTGCGCCTAAAAAACGTGAGCGCGTTGCATCGTGTGCGTGTCCCTCCATTGGAAATAATGAACTTGCACGAGCTTGCCGTAGTTAATAGCTTTAGTCATAGTTAATCCAGTGTGCGTGGTTATTAGTCTCGGTGTACAAACTAGCGTTTAGTTGGCATAACTTTGTTTAGTTGCTGCAGTTTTGTTCTGTGCAGAAACGCGGTGTTGAGAAGCCTTTACGATTAATTAACCGTGACGAATTAAAGCGCGGTTAATAGTGAAACCGGTTAATCGTTGCATCCCTACTATGCTGTGTTTCAGACCTTTTGACAAAAAAAAAGAAATTATATTTTGTGTAAATGTTAAAAGAAAAGTTGTACAGTATGTAGCCCATTACGGTAAGTACACAACATATTCAAGAATAACAGTTCAAGTGTGTATAGTAATTCTGATTCCACAGTCCATGCATGAAACTTACAGTAACAAGCCAGCATTTGACCACTGACAAAAGCATTCTCAGGAAATACAGTAATATTGATTTCTTTTCAGGCAGACAGAAAGGATTCACAGATTCTCCATTCACATTCCACATTCCATCACATTATTCCTCTGCCTGCACCAATGACTGTAAGAGGCACTTGCTTGCTAATCATAATGAGATCATTGGTCATACACACAAGGTGAGTAATGAGAAGTTTGTCAAGGAGGAGGTCAAGTAAAGGGGAAAGGAGGAGGGAAATGAGGAGGAAGAGGTAGATGAAAAGCAAAGGCAATGAAGTGGATGGAATATATGGAATATGGATTCCAGCCACTTTATTTGATCGTCCTTGTCCATTATGAGGATGCCTGGGCAACGAGTGGGAAGAACAGAATTGGCCATCGGGCTATTCTAAATGTCCCTGGTCAGCGTGGAGGCAACGTCACTATGTGTGCAGCCATCAGCCAATGGGGGAACTCCACCGCCATACCATTCTAGGACCCATAACACTATACTCCTCCTTGCCTTTCTTGATGATCTAAGAGAGTAAAAGTTTATCTTAATATTAAGATTGTTCTTTGAAATCTGTAATAGGCTACCACTATTGACAAATAGCAAAGCCTGATATTTTCCTGCAGTTTTGACGCAGACTGAACTAAACTGTGTGAGGCGAGTTTTACTTAATATATCCATATTGCGCTCATCAGTTTCACTTTTATTAATTTGAATCAACTACTTTGACCACAATGATCAAGGCTTTACAAAATCGCTATTCGCAGCACTGAAAGTATTCCCCTCAGAAGAATAAATGCAGTCCGAAGGATGAGAGAACAGAAACTCATAGTTTTAAGCAGCGCACATCGCGTCTGTGCAGCCAGTGAGTGAATGAAGCGCTTGTTACATCACTGAGACACAGCACTCAGCCCTCCAGTATCTGCAGACACTTTCAAAACTTAGCAGCACTAAAGGAAGAAATCAGTGTGTTGATGATCTGTCCAATGTATTATTGAGCCTTTTCTAATTTAACATTTCAGGTAGGCCAACTTTGTGTGTGAAGAGCAGGTAATAACCCTCTCTACTCCAGTGTTGTGAATGCAATCTGCTGATGACAGACACAGTGCAACATGATTTAAAAACAGCAATGAACTCCTTGTTGCAGGTCAAAATGAACCCATTTAATGCAAAACTAAATCCATTTCTCTACTGATTATTTAAACTAACAGGAACAAATAGTCTTAGAGAAAGTTTTTTGTGTAGTCATGAGCGCGACACGCAGTTTGAATTGTGAATGAATGGAGAATGATTGACAGGCGCAGCAGAGGGAAGCGCTGAACTGAACATGAATTTAAGCGCTTGAATGTTCATCTGTGCTTCACATTAAACTATAGAATGGCTTCAGAACAAGTGGGATATAGTAGGTCTACATGACAACTTTCTAGTGCCTTATAATAGGCTACCTTCATGGCTTTTGTTGTCTTATAATTTACACAGAATATAGCGCATGCGCAAGATCGGATTTGCATCGGTACCAGCTGGCCGATACCTGATCCAGCAAAAATATGCAGTATCGAACCGATATCCGATCCAAGTATCGGGATCGGTGCATCCCCAGTAGAATATATACATTAGTTGCATCTTTTGTGTTCATATGAAAAGGTTTTTGAGGGGAAGAACCACAAGCAAGTTTTGAAAATGTATTTAATTTATTGCAGTATATGTTTTTGAGGCCTTGTATGTGTTTTGGTTTTCAGCAAGAGTGAATGGTTTTGAGTGTAAAGCTTCATTTTGACCTGAAAATAGGATGTTTGGGAAATTGGGTGTTATGGATTTGTGTTTACTGTTTTGATAATATGTGGCATTGTTTTAAGAAATACGTTTAAGCAACCGAGAAAAACTGTAAATGTCAGAGTGTCACTTTAAATATACACAGATAATATCAATCGTAAGAGTCCAAAACTTTCCATATGTTCGGAAATCTTTGTTTTTCATATTTTTAAAAACAAATTTAAACTTTCAGGTATGTACTGTGTTTCTTTGCATGGTGTGCCCTCCGGGTCTCTCAGCCATGTGACTGAAACTATAGAAAATAGACAATAGCCCCTTTCATACATACAGACCTTTCCGGAAAATTACCGGCAATTTTCCGGAAAGGTCTGTATGTGTGAACAAGCCCTTTTTGAAAATACCGGTAAATTAGTTTTGGCAATTTTCGGGAAAGAGAAGTTGCTGGAATGCTGCTCTTTGTGAATGCATGAAGGAAAATTGCCGGAAAGAGCGCATTCACGTCTAGTCAATCAGAACATTCAGACGCATTCACATTCGCGCTGTTTACGAATAAAAGTCTTTGAATATTTTTCCAGACACAATTAGGTGCTAGATGTTAGTCAGATAACGTTTCTATGTTCCTTCTAAATGCCAACTGTGTAAATAATTATCAATAAAATGCTAATGATAAATCGCTGTTTGTTTACCTTCAAGCTCTGCTTCAGTTGCTTGAAGCCGGATCCGGTGAGTGCCAGCACACACACACATATTATAAACATTTTGACATGTTAAAGTGTTCCTCCATATGTTTTCATATAAGCTGTTCACAATACTTATCCATCTACATAATTTGTTATCAAGAGTGTAAACATTTAGCCGCGGTTCGCATTTCTGCCTTTGGATGCCTCACAAAGCAGCTGTATGAATGCTAAAGCTTTAAATAAAAGTGAAACCATCAAGAAAAGGCAGACCTCTTCTGTTTACAAATACAAGCGCTGCCGTTTAGAGGCCATTTCTGGTTAATGATGTCAGAATTTACTGGTATTTTGAAATGGATGTGTGAATAATCTTTTCCGGAAAAATTCCAGAAGGTCCGTACCTGTGTGAACACCTTTTTAATGAATTTACCGGTAAAGTCGTTCCAGTAATTATCCCGATATTTACCGGTATCGCTGTGTGAAAGAGGCTTATAAGTATGTGGTGGTACCAAAAACATGCACTATAGGTGAATTAAATAACCTAAATTGGCCGTAGTGTATGAGTGTTTGTGAATGAGTGTGTATGGATGTTTTCCAGTACTGGGTTGTGGCTGGAAGGGCATCCGCTGCATTAAACATATGCTGGAATAGTTAGCGGTTCATTCCGCTGTGGCGACCCCTGAAAAATAAGGGACTAAACTGAAGGAGAATACATAAAACTATTAGCATGAACAGAATTGAATTGTTCAGCAGTTATAAATACTACATTATAAATACTCAAAACAAAGAACACATAAATGATTCAAAGCATTTATTAAGCACAGAACAGTTGTTCAAGGATAATAATTCAAAGAAGACTGTGTTTGGTGAGAAACTCTGTTTTCATAGCCTGTTGTGCTGGAGAAACCATGTTTTGTGAAAGATATGAACTGCAAATCAATCATTTTAATCAATGACAAAAGCATTTTTTGGAGTTACCAAAGTGTTGGTTACTTTTTAGGCAGACAGAAGTCATCAACATTTTGAGTGTTTTCTATCACACAGTTCTTACATTGCATCCCATTACTGCTGTCACACCGATAAAGAGGCACTTGGTCGTGAATCATTAGCAGATCTTTTGCCATGTCCTTCCTCCATGCATCCTTCTGCCAGATCTTTCCAAAGACAAAAACATTCATTGCATCTTTACGGATATTTTTCCAGTTTGCTAGGCCATTCAAAATGTTGTCTGTGCTCTGAATGCACTTCGTCACACAAGGTGAGTTGTACGAGTAGAAAACTACACAGCTATTCTGATCTGCCTTTGCTAGAAGTTTATCCATGGGAGAATCACCGAGAGGATAGAGCAGAATGTGCTCAGCGTGCTCTTTTGGCTTTTGTGTAGGCCGTGCAGCAATGACATTTTGTGAATTTGTACAGAGAACACATGTCTGTCCATTAGTGAGTCTGTCTTTCACTTCTTTTGCTTCTTCTGTGCTGAACACAGTCTGGATTTTAGATTCTTTATTTGTGCATTGAGCCTGTGGCACAACAATCGCTATTGCATACTGAACATCGGGCTTGGTCTTTGGCTGGACACTGGAAAACATTAAATAGCATTATTATTTTCAAGAAATATTAATAATAGTGAGGTTTTATTATTCATGCATCAACTAATTTGAACAATGAGCAAAGCATTTCTTAATATGTTTATTGGGAATTTGTTTAAATTAATTTGTGTTAGTACAGTTAAATAATATAAGTGTTGGTTTTGAGTAAATATAAAAATAAAACCTACACACTATTTCTTTTTATTACTTGTTTAGATTCACTTTATTTGTTAATTTCCTTTTTTCATTTCCCAAACCATTTAAATACCCTTTATAACTGCCTCATTGACTTAACATGGGGTGGGATGGCCCATTGAAATACAGTGATCCCATTGACCCCCATTATAGATGTCACACATCAATAGCATTACATACAGAAGGAGTGTCATACAGACATTGGGGGTGGGCTCAATTGACTCAGAAAACCAACCAGCTTTTTAATATGATAATGAAGTTCTTAAGCCACGCCCCCTGTTCCATTTAATTACCTTTAGTAACTGATTCCATGGACTGCTATTACAATAGGCCTAGATGCATATCTTTCCATAGCAGTGTCATAGAGACATGGGGGTGGGTTCATTTGGGCAACCAACCTCACTCAATTTCACTCTGTAACCACACCCATAGCAACAAAACAGAGTACCCTAGCAACCATTTATCAACAGCTATATCTCAGCATGAGAACATCGTAGAGACATGGGAATTGGCTCGTTTGACTCATGGTAGCAAACGGAACTACCTATATGCTACACGTGCTAGCAGTGACTAGCTACATGCTAATATTGACTAGCCAAGTGCTGTAACTTGTTAGAAATGCTTACTAAGTATAAAGATTTGTTAAAACATGTATGTGAGGCTTGCCTATTAACAACCCAGTGTACTCTAGCAGCTGCCTAGCAACCACCCAATTACCCTAGCAACTGCCTAGCAACCACCTAACAATGGCTTAGCAACCACTCAGAATACCCTAGCAACAGCTTAACAACCACCTAGTAACCACTTAGAACACCTTAGCAACTGCCTAGCAACACCTTAGCAACTGCCTAACAACCACTCAGAACACCTTAGCAACCACCTAGCAACACCTTAGCAACCATCTAGCAACCATTCAGAATACCCTAGCATCCACATAGCAACACCTTAACAACCACCTAGCCACCACTCAGAACACCCTAGCAACAGCTTAGCAACCACCTAGAAACCACTGAAAACACACTAGCACCGCCTTAGAAACAGCCTAGCAACCACTCAGAACACCCTAGCAACCGCCTAGCAACGACTTAAAAACCACCTAAAAACCAGTTAGAATACCTTAGCAACCACCTAGCAACACCTTAGCAACCACTCAGAACACACTAGCACTGGCTTTGAAACTGCCTAGCAACCACTCAGAACACCCTAGCAACGCCTTAGCCACCATCTAGCAACCACTCAGAACACCCTAGCAACCACCTAGCAACCACTCAGAACACACTAGCACCGCCTTAGAAACTGCCTAGTAACCACACAGAACACCCAAGCAACCGCCTAGCAATGCCTTAGCTAGCACCTAACAACCACTCAGAACCCCTTAGCAACCACCTAGCATCACCTTAGCAACCACTCAGAACACCCTAGCAACCACCTAGCAACACCTTAGCAACCACCTAGCAACCACTCAGAACACACTAGCACTGTCTTAGAAACTGCCTAGCAACCACTCAGAACACCCTAGCAACCAATTAAAATGCATTGTACTACAGCAATTTGCCACTTCAAACCCTACTCACATTTTCTTTAGGAAATGTTCAATTCTGGTTATTTTTATTGTTATCTTTTCCATTATATTATGCTTTTTTCTTTTTTTTTACTTTACAACAAATCAAACTTAATGAACAAACATTTCCTTGCAAACTAGCTGAGATTTGCTCATTTGCTGTAAAAATATATGATGTATTCATGATTCATTCATTCATTTTACTTCGGCTTAGTCCCTTATTTCATCAGGGGTCGCCACAGCGGAATGAACCGCCAACTTATCCAGCATATGTTTTACACAGCGGATGCCCTTCCAGCTGCAACCCAGAACTGGGAAACACCCATACACACTCATTCACACACACACACACACACACGCACGCACACACACACACACACACACACACACACACACACACACACACTAAGGCCAATTTAGTTTATTCAGTTCACCTATAGCCATGTCTTCGGACTGTGGGAGAAACCGGAGCACCCGGAAGAAACCCACGCCAACATGGGGAAAAGATGCAAACTCCACACAGAAACGCCAACTGGCCCAGCTGGGACTCGAACCAGCGACCTTCTTACTGTGAGGCGACAGCGCTAACCACTGAGCCACCATGACGCCCTGTATTCATGATGAAATGTATAATATTTTACGTGGCAATATATGTTTAAGTTATTTATTTTAATACTGTATATAATTGATGTATTCATTTTTAAGTTAACTTGATTTAATTAGATTTTACATATTTCAACTCAAATACTTAAAGCAGAAACAACTTACATTGATACATTTGTTACAAGTTTTTTTTTTTTACAATGTTGAAATAACCATATTATTCCTAAAATATTAGTTTACTTACTCCTTGTGCTTTTTAGTAATCATAGACTCAATAGTTTGCATAAGCATTTAGTTATTTTAATTAATTCGACTGCAAACTATGCAAATGAACAAGTTGACTTACTTTTCATCAAAATATAGGATCATATTAGCAAGGGCGGTAGGGTCCACATCACTCTGAACACTTTGAACACTCAGATGAAGCAGGCAGAAGATGAAGAGAGCCTTCAGTGATGCCTAGAAACAGTGAAAGTATCACTCACACACTGAAATGTGGCTACATTTGTGCATATAATCATCTGATGAACAAGAGTATTTTAAAACAGGATAAAACCCTTTAAATATAAATAATTTGCTCTGACCTGTGTCTTAAATAATAATACAAATTATATAGATCATGAAAATGCACATTGGACCACTCTATAACAGGTCATATATTGTGAATTCAGTTGTGCAAGACAGTCTATGTGTCACCAGCTCGGTCCCAGTCATTCCCCTCACTGGCCAGCAGAGGTCTCTCTCACCGGACTTTTAGCACTACATCCCCCAGAAGCCCCGTACCTGTCTCTGATTACCATACACCTGACTCTGATCACACACACACACATATAAGCAGCCTGCACGCTCACCTCTTTGCGAAGTCTTGTTTGCCCAGTCAACATTACCGAGCGTTTATTCCTGCATCCTGTTTGATCTCCTGTTACCGACCCGGACTGTCTCTGACCATATCGATCTCGCTGCCTGCCTTGACCCCTTGCTCTCTTACCCGATCTCGACCTACGCTGCCTGCCCCTGATCCATGCCTGTTTCTACGACCAACGAGTGTTTGCTGCCTGCCCTGAGATCCTTTATGCCTGACATTGATGTGAGTTTGCATACCAGATATTGGTGTTCGTTTCTAATTCCATTGTGCTTAATAAACATACTGCAGATGGATCCCTCTCAGTCTGGCTCATCATTACACTATGCAGGAACATATTTATTAATCCGTCTGAAACCAGCAGATCTGGAGCACCAATAGACACTGTAAGACACTTTTTTGGAAAATAGTTGTTTGTATCTAAATAGCTTAAAATGGAAATAAAATGAGATGTATAGCTTGTATTTTTAATAGACACCTGCTCGCACATGGAAGTTAAAGGGTAAAATAATAAGTGCAAATAAAAACTGAGCATATTTCTCCCTGTAAGTTTTCTACCCTATTGTTTTTTAAGTGCACTGTGGTCATTTATATCTATTTATTATTATTATTATTATTATTATTATTTATTAAATTTTTTAGTAGACAATTTGTACAGCTCAGTGGTCAACCGTTTTTGTTTTTATTGTGCTTTATAAATAAATTAGATTTGATTTATTGGTGCAGGAATGCACATTTTGAGAAACACAGAGGTTACTGTAAGTCAGTGTACACTTAAAATCCCTCAAAACACTGACAACTTTGATAAGTTTGATTAATAGGTTAGATGTAATTGAATTAAATATGCAGTTGAAGTCAGAATTATTAGCTCCCCTTTGAATATTTTTTTCTTTTTTAAATATTTCACAAATGAAATACAGAGCAAGGAAATTTTCACAGTATGTCTGATAATGTTTGTTCTTCTGGAGAAAGTCTTATTTGTTTTATTTTGGCTAGAATAAAAGCAGTTTTTTTTTTTTTTTTTTTTTTTTTTTAAAACCATTTTAAGGTCAATATTATTAGCCCCTTTAAGCTAATTTTTTTTCCGATAGTCTACAGAACAAACCATCATTATACAACAATTTGCCTAATTATCCCTACCTGCCAAGTTAACCTAATTAACCTAGTTAAGCCTTTAAATGTCACTTTAAGCTGTATAGAAGTGTCTTGAAAAATATCTAGTCAAATATTATTTACTGTCATCATGGCAAAGACAAAATAAATCAGTTATTAGAGATGAATTATTAAAACTATTATGATTAGAAATGTGCTGAAGAAATCTTCTCTCCATTAAACAGAAATTGGGGAAAAAATAAACAGGGCGGCTAATAACTGTAACTGTATATAAATAGGGTTCACTACAGCATGTGCAGTATTACACAAACTAATAATACTGAAAAAGTTGATTGTCAGTTTATAATTCACACCCTGATTATGGCAAGAGTATAGGTTTACAAAACACATAGTGATACTGTTTTAGCCCCACAAATGATGAAGAAATATAACTTACCATTGTTTCTGTTGCTGAAAAGGAGAAGGTTCAGAGCTGCTGTGTGAGTCTGCAGTGAAGCAGGAGTGACGAGGAAGAGGAAGTAAAGGGTATTTATTCTGACTGTCGACCAGCCCACATATTGAACAGCATGAAAACGCCAGTTAAATGGTTTATTCTTGAAAAACTGACACCTTTAGCTCTAAAGCCTGAACTACTCTGTGGACTGATGAGACTAAAGTTAACCTGCAAAGTGTGTGTCCCATAAATTGTGGTGTAAAATTAACACCCAAATTCAGAAAAAAGACATCATACCAACAGTAAAATGTGGTGGTGGTAGTGTGATGGTCTGGGGCTCTTTTGCCGCTTCAAGAACTGAAAGACTGACTATGACAAAATAAATCCATGAATTCTGCTTTGTACCAAAATATCCTTAAGAAGCCAGCCATCTGTTAGTGCAACACAATCTCACGGCAATACGTAACTTTTTGATTTAGTGGCTAATTCGTATGAATTTGTGCGATCTAATTCATACAATTTAGCACGATTTGCTCATCACCCAATAACTGTTGGGTTTAGGGGTTAGGTGCCACGCCTCCTTTTTAAAATTGTACAATTTCGTATGACTGAACTCGTGCGAATTAGCCACTAAACTGGCAAAACATAAAATACTTACGTTTCCTCGTGAGATCAGGCTGGTTAGTGACCTCAAGCTGAAGTGATAATCAAAAGCACACGAGAAAATCCACTTCTAAATGGCTAAAAAGCAAAATGAAGATTTTAGAGTGGCCTAGTCAAAGTACTGACCTGAATCCAGTTGAGATATAGTATAGGCCTATAAAGTCAGTAAATCCTTCAGTGTGGAGGAATTACAACAATTCTGCAAAGATGAGTGAGCCAAAATTCCTCCACGGCGCTGCAACAGACTCACTGCAAGTTATCAAAAATGCTTGATTACAGTTGTTGCTGCTAAGGGTGGGCCACAAATTATTAGGTTTAAGGTGCAAACAGTTTTTCACACAAGGCTGTGTAGTTTTGGATTTCGTTTTCCTTAATAATAAAATATTAATTTTGTTAACTTGTGTTGTCTTTGACTAATATTTAAATTTGTTTGATGTCTGAAACATTAAAATGTGACAACCCTGTGCCTAAGATGTCTGTTCAAGCAGGGGATTGTTTAATTTCAAACCTAAACGCTGTTAACTATCTTGGATGCATCCACGACAATGATCTAAGTGGTGTTAGCATAGCTGTAAAAGTACTGAGTAAAGTTAATGTTAATTTTAAAGTTCCTCAAATCATGATTAGTTTCCTGTCATTTTGAATATGCATGCATCTCCTGGATGTCTGATTTGTTTCGTGGGTGGCTCACAATTTATCACAGAATATTTTTGTAAAGTTAGTTCTAGGGGTTGGCTGTTTCACACATTGAGACCTCCCATTTCAAGAGCCTTCGTTGGCTTCCTATAGAAAGGTGATTGGAACACATTTAAATTAATTTAATACAATATTGCCCTCTTATTTAAATGCATTTTTATCAAGGGTAAACAAGCAACATTGTAATACTGTAGGCAAAGTATTGATTGCGATTTTTTTTTTTTTTTTTTTTTTTTTTTTTTTTTTTTTTTTTTTTTTTTTTTAACAGACTGCACTCTTAGCCCGGATTTCATGTCTAATTATACAGTTTAAGTGCAAAGTACTTAAATAGTTTAATTTTTGGTTCATTACTATAACATTTTAAGTGAATTCTACTTTTTTGTAGACAAAGTTTATTGTATGAATAACTTTAAGTACAATAGACTAATGTTTGAAAAGTTTTTGACTGATCACGCCCCCTGCCCCCAACCTGACTTAGTGTTCAAGTCAGGCACCGCCATTTTCTTGCAGTTACACTAGCAGGTGATTTCAGACTTCTGGTGAGTAAACTGTAAACATTTTATCCAGTTTTTATTTTCGGCTGTTTGTGAATACCGGAAAACACTGTTTTAAGTATGTTTCACTTTAAATGCGCGGGTCCTGTTTAAACACTTGCCATGTGTATTTAGCATGTGAGCTCGCTAGTTAACCTGCAAGATTTTCAGTTCTGAGTGGTGGACACGATCCCTCTTAAACATATGTCTGTGAAGCGTGTTCCGCGGACGATTTACTGCGCGAAAAACATGCTTTAATAAAGTCGTTGCACTTTCACTTGACAACAAGCATCTTTTTTTCAAACGACGCACATTCAAAGTTAACGCGCGTTCATTTGTTTGCTCCTGCCTGCACGGTTGACATGGAAATGGAGCCGAGTCTGAATTCTCGTGAGGCGATTACACAGCGCTTTTTCAGCTGTGTTGTCATCGCCTTTTTTTCCCCGAGCTGATTATTTGCGGTCATAGAGCATACTTTAAACAGTCCATGCTATTTAAAGCTTTTAATACAGTTTTGCCACTGCTTGGTTCACACCGTCCTGTTCAACACATTTTAGGTGGGTCACATACAGTATGCTGTGGTTTCAGTGGAGCAGAAAGGACGTAAGGACAATCATAATTTAGTTTGGTGAGTGAATTTGAACAAACTTTTACATTTGTTTAATTTTAATGCAGCCATTGTTTGAATAGAATAAGCTGAATGAACGTTTAATGCAATTATAAGTTTGTTGGATTCTAACAAAGTTTTATTTTGTTTCAGATGACAGAAAGGCGTGCATTGGCAATGTAAGTATTGTATTTTTAACTGTGAAAAAATGATTATAGACTGACAAATGGAAACTATATGCCAGAATTGTTCTGTTTCCTTGTTTGCAACAGGAATTGTTTTTGATTTTTAAAAAATTATTTATTGCCTTAAAAGAGCACTTATTCACACCAATCTTGCTCAACTGACAAGTGCAGATGCACCAGTTAAGTTTAGCAGTCTGTCATGTGGCTTTGCTGATTATTGTTCTGTAAAAGTAAATCATAAAGTCATGTGCTAATAACAAGATTGTAAGTTTCAAAGCACACTGGACTAAAATACACAAGGAACATAACTGTTTTGTTTTTCACTCGTTTTATATTTCAGGTTTATTTCAACTTCAATCAAGTGGTGGGCAATAATCTCACAGAGGGCTTCCATAATGCTCTTAAAATTACTCTCCAAATTTGATGAGCATCTTCAGGAAAACCATGTTGCTGGTCAGCTTTTGGCTCTTACGTCAGACAAAGGTGGGTTTTTTGTCTACATGAGTCTACCTATTGCCTATTTTCATCATCTCTTTTATTCTAGCTTTTTTCTGCTTTGAGCACTGAGTTATTTAACTAGTATCATCATATTTGCATTCTTTTTTCTTTCAATAGGATGTCTCTCGTGAGGACCCATACTATCAAGTTTCCACAGGAATCATTTGCATCGATGAAAAAAGTCCACCGCTTAACCCATCCAGAGTGTTCATCATCTTTCATCATTCATACAGACCTGCCTCGAGCCTTCTGTTGTCTTCTCGGACTCATTTATCCCCTGCTCTTAAACTGGACAAAGTGTCGTCTTGCTGTTACAGTGTAAAGGTCAGCTTACAGTAACAGATCCTCATAATAATTTTAATTATTATTTATTTCTCGTTGTATTGTGAAAAAAGACCCAAAATTACAGTTTGTTCAGTACATATACTGGTTACAATAGTAAAAATTCATTCTGTGAAGTCATGAACAAATTTCCACTTGTATGTAAACAGTATACATTGTGTTCTACAATATGTTTATGTGTTTAAAAGGATAGTTCACACAAAAATGGAAATTATGTCATCTTTTACTCATCCTTCACTTGTTCCAAACATGTTTGAGTTTCATTCTTCTGTTGAACACAAACAAGGATATTTTGAACAAAGCTAGAAATCTGTAACTATTGATTCCATGGTATTTGTTTTTCCTACTATGGAAATCAATGGTTACAGGTTTTCCAAATATCATTTCTTGTGTTCATCAGAAAAAAAGAACCACTTAACTTGAGGGTGAGTAAATTTCCATTTTTTTTTGGGTGAACTGACGCTTCTAGTCCAGATGTTAAAACAAGCTTTCCTGTTCTTGGGGGTTATAACAACATATTTTGTGAGCATTTAAAGCTGAGGTCAATGTTATTAGCTCTTGTTTGAGTAGATGCACTTGAGAAAAAAGTAGGCAAACTGATTTTTAAGTTGTATTGCACAGCATTTGCATTGTTTTGTTGTATTTGGAAAGAAAATTTTAATAAAAACAACCCTGTGTATTACTTTTGTGTGTATTTTATTGCACTTAAAAAGATAAGTAGAGTAAATTGATTGACACTAATTAAAAGCATTAAGTGTATTCAACTTATAATACATATTAGAACAACTCTTATCTTTTAAGTAGAGCTCACTCAAGTTTTTTAAGTATACATTACTTAAAAAATTTTAGGGCAACCAGTTTCCTCAAATTTTGAGAGTAAACTCAACTTATCCGGGCTTACAGTGTGCGATTTCGATTTGATTTGATTTGCGATTTAATTTTGTAGTCAAGCTTCAGCTCAATATTCTGTATCGTAGCTTCTTACTGCTAAAATGCAGTGAGTGTTAGTTAAAAAAGGAACTGAAATGATATTAACTTACTCCAACTTTTATTCACAATTTGTTTTTAAATATTCAAAAATAAAAACACTCATTTTTCTCTAGAGCAAACAGTAGTGTGTTACGGCGTTAGTTATCTCCTGCTGCCTTTTTGATGGTTTTTCATATGGTGTAACATCTGCAAACAGCTCTGAAATTGTACTTTGCTGTTGCTTGCTATAGATTGAGTGTCACTGGCAATACTTCAGTTGACTTCTTAGCAAGGCGCTCCTCATAAAGCCACCTGTGGTGCTTTTTTAGGTGCTTGGTTGGTATATTTTGTAAGGAATGGTATTTTTAACTACAGCGGTTCGAACTGTACTGTAGTTTTGCAGAGTGACTAAAAAGTTATCAGTATGATGGTAAAAAACTGTACTTTTCTAGTCAAACCATCCTTCTGCAATCTTATATCAAAAACGGAAATAAGGGCAGTATTAATAGCTAAAAATATGAGAGAGCATTGCTTTAATGTAATTGTGTTGTATTGCAATGGAGCAATTAAGTGTTGATGTTAAATCAAAAATAATTCACAAATACTTGAAAATTAGATGATTTAATGACAATAATTCTCAATGGATACAACTGAATTAGTTACAAATAACTGTATAAAAAGATAAAACATGAAATGATAAAAACATGATAATAATTGTACCCAGCTTAAATGTAAAATAAAGTTACCAGAGAGAGAGAGAGAGAGAGAGAGAGAGAGAGAGAGAGAGACAGGGAGAGGGAGAAAGAGACAAAGAAAGTAGGCCCAGAATATAGCCTGATAGCAGTAGAGTCAGAGAAGATAGTTGGAGAGGAGAGGAGCAGAGCAGGAAAAGAACAGAACAGCAAAAGAGACCAACCAAAGTTTATCAACTATTTTATATCTTGACCATGTGACCAAAGCCCAAATGCTGAGACATACAAACTGACTAATCAACATGTGACCACATCGTAAAACCCCCAAAGTCAGTATGGACCTTCTTGGTGAAAAAGACATGTTTTTCCATACTATAAACAAATGCATATGATCATTTTCATTCCTGCAATTTACTCGTGCTGTGACAACAATTCTGTGACAGCTCCCTGCAAGCACAGGATGTCAACATGACATCTTTTTGACGTTGTACCCCAACATACCCCAACGTCGTGGGGACATTGGATTTTGTTTGGAAATGAAAATCAGGTTCAATGTCAACCTAAAATCAACCAAATATAAATGTCTAATCATGTTACACCTTGACGTTGTGTGGACGTTACCACTATGACATCTATCAGACTTTGGATTTTGGTCACTTTCCATCACAGTCTAAAATCAACCAAATATCAACGTAATTTTATGTCGTTATTGGACGTCAAAATAATGTTGTCTGTAGACGCTGGCTAGAAATTTGAAATTTGGTCACCTAACGTCATGATCTAAATCTAACCTAATATTAATGTCTTATGATGTTGTGTGCTTGCTGGGTAGTTACAAATTACCTCTTTTTGTATTCCAATATCATTGATGTGCTGTTATTCTCTGATATGAATTTGTCTATTAATGCTTCTGATGTGGCAGACGCCATCATCCCACTCGTCTGCGCTTTCCGGTTTGTTTGTTTTATTGTAGGCGTTCTGCATAGTTCGATTGCGCAATTCTGATTGGCCAGAACGAGAGTGTGCTCACTCAACTGGCTAGTAAGACTGTCACACACAGACGGCAGTCATGCATTTGCTCTGGGTGGGGGATATTATATAATACATATATATATATCATATCGCAGCGGTTGTTGCTAGAACAGATGTGGTTGCGGCCGGAAGTTAACAAAAATTATTTATATTATTTATAAAAATACCCAATTAATTGTATTTTGAACACCTACCCCCACCCCAACCCTAAACCCAACCGTCACAGTACTGTAAAAATATCAATTATTGTTATACAGTGTAATAAAAAAATACTGCTATATTAATGTGCATATCGCACTTCCAGCCGGCTGCATATCCAATCTAGATTTTACCTATCGATTAGCTAATCACAGCGTTTCAAATCGCGATTGCGATTCGATTTGGATTAATCGCACAGCCCTACTCAAAACCATCCCCATCATTCTCCCGCTCTTCTCAGATGGGATGGTAGGGCAAATCAAAAGTTACCATGGACCAATTTTGGCCCGTAGGCCCTATTTAGGTCATCTCTGAAATAAAGGATCAAACAGAAAATATGATGAGTATAAGTTTATTTCTCCGAGCAGCAAAAGCCATTAATATTGTTACCAAAATCATGAACAAACAAGCATTTTAAAAACGGAGGATCAAAATACACTGTGATCAGAATTCATGATACACACTCAGAAATAAAGGTATGCGAGCTGTCACTGGTGGTACCTTTTCAAAAGATACAAATTTGTTACTAAAAGGTCCATATTAATACCTTAAGGGTACATATTAGCACCTTAAAAGTACAAAAGTGTTCCTCTTAAAATTTTAAAGTACTAATATATACATTTGAGGTACCAATATGTACCCTTAAGTACAAACATGTACAGTACTTTCTGAAAAGGAACCACCCCAGTGACAGATCTCGTACCTGTATTTCAGAGTGTAAGAACCTCACATTTTTTTAATGAAATGAAAGAGACAGATGTACTCTCCCCTGAAAGAATTCACTCAGTATTAAGTTTGTTAAATGAAAAAGCTGAAGAAAAAGCAAAAGGCAGCGTATAAACTGATCATTTGAGCACTGAAATGTATCATCAAAAGTCTCAGCAGATTCAGAAACTCCAGTGCAGAAGCACACACCGGTTAAAGCACTGAAGAAACTCAACAAGGTGAACCTATCTTAAACAAAGGCTTCTCACATTGTTTCCACAAGACATACAACCACGTCCACGACACTGGTAAAGTGGCACACGATCAGCAATCTTTTTCAGTTCATTACGAAGGTTTTGATAGTTCTGATCTTCTTTATGGAGACGTGAGTATGCAAAGGCTTTCATTCCCTGATAATTCTGTAATTCTTGAAGACCTGCAAGTATAACGCTACTGTTAAGACACCCGTCTACACAGGGAGAGAACAGAGAAGTGTAGAAAACCACACAGCCGTCATTCCTTTTATTCAGCAAGTGTGTCAAAGGAGATTTATTTGGAGGATTCATCAGTAAATGCTCATAAAGTGCATCTCTACGAACCACTGCAGCCGTGAGTTCAGTGCCTTGGTAGACTTCTTTACTGTCATGTTGAAAGTAAGGCCTAACATCTCTTGACATGTCTTTTGTCAGAAAGTTAAATGATGATGGAGTGAAACCTCTTCGACACTGCTCCTTCGGGACATTGATGGCATATTGCATGGCACCTCTATAACTGTATCAAAAAGAAATTAATATCATTCAATTATATGCAAAATAACAGGAATCAAACATGCACGCTGAGACTCTGTATCTGTATATATCATTATGGTATAATCAGGGCTTTTTTGATCACCAGCCACTGTGGCTAGTAGATTTTCAACATTACTAGCTACTCGCCATTTTCACTAGCCACACTTTTCTTGTAGGGAAAATATATTTTATATGCATAAATTTGACTTTGACATGCTAAAATGACTTGATTTAGATGTTGTGTTATGTCCCCATGCCTTCTCATTCATTTAACTTCTTGTGTGTATTGTGTATTAGCTTGCTCAGTGTGCATGAGCAAATGGGTTGTGTCGCAATACAATCAGTATTTATTTCACACGACTTTTCAGGGCTCAAAATTAAGGATTTACCAAATTTATCTCGGACCACACCAAATTATTTCTTAGCCACAATTTTTTATTGTGTCAAAACAAGGAAAATATCGCTGTATAGCTGCACTTTTTAATTCAACAAAACTTTTCTTTAAAAAAAAACATTATATTTTAAAAAATAATTATTGTCATGTATCTAAAATATGCACAGTAATCTGTCCTGGCTAAAAGTCTCAGATCAGCAGTTAACATAAACGGGGAGTTAATCTCCCATTAAAGCAATGTTATTATAAAGAAATATAATTAAACCATAAAAATAACTGTAAGCCAAAGAAAGCAGGTGAAACATACTGTGTTTGATAATGAAAGGATAATCACGCGCACGTTTAATATAAGCCTGTAAATGAAAGCAGTGGCCGCTGCTGCTTACAAAAGAATATGTGTATTTTTTTTAAATCTTGAGCTCTTGAAAGCAGCAGGACTGTGGGTGCACGATCATCGCTCTTTGTCCAGTCTATTTCAAAGGGAACCGATCGCACCAGTTGCGCTTTCTCTAGGCACGGTGACGGTTGCTTCGCACAAGTAAACGGGAGCGCGCGCGCTTATTAACAGTCGCGCGCATCACATCAGCTGTGCGCGCGAGTGAGTGATCATCCTCTCGTTCGGTATTTACCTGCTTTCTGCTCGCGTGAACACCGTTATTTTTGTCAGTCGTGCTGCTTCTCGATTCTAAGATCACATTTGCACGAATATTGGGCCACGCTTATTTTCAAACCCTGCTAAAACTACAATTTAAAAATTATTTCCAACTAGCCAACGTGGCTAGTGGAGGTGTCTGTCTTACCCGCCAGAGCTGAAATCTACCCGCATTTGGCGGGTTGGCGGGTGTTAATGTAAAGCCCTGGGTATAATCCAAACTTAATCAAACATCTCAGTAACAACAATTCAGTTACTCCTTACAGTTGACAATCTCTATCAAATTTTGTAGCAGCTCTTACTTTTGACAAAAATCATACAGGCAGACCCCAAGTGATGCTCAAACACTTAATTACATTTAATGCTAGCCTTTTTAAATAAGATGATGTTTTACTTGATAAGATTACAAGAATAATGCAAACTCTGAACAACTCTGAAACATTCAGTTCTTAACATTAAAATATCTCAGTGCAGTAAAAGCATTAAAGGGGTTATTATACGATATTTGATAAATGCATTAAATTTGTGCTAGGAAAACACTTCAATGATGATTATGAATACTAAGGCTCAATTCCAATTCTATTTTTGTACCCCTTTCTCCTTCCCCTTGGCCCTTGAAACAGAGTGTGTAACTGAAGGGCTTCAAAATGTACCCCTAAGAAATGGGACAGCACTACAGCACCTGCACACGTCATCATATGTCATCATGATCTCTTGCTTTATATGGGATCGACAATGGCGACTGCTGTAGTTATTCCAGTTGCGTTATTTTTTGGTATTTATCTTCAGGAAATCACTGAAGGCATATATTATGTTATCATAACAATCTAATGCATTAATAAGATCGTAACTATACTGTGCATTTACACAGGGGACATATTCATCTATGTTAACATTAACATTATGCCAGACACTGTACAAAGGTCAGTCCCAGCTACTAGATGTTTCTGGCAGGGGATTCAAGTTTCATTGAGTGTCAGATGTGAAAGTATGTTGTGGAACTGATATACAGGAGTTATTATTAAGGATTATAGATAGTGAGATTTAGCTGTTTTTATTTTAGCGGGGGGGTTTTTTTTAATGCATGACGGTAAAACACGAACGCAGTTATGAATATATTAAAACATGTGCTTGTTTGTTATAAAAATTCGTAATAATGACAAAAAATACTAATTTGTGGATCTCCTTACCTCCGTATGCAGCCATGCTGCTGGTGTATTCTGGGGAATTTTCTTACCCCTTTGTTTCGAGTGTGGTCCAAAAAGGTAGCACTTTTTTTTTGATGGTCCATTTGAGTATTAGTAGATTGTCTGCTTACTATATGTTGATACTGCTCCTTCAACAGACATTTAACTGACTAAGGCCCAATCCCAATTCTACCCCTTAGCCCTTCCCCTTACCCCTACCCCTCGTTTTGCACGTGCCCGCCAAGGGGTAGGGGTGTCCCAATTCTCTTTAGCTTGAAGGCGTAGGGCTAAGGGCAAGGGGTATACACCCCTTTGAACGAAGATTTTTCAGGAGCACACTTGAAACGGAGGGGTAAGAATATTTCCCAGAACACACCAGCCACAACGGCAGGATAGCTGAACCCGGAAGTAAGGAGATCCACAAATTAGTATTTTTTGTCATTATTACAAATTTTTACGACAAACAAACACATGTTTTATTATATTCATAACCGCGTTCATGTTTTATGGTCATGCTTTTTTAAAAAAACGCAAAAAAAAAAAGCTAAATTTCGCGATCTGTAATCCCTAATAATAACTCCTGTACAGCAGTCCTACAACATTCTGACACTCGATAACACTCAAATACCCTGTCAGAGCAGTCTAGTGGCTGAAAATGAGCTTTTTACAGTGTCTGCTATAATGTTAATGTTGTTTTTGTGTGTTTACATAGATGAATACGGCCACTGTGTAAATGCACAGTACAGTTATGATCTTATTGCCACATTAGATCGTTATGATAACATAATATATGCCTTCAGTGATTTCCTGAAGATAAACACCACAAAATAACACTACTGGAATAACTACAGCAGTCGCGATCGTCTGATCTCATATGAAGCAAGAGATCGTGATGACATATGATGACGTGTGCAGGTGTTGAAGTGCTGTCCCAATTCTTAGGGGTAAATTTTGAAGCCCTTCCCCTTAACCCTCGGTTGTAAGGTCCAAGGGGAAGGGGAAGGGGTAGGGGTACCAAAATAGAATTGGGATTGGGCCTAAGAAACTTTGCTAGTACATGTCAACTTACACTAACCCTAACCCCAACTCTAACAGTCTACTTATAATCTAATAAGAATTAGTTGGCATGTAGATGCCATGTTAACTAAATTCAACAAACGGACCATCAAAATAAAGTGTGACCATGCATATAATGACAAATACAAACATATTGTAGTTTTACTTCATTTTAAACATCAAACATACTTCAAATCCAAATATCTTCGAATGCTGGCGAGGGTGTTTACGTCCACTTCTTCATTCGACACACTTTGAATATTAGAAAGCAACACAACCCCAAGAAGGACTCTTGAAAGCACAGCGAAGACCTAAAATAAGGAGTAATATAAAGTAAGTAACAGTTTGTGCTATAAGCAAAAGAAACACACAAAACCGTATATTGAAAAGCGGATGTTAATGTTTCTCGCTAAGCACAGGTACACTGTAAAAAATATCTGTTAATTAACAGTTTCTGTATTTCATGATTCACAAGTGCTTTCTGTTAATTTACGGTTGTGAATTGCAAATTCAACTCTACAGTTTAACAAAGTGACATTTTAGTAGTTTGAAATAATATATATATATATATATGTACAGTATGTATGTGTGTAGAGAATTACGTCTGTAAAATAAAAGAAAATGGCAGTTTATTACAAGGTTTACAATGTAATATATAACACCAACCCAGACAATATA
Organism: Danio kyathit; assembly: GCA_903798195.1. Taxonomy (NCBI): domain Eukaryota; kingdom Metazoa; phylum Chordata; class Actinopteri; order Cypriniformes; family Danionidae; genus Danio; species Danio kyathit. The sequence goes on from LR812533.1 coordinate 50,749,664, forward strand.
TCACTTTAAACTATTAAAAATGTCAATAAAAGTCACTTTTTTTTTACTTTTCAAGGTTAAAAGTTAAAAAGCCTAAAAAACTGGAAAATAATAAATAAAATATGAATCACAAAATACAGACTAAACTGCTTATATACTGATATTTTTTACAGTTATACGGACATGGTTGTCTTCTTGGTATTTTATGCTAACTTTTTGATTCCAAAGACAATTATTTTGCCATATATGGTTTTTTACATGCGTTTATATAATTTTAATATGTTATATTTGGCTACTAATTAGTAAGGAAGTGAGGCTTCAGTCTTCAGATTGGTTGATATGACTTGGTTATATCGCCATCTGTTGGTTTTGAATGCTATGGATGGAGAATGTGTTATTTATTTATTTTATTTTTTTGTACATTTTTTTTTTTAAGCAAAAGAGTGTAAAATACCCGTGTACGCGTGGACATGTCATCAGTTTGTTACAGTCCCAGCCAGGGGTGCCATTGGGGGGAAGTTAGGAAGAATCTAAGGCCCACGCCTTTACTATTCCTACCACATACCCCTCCTCCCCCTCTCTTAACTTTTCAGCCATGACAACCACAACCCAACCCCCCCACCCCTTTCATTTTTGTCCATGACCACCCCAAACTCCCCCCCAGGCTCTTCACTTTCAGCCCTCCACCATCATCCCTGCCTCTGCTCTTCAATTCTGTCCTCGACACCATCAAAAAGTTATCATAGGGCCCGAACCAGTCAGTGGTGCCCCTGGTGGCAGCCCTGTGTGTTGTGTTTCTGTTTTTCACCTTCTATGTTCAGCCCGTCTGCTCTCTGGTCCACATCCTACAGTACAGTAGTTGATCCACATGTTCACCCTTGTTATTGTAGTGTTAGTGAAGATGTAGAGCACAGGTGTCAAAGCCAGTTCCTGGAGGGCCGCAGCTCTGCACAGTTTAGTTCCAACCCTAATTAAACACACCTGATCAAACTAATTGAGTGCTTTAGGCTTGTTAGATACCTACAGATAGGTGTGTTGAAGCAGGGCTGCAACTAAACTCTGCAGGGCTCCGGCCCTCCAGGAATTGACTTTGACACCCCTGATGTAGAGCATCAAGTGTGACAAACATCTAAAGTATGATAAATGTGTGTGTGTGCGTGGGTGGATGGGTGGTTGGGTCAAATCAAACTCATAACAAAACTTCCACTGAAATCTGACAAATTCATTTATGGATTTTACATATAAAAATGTCTTATATTCACATTTCATATAGACAGAATACAGTGGACACTAACACACAGAGATAAGTTTACAACCAGAAATCAAATTATTTTCTGTCATAATCAAAATTTAAGCATTCAGCTAAACCTTGTTTTGTTAATATTTCGAGTTTTATTTATACCATGTCATTTGTAATCATTCTGGGTTGCATTTCAATCAAAATATTGTATGCGCACATACAGTAATGTACATAGTAATTCAAACAGACATCTTTCTGTCAGAATCTGAGCATTCTTTGAAATCTTTACGTAAGTACATTTTTTCAGGAGCTTTCTTTTGGTTATTGAAGTGCTGTTAGCACAAGATCAGTTTTCTTAATGTAAGCACTAATGCTACTTTAGGTATTAAGTGATGATGCTTACCATAGTTTCTTTTGCTGAAAATTAGAAGGTTCAGAGCTGCTGTGTGAGTCTGCCGTTAGGAAAGAGTGATGAGAAAGTAGAGGGTATTTATTCTGACTCTTGACCAGCCCACTTATTCAGCACTATGAAAACACCAGCTGAAATGATTTGAATTGGATCCAATTTTACTTGAATTGAAAGTCCAGCTCTTTAACTATTAGGCTGCCTCTCATATGAACAACAAACTATTTTATAGATAGATAGATAGATAGATAGATAGATAGATAGATAGATAGATAGATAGATAGATAGATAGATAGATAGATAGATAGATAGATAGATAGATAGATAGATAGGAGCAATTCCAGCGTTATGGATGACTTTGCAGTAAAAACTCAAAACATAAATTCACACAGAAAGTATATGCTAACATTATATTGAAACATTTGTTTATATTTTCCAAAACAACTAACCACAGAGTTGTGGAAGCAGAAAAATATTAATCTGTAAACATTTTTATACTTTAAATGAGGATAATAAACATGCGTTATGGATGTGACAAAAAAAGTTTGTGAGTTTACAGTATACGACATACTTTGCAGAAATTCTGTCAATTTAACTGCACAACCCGAAAGAAACAATGCTCATCAAACAGATATGAGTTGGCTCACTATAGAACAAACATTATTGATTTTATTTTATTTGACATTTTTGCATGTATGAGGAAAAAGTGTCGTTATGGATGTGACATCTTTCCGTTATGGATGTGACAGCTGTGAAATTGCCACTTGTGTGATTTTGATAAAGTTAAATATAATAGTTTGAAACATTGACAGATACATTTATGAGTATTGTTAAAGTACTGTAAAATACTTGCTTACCCAAAATAACCTGCAACGGTTTCCGTATTTTGGTGAAAACGTAATTTTCTTCATGGCAAGGTTGACATTTGCATGGAATTGCTCATAGATAGATAGATAGATAGATAGATAGATAGATAGATAGATAGATAGTTAGATAGTTAGTTAGTTAGTTAGTTAGTTAGTTAGTTAGTTAGTTAGTTGGCATTTCTGTGTGGAGTTTACAAATGTCTCCTAGTCCAGCCGAGACTCAAACCAGCAACCTTCTTGCTGTGAGACAATAGTGCTAACCACTGAGCCAGTATGCTGCCCCTAATATAAACTGAAACATAATTACAGACATGTTGCTGTGGTTCTTGAGCAAAAAGCATTTGTGTCAATTCAGTGTTTTGCAAGAGCTTGTGTTCTGTTGTGTGAGATTTGGTCTGGAGATTTTTATCTATAAAGATCTGTCCTAGAGTGTCACTTTAAAGGGCCATGAAACCCCCCTGTCTCAGCAGGGTGTTTTCACACCTCTAGTTTGAAAAAAGTCAGGAAAGTGGGCGTGTCCAGCTCTGTTTAGGTGGGAGTGTCGGGGGAGGGAAAGAGGGAAGGATTTGCAAATATGGGAGTTTCCGTTTGGGCATGCAGATGCAGAGGAGAAAGACAGTGACTGTTTACATGGATGTCAGTAATCAAATTATTTGTCAAATCATTAATTTGTCGACTTTAACTGCAGTTTGGCACTTTCACTTTTTATTCAGGAACATTTCCTGCATGTCGCCAGTGACAAACAAGATATTGAAAGCAAGGAACTGCTGGAGAGTGGAGTTTTAGTGTAATGTTTGATATCGCACGGCGAATGGGAGAAAAAATACCTCCGCATTGCTCGGTAAGATGCACTCGGTAGGTAGCGTCAGAAAGCCGTGTGTGTCTAGACTATCCTGTCACAAAATGCGACGAAAATTCTACACGACGGTCAATATTTGATTGCTGTGTTTACATGTTTACATTCAGAGAGCAGCATTTACAGCGGATCTTTCAGTCTATAATATTGTACTATAATATTGCAGTGATATTAACATACTGTAAACTTAGTAACTAAATAATTTTGGCTATGGTATGTCTTTAAAAACTGAAAGAGTACTGCTGACGATACGAACTAACTTTGCCATCTGAATGAACAAACAAATGGCACTGATCGCACACACTTACCAAATCTGTAGCAACAGGACAATCACACTGGAACTGTGTTTTTTTTTAATGGAGATGAGCGGCAAATCCGGATTTCATCATTTCCAGATGCGAAAAGCTCTCTGGAAAAAAACGTTCCTTACAAACGCATTTTGTCCCGATTTGCGTGTGGATTACACTGTCCAGATGCGCTCTCACAGCGGGAAAATGCAAACAAAACCTTCGTTGAAGCACATTAATAAATGCAACACTGATGACCCATGTCTTCAAATTCTTGTTCTTTCACTTGTTTTGTCAACACAACGTGGCGTCTCTCTGTCGTCTGAACACTGCAACAGGTAAACAGTCTCTGAAGCTATCTTGCATATTAATGAAGTTGCACGTCATATACAATAGAGCGCGCTGATTGGTTTGAACAAAGTCTTTCTCATGAATTAATGCCGCACACTCAGAGACGTCACAATGTTCTCACAGGTTCAGACAGCCACTCTCCATGCTGGATTCAGGGCATACTCACACTATGTACAGTTGCGTTGAACCGGGCCAAAGCACGCTTGTCCCCCCTCCCGTCTCCCCCCGTCGGGCCTGGGCACGTTTATGTCATCGATTACGTGCTGTTCAGTTTAGGAAGAGAAGCGCTCTCGCTCAGCACAGTGGAAATTTCTTTAGTTATATCGTTTTAAGTCGTTTGCTATGCGGTGACACACAGTCAAATATTTCGCCGAACAGATCAGCCACTTTTTGACGCTCATAAAGTCCTCGTGCTGCAGGAATTAGGAGGTTTGCTGAAGGTGCAGCTGACGGGCAGTGAGGGATTTGCGTCTTTAATAAACTACGACAGTTTGCGTTCGTTGAACAGTACGAATGATTAATTAATCCATATGAAACAGTCCCTTAAAAGTCACGTCTCTCTTTCAGTTTCGGGCTCGGGCGTGTTTTGCACTCACACACAAGTGTACCACGCCTGAGCCCAAGTGAAACGCGCTCAGGCCCACCTCTTCCAACCAGGCCAGGGCCGGCCAAGTAAACCGTGCTTGAGCCCGATTCAGAGCACTCACACTTCTCAAAGATATCTGAAAAGATAGGGAGAATGATGGGGAGGAGGTTGGAGCGAATTTTTGGGGCTGCCTTTGACAGAGGTTGTCTTTTCAAACGTAACGTAAAATTTAACTTTTGTTTCCTTGTTTTATTGCTGAGCTACAAAAAAGCCAACTGAAATTAAATGATTCAATTAAATGTTGTAAATGAATCAGGACTTTTAAAATGTAAATACTGCCACTTGACAGATAGAGGACAATGCACAAGATATCTGCGAGCAAATTAAGGTAAAGGCAGGAGCAGCTCGACTAGTGTATTCCGCATAGAACCCCATTGTATTACAAATGAGATTGTTTATGTTTTTACTGTAATAAGTTGATTCAAACATGTTAAAAAATCACATTGCATTGGTTAATAAAGCAACATTTTGTAGTTATTTTTTAAATTACCGAATAAATTAGGAAATTACCCATGGCAAATTTAATATATACAGTTTGTTATATATACAGCATATATTTGGTGTATATATATATATATATATATATATATATATATATATATATATATATATATATATATATATATATTAGGGCTGGGCGATTTTTTTCGATTTTTTTTCGATTAATTCGAATTTACGTTTTAAGACTATTTTATTTTTTACAAAATCGAAGAATCGCGATTTTTTTTTTTTTATACAAATATTAAAGCAGCTTTTCCACTATCGTGCCAAACCGTTCTAAACTGTTAGACAACCGTGCTGATTCCGCGACGTCAACACACAGAATCCGCACAATTCAGCACGGTTGTCACAGCTGATTTAGCGGAAGCGCGCCAGGGCGGACTGGCCATTGGGAACACCGGGACATTTTCCCGCTAGAGCAACAACAGCTCCAGCCAGCCAGCTTTGCTAATGTTTCCAAGCGCGTCGTGCTGTTGTTCGCGTCCCCGCAGCCGTCTGTCTCTCCCGCGCGAGCTGCGAGACGGGCTCGACAGGTGGAGTCACTTTTAGTCACTTATGCCCGCGCACCCATCGCTCCACACACACAGACACACACACACACACACACACACACACACACACACACGAGTAAATAATTGCACCTAGTTCAAAGCCCAGACGGCTGGTTTTGTATATTATACTCGCGCTCCACCTGAAGGACGGTTACGGCGTGTTGTAAATGTCGGTCACCGCAGAATGTCAAATCTTTCTTTAATTTGGACTTTTGCTTGAATTACGGAGTGGCACAGTAGCTGTCAAGGTACTGTATGAATTAAATCATAACCCATATATGCACCAATAAACAAGTCAAATGAATGAATGAATAAAATAAATATGGATTCTTAAATGTCGGTAGTTTTTACTCCAAAAAATATCAATACGTATCGACAAATGTTTTATAATAAATTAAGCAATTTCCAACATTTCAGCTATAGGCCATTATACGATTCAGTTAAATATAAGATGGACATTTAAATATATATAGATATGTAACAGGTTTCTGTGGGGTTTTTTTTGTTCACTACGCACAAATATTTTCTAAAACGTCAAGCAGATATTTGTCTATAGCTCGTTAGTTATTTATGAAGACAAAATAATTAAAATAACAAAAATAAAACTATAAAATTACAAAGATAAAAAGAGCAGCATTCTGCTAAATATAGTCCTTTATATCCTGATATGCTATGTGTTGTTTCATTCGTTTTTTTATATTTAACTTGATGCATTCGTTATTTAATGTTTAAATACTGAAATTGTTTAAATGGTTATATTTTATCATCAAAATGTAGTATATTTTATATCATTACCAACTCTTGATATAAAACCGCTGTTATTTTATTGATTGTTATTAAATAATTTAAGTGCTATATTTTTTATTAGTGAAAGTGCCCGCTCACTTTGACAAGGCCTGTCTAAATATATATTTCTGCCATACCACTAATACAGATAAACTATTGCTGCATTATCATTGTTTATTTTTCTGTTATGTACATAGATTTGAAATATTTATTTCCCCTCCAATCCTTTTCAATCTTCACGTTACATTTTGGTCATTTTCTCTCCGAATAAAATTTGCTCAAAGCTGCACAACATATGACCTGCTGTGACTTCTATTGTAGCTATGTTTAGCATCCCTATATGATAGAGTGCCATAACCGCGTTTAGTCACACGGTTGCTTTTCTTTTACAAGTGAGCATGAAAAAAACTAGTTTCAGCATTTATTTAAATTTAAATGAACAAGGTAAGCTGGTAAGGTAGTTACACAGTAAAAAATTTTTTATAAAAAAATAAATAAAAAAATCGAAATCGAAATCGTGAATCGGTCAAACTTTATGAAAAAATCGAGATTTTTTTTTTTTGCCATATCGCCCAGCCCTAATATATATATATATATATATATATATATATATATATATATATATATATATATATATATATATATATATATATATATAAGGGGTTTGGGCACCCCTGCTTTAAGAGAAAATGCACAGATAGTATCAATAATTTATCAATTTCAAGTACCCAAAACCCACCATATGTTCACATATCTTAGTTTTTGATCATTTCAGAATGAAAATAAAAACTTGTTAGATTTATACTGTGATTCTTTGCATGTTTTGCCCTCTGGGTCTCTTTCAGTCATGTCACTGAAACTATAGAAAAATAGACAGAATTGACTGAAATCTCTGAAAACTAAAGTCTACATTATAAAGACACTGGTGAAGTAATAAAAACATTTTTATCTTATCTTAGTCAAAATGTCTTGTATCCTGTGTGTCTTGTTTAATATTTGTGGCTTTAACCTTAGAGTGCTTTGCATGGAAGCACTGATAAAGAAAAGGATTTTGACTAGTATTAGCGGTAACTTTAACATCTGTTTCCTATTATTAAGCCAATGTCAAAAACAAGCTTTTCCGATAAATGAGGTCATCTCATATTTGTGAAGGGTGAGCCAGGGACACCAACATATCCCCTGAAGTCATCCTATAAAAGGTTGATGTTTCTATGAATAAACTGGACTTTGCGTGAAAGCACTTCATTGTGGCTGTGTTATCATTCTGGGACCCAGATGCAGGTTCTCTGTTGGTCTCGTCTGTCATCAAATTGTTTGCTTTTTTATTACAATTTTTTCCAAATGCTTCTACACAAAATCTTTTAATCTCACACAATTTCTGAAACATCTCACTGAAAATGCTAAACTACACCCTAAATCTTCAAAACCAGAAGCCATTTCTCAGCCTTGTTTTCAATTGCATAAATCACTTTTTTTTTTCAAAACACTACACACAATTATTTACCTAAAAATCTTACAGGAAGCTGCTTGCTTTCCTTTTCCAAACACAACCAATCAAAATGCTACACTTATTCACTAGGTCTCACACACACACACTCCTCAGATATGGAAACACTAAGGCTGTGTCCAAAATCGCATACTTCCATACTACTGTATATAGTACGCTAAAAACAGTATGCGAGCTGAGTAGTACAGTATGTCCAAATTCATAGAATTCAAAATATCAGTATGCGAGAAGTACCTGGATGACCTACTACTTACGGCGAGATTCTGAAGTGTGCTACGCTACGGTATCTCATAATGCACCACGAGAGAATTCATGAATGGGAGTGAAGCGACACAACTGACGGTAGGTCACATTATCATGACAAAATGGCGGATGCAGTTTGTCAGTCATTCATAATGTATAGAACGTACTTTTCTAACGGTCGAGTAGTATATTTAAGTTCAAATACAGTACCTACTGAGTAGTAGGCAATTTCGGAGGCAGCCCAATCTCTTAAAGGGGTTGTTCAGAGTGAGTTTTTAATTCTTAGTTGTGTTTATGGGGTGCAAAGCAATGTGTGCTCATGCTTCATTTGTAATAAAAAAAAATCATGGTATTTTTTTATATACAGCTACTTATAAAGTCATGTTTCCTAGTTCTTCTGAAAGGTCGCCCTCAGAAGACTCTGATTGGTCAGCTAACATAGTGTGCTGTTATTCGCGAATCGGCTCCACGTCACCAGGAAAAGCTTCACCCCTCTAATAGCACACGCTGTGCCTCTGCTCTGTAAATACCTGGCATGGGCCGGTATAAGATTCTGACGGTATGATAACCTTGGATAAAAATATCACGGTTACACGGTTTCGCGGTATTGTGATTACTGCTCTAAAATATATTGTTTTTAAATGTCTGGGTATAAAACTAAAACTTTTTTTAAAATAAACACAATATATTTTATTTTGAGAAACATTTATAATATTTTGGAGCAGTAAACATGTCAGGCTGAATAATTCAAATGAATCATAGACTTCTGCTGCCTTCATTAGTTTCTTAAACACAGATTACTTTACATTTTAAAAATGGCATCTTTGGATATCTTTTCTGCTGGAGATACTGTTGTCCTAAAAAAAAAAAAAAAAAAAGTAAATAAAAAATCTTTACTCATACCATAGGAACGGTATAGCAGAAAATTTTTACGGTTTTAAAACCTTGACTTGTCCAAACCGCGGTATACCTTGAAAACAATTATCGTCCCATGCCTAGTAAATACTGTCAGTCAGAGTAGCTGTTAGCTGTATCAGTTTGAGCCTGAATCAGAAAATAAATTGAACACAGCTGAACCTCACGCCTGCTCTCTAAAATACAATCTGACAAGTGTCTTTCACATATATTCGGAATAAGCATGTGTAAGTAATAGGAAACGTTCACATTTGCGAGTTGGTTATTTGAGATGTAGAACATAGGACTTAAGTGGCCGCATAGAAAGACACTGCTGAAGATTGTGGCTGTTTACAGCGGTTTGACTGATAAATATGAATTTGTAGCTAAATTGTTAACGGTGCCAAACAGCATTTGCTGTTGTTTATATCCTTGTTTATGTCCTTGTTAGAACATACCGTTGATGCTTGACACCATGCGTGTAAAAGATTAATTTTTAACAAATAAAAATAATTACAGGTTGTGGCTCACAATCCACAGCTTCTTCTGTTATGGTTGGAGCTGCTCCTTCATTAAGGAGTTTTTAGCCGAATCCAGCACTGAATTGGGCGAGATTCTGGAAGCTATCCTTTGTCAAATGCTAGAGCTTTATTTTTTTTGAATTCTCTGGAACATAATTAATATTAAATTGTAAGCACTTCTCTCTATGGGTTTGGTCCTTTGGAAGTCCAAATACAGAAAAAGACCAAGCTCTGTGGAAATAGCAACAATTAAGGCATTTTAGCTTTCTTTACTATAACCTTACAGCGCATCTGGCCATGCCCCTTTGCTGTAGTAATGGGCGATATAAACGATATGCGATATAAACGATACAAAATTGGCCTACGATAGAGATTCTAATTCTATTGCACTATCGTGATAATACATGTTTCATGACGCAATCTACCCGCGAAATTAAGAGCAACAGCAACAACAGCACTAAGCAATGCATGGCACCGAATGGCGGCGTGTCACACATCTTGCGAGCCTCATGCATGGCATATTGTGGCTTGTCTAGTGAACATCAGTGCCTCCCACACAGATTTTACCTGGGCGGCCGATATATTATTGGGGCGGCCCGGTTCTGTGTTCGCGAGAAACTGAGAACACTCTGCCACAGACTCGCATGCTCTACATGCAGACCCACAGAGACGCGCTGTATCGCGCTGGATACAGAACTGTTGTTCTGATTTAGGAGCAGCTTTAAGAAGAGCGCGAAGACTAAATAGACTGATCCAGCTCATTATTTGGGGTGACAATACATTCTCTTTTCCCCGGACATGTCCGAGAATCTGCTTTCGCTTTCGATATTAATTGTATTCATTTTTGCATTACTTTATTCGCAAACTTTGTCTGGTGCGTCTCAATCTCTCAGCAGCACCAACACTACAGCAGACAGAGAGAGAGAGAGGGGGAGAGAGAGAAAGAGCAGATCAAGACACCAGTTTTAATTTCATTAGGAGAACAAAATGTTTAAAACCAAATGCGTTACCTTAGGCTGCAGGTTAGAAATATGTTTTTATTTAAAGTATCTGCAATACACAATTTTATTTGACTAATTTAATGCTGGAAGTAATTTTAGTACAGTGTAAGTTCCTTAACTAAACACCAGTTTTTTTGTTCTCTGCAACTTGGCATTTAGGAACCAAGGACTTAAAAGAAAAGTCTTTCTTTCTAAAAGGCACTACATTTAGTTTATTTATCTGCAACATTGTGTTGTTTAATTACAGTTTTGCTTTTGCACAATAAATGTTCTCAAAATGACATGCAACGTTTCTTTATTTCTTGAAAAAAATAGCAGTTTGGCTTTCCTAAGGGTCTATGTAACCTGTTCTGAAATGGTTCTATTATAATTTATATATCGCAATATCGTTATCGCAAGAGGCTGCAATGTATATCGCAATATGGATTTTAGGCCATATTGCCCATCCCTACTTTGCTGTGAATGCCCCTTTGCCCTTTGAGTGTATAAGCATAGTGAATGCGCATAACCTGAAGCATTTATGACATCATTAAACCAGATGTATTTTCTTGTAGTCCCCCAACTTCATTTGCTGTATGCTTTACTAAGCTAACTCTGTAAAAGCCAATGTCTCCCTTTCGATTGAACTTTGAGTGTCTTACATTCAGAGATGTTGTTTATTTTCACACAGCTGCATTACACATCAACTAAAGTTTAAAATATGACATCGTAGTGGGCGGGGTGTGACGTGATCTCAGACTACGAGATCTCGTGAGACTAAATCGCGATGATATTTCTCATCAAGGTGAAAAATGTCTCGTGAAAAGGCATTTCACAGTTTACAGTAGTCAGAAATCTAAACACAAATTCAGGCTTAATGAGATGTGAACTAGTCTGAAATACAACATCTGAACTGTGTATTTGGGTATGGGGAAACATAGAATAAGCAGAATAATTGACCACAGTTTGATGAATTATTAGAAAGTAATGCACACTCTACTTTGTCTAATGGCAGCATCACAACCTCAAATGTGAACTATTTTCTCATAATTCAACAACATTTATTATTATTTCATTTTCCTAATCTTCAGAAGAGAAAGCTTGGAGCTTTGAACCACACAGGAAAAGCAGAACAGAATGTAAAATCATCTGATTAGCCAGCCTGATCTCACGAGGTAACGTAAGTATTTTACGTTTTGTCAGTTTAGTGGCTTGTTCGTACGAATTTGTACGAGTTCAGTCAAACGGAAAAGTACGATTTTAAAAAGGAGGCGTGGCACTAGGGTTGGGCGATGTTGACAAATTTGGCATCGTACGATGTCTAATGTGAACATCGGCAATGGACGATGGTATCGTCGTCGTAGGCGGGGTGGGGGTGTTTGTTGTTAAATATCAATAAATACATAACGAATTTAATAATTGTAGCCTATTGTTTTCACTACCTGACCCACATGGTCTTTGCTTTACCCATAACCAAACCATAAATAAATAAAGTCACTTTTTTCCGCGGGACTCAGGCATGATCAGGCGGAGCGATCTGTGTCCTAATAATGGCTTTTCCCCACAGCTGGTGGCAGAGACGAGACGAGAGTTGGTTTAGAGTTCACTGTAAATTGTATTGTGATTAATGATAAATTCCTTATTTTATTATTATTATGAGGACATAATAACAAGTAAAGATGCTAGGGCTCGACCGTTTTGGTCACACTTGCGCCAACCTGGGGTGGAGAGTGACGTCACAACTCCCGAAATATTTTAATTATATCTAAACAACGAAAACAGATACAGTGTTTGTTTTAACGGCACAAACCAGCACAAATCGAGCACAAACGAATGACACCAGTTTGTTGTGATTTAGACAACCTGGGGTGGAGAGTGACGTCACGACTCCCGAAATATTTTAATTATATCTAAACAACGAAAACAGATACAGTGTTTGTTTTAACGGCACAAACCAGCACAAATCGAACACAAACGACCTGTGCTGATTTGAAGTCGTTTGAGCATCATGGGGTGGAAAGTGACATCACACGGTCAAAAAAATGCTGCTTAATATCTCAGACCCCAAACCAGCACAAACATTCGTTTTTGCAGCACAAATCAGCACAAACGAATGGCATAGTTTTGGGGTTTATTTGATTTATGGGGTGCCAACTTCACGTAGGTTTATTAAAATCTAAAGTTGTGCTTGTTAAGAGTAGTTAATGCACCATGAGTTAACATGAACTAACATTATTCAACTTAACATTAACTATAGTTAACAAAGATACTGTAATAAATGTATTACTAATAATTTGTTCATGTTTATAAATACATGAATAAACTAATGGACCATTATTTCAAAGTGTTACCATACCTCCCTGTTACAGATGTTCAGGGACAGCTCTAGTTTCCTGTGTGTTTATTCTGTCCTGCTCGTCTTGCCTTTTGCCATTTTTTTTGGATTATAAGTAAAGTCTTTACTGCATGTGGATCTGCTATTCATCTGGACTTTGCCCTACTCTAACTTTGGTCCACTCATTTCATTTTCACACCTATAGCGCTGTGACTTTTGTGCAGGTTTACTTAAACATTCAAAACAAACAAACAGTAACGAAATGCACACAACATGTGTGTGGAGATGTTGAGCATCAAGTGTGACAAACATCTAACGTGTGAAGAAGTGTGTCATGTAGAGAACATGAGGGACACCAAATCACAAAAAAAAAAGTTTGGCACAACTGGGAATCAAATTATTTTCTCTCAAGTTTATTAAATTAAACTAAACATGTTTCTTGTTAGTTTGTTGTTTTATTTATCTATCTTGCTTCTAGTCATTTAGATAATTTAATGCAAAATGTGCACACACAAATTCCATCCAAATTCCATCATACATCTCTCTGTCAGAAACCAAAATCTTTATTTAAAATCTTGATGTAAGTACACGTTTTAGGAGCTTTCTTTTGGTGATTAAAGTGCTGTTTGGACAAGACCAGCTTTCTTAATGCAAGCAATTTGTTATATATGTTATTAAATGATGGAAATATAGGATGCTTACCATTGTTTCTGTTGTTGAAAATGAGAAGGTTCAGAGCTGCTGTGTGAGTCTGCAGTGAAGCAGGAGTGATGAAGAAGAGGAAGCAGAGGGTATTTATTCTTACTGTCGACCAGCCCAGTTAATCAGCACTAGAAAAAGACCAATTAAAATAGTTCAAAATATATATCAAGTTAAACTAAATGTAGGGCTGCTTGATAATGGGAAAAATCATAATCACGATTATTTTGGTGATAATTGTATTCACAATTATTCAAAACGATTATCAGTTGAAGTCAAAATTATTAGCCCTCCTGTGAATTTTTTTTTTATTTATAAATATTTCCCAAATGATGTTTAACAGAGCAAGGAAATTTTCACAGTATTTCCTATAATATAATTACTTCTGAAGAAAGTCTTATTTGTTTTATTTTGGCTAGAATAAAAGCAGGTTTAAATATTTTTAAAACTAGTTTAAGGTCAGTATTATTAGCCCCCTTCAGCAATATTTTTTTTGATAGTCTACAGAACAAACCACTGTTTTACAATTACTTACTTAATTACCCTAACCTGTCTAGTTAACCTTGTTAAGCCTTTAAATGTCACTTTAAGCTGAATACTAGTATATTGAAAAATATCTAGTCAAATATTATTTACTGTCATCATGACAAAGACAAAAGAAATCAGTTATTAGAAATGAGTTATTAAAACTATTATAATTAGAAATGTGTTGAAACAAATCTTCCCTCCGTTAAACAGAAATTGGGGGGAAAAGGGTCGCTAATAATTCAGGAGGGCCTGTAATAATTCTGACTTCAACTGTATATATATACAGTTATTTTCCTCCCTGTAAATAAGGAAAGGTATATATCTATATATCTCTATATATACACAATAGAATAAAAATATGAAACAAACTGTGCCTTAAGTATCTTCACTGTAAGGAAAAAAACTTATAAAATAGCTATGGAAGTCCTTTAGTCAAGAGCAGTGAGTGATTTTGTCCTTGAGTGATTAATGATAAAAACAGTCAGCGGCAGGAATATTGCGCGCTGTCACTTTAAGAGCAGTACGGTTCTGATTAATGTAGGGCTGGACAATAATTCGATATCAATATAGATCGCGATAGAATTTTTTTCAATAACGATGATATGATTATTGAACCCATTTCCGATATTTCGATATAAATTTGCATATATATAAATAGATATATTATTATTTATATAAGATCTTATACATGTATCACTTGTCACTGAATGACGTTCAGTGCTCAGCCGTCAGAAAGAGCGTGATCTGATCTCACTTACGTGATGACGAACAACACAGACACGCTGCCAGCGCTCAGCACAGCAGGTGGTTTAAGCTGCGCCGCAGAAAGTTTTAGCTACAAAATGAGTGCTCTGAATACATATGCGAATGAACAAGCTTCCACAAGTAAGAATGCAGACGAAATAGTTGATAAGAAAGGAAAGACTAATGCAGTGGTGTAGAAGTGGTTCAGTTCAGTAAAGTTAGCAACAGATTCGCAGATTCGTCTTTTCCGGATCAATAACTCATGACCGAAACATTGTTCCTACACAAATAGCACATTTTTTCAACTGTCGCAATGTATACAACCACCTACAACCTTATTTTCCTAAAAATGAGCTTTCCTACGCGCTGGACGCAATATATTGATCTCTATGCGAAGGCGGCAAAGAGACCGATCCTTAGGGACCGTCTACAAAGAGCAAAACGCAAAAACCAATACTACAAAAGCTGTCAATAACTTCCCTCTAACTCATTATACTGTAATCAAACTCAGATCACACGTCACTGCTGTCCTGCTGGTTAGACTACAACACTTATTTTTCTAAAAAACTATTTTGCATATTTTTTATGAATTTTTGAGCTTCATTTATTTGATAGTTTATTTCACATTTCTTGTTTGAATAGGCTAAATACAAATAAAAAGTGAACAAATTTTTTTGTACTGTTTTTATTTAAAAAAAAAAAAGTTATAAGAGTCTGGAGGTATTATCGACTTTGCAAATTCACTTTGCAGACATTTGCAGGTACAGACATCCATTGTGTGCGTTCTTGGGAGTTTTTCCTTTCTTTTTAATATTGTCCATATCGATATCGGAATTATATCGTATCGACCGAAATAAAAAAATATATCGTGACATAAATTTTTGCCATATCGTCCAGCCCTAGATTAATGGTTTCTCTGTCACGTGTCTTTTGATTCTCAACTCGTTTGTTTATTACACAAATGAGGGTTATATGAATAATCACTAAACACCGCGTTTTGACACAAATTTGAATGTATTTGACCATTAAAACACTGCTGTTCTTACGTAAAGCCACCAGAGGCCGCTATTGACTGACTGTTTGACTGATTGAATGACTGACCAATCGACTGACCCACCCTCCTTCTTCCCTAAACCCAACGAATAGTATTTTAAAAAGCACCGATTGACCCGAGCACCCACTTCCCTAAACCCAACCGACAATTTTAAAAAGCAATCCAGAAAAGAAAAGCCCTCGCCTGATTTTTACCACATTCTGACCCTGTTATTTGCTTGTTTACTTTATTTTTTGGATTCTGTTTTTCTCTTACCTGCTTTCTGGAACCGTTCTTTACCGGACTCGAACCCCATCGTCATGGTCAGCTCCTTTCTGCTTCTCAAGTCCACCGACGTACATGGCGAGCTAACTGGACAAACTGGTAACAGCGGGAAAGCCATCCATACAGAGGTAAGCGCTCAGCTGATAAGCGTTAAAAGAAACGGCGTCATACCGCCCCATATAGCGTTCGTTTTAAAAATGAAATGCAGCCAAACGTACTTATGGCTTCATAATTCCTGATCTCCAGAAACATATATAGGACTACGTTTTCAGAATGAGCCTATGTTGAATAATACAAAAAGGTTTTCATGGCAGTATGGTGGCTCAGTGGTTAGCACTGTCACCTAGCAACAAGAATGTTGCTGGTTCGAGTCCTGGCTGGGCCAGTTGGCATTTCTGTGTGGAGTTTGCATGTTCTCCTTGTGTTGGCGTGTGTTTCCTCTGAATGCTTCGGTTTCCCCCCACAGTCCAAACACATGCTCTAGGTGAATTGCTTTAAAATAAATAGTGTATGAGTGTGTGTGAATGTCAGAGTGTATGGGTGTTTTCCCGTACTAGGTTGGGGATGGAAGGACATCCGCTGTGTAAAACGTATACCAATCCACTATTTAAGAATAGATGATTACATAGCTATCCTAATATCCAAATTTTAATGGTGGTAGTTGTGTCTCCATAAAGGAATTGATTAAAATGTATTAGCTGAACTAACTAGAAAGAGGCGGTTCATTCCGCTGTGGTGACCCCTGACATGTAAGGGACTAAGCTGAAGGAAAATGAATGAATGAACTGGAAAGATATAGTCATTAAATTAATTTTGTGTCAAAGAATTATAAATGGTGCCTAGCAGACTTCACACAGATGGTTGTGGTTCTCACTTTATGAAGAGTTAAGAAAAATACCTGCTGTTGACCATGAGCTGACCTATTGAGAAATTCATGATACTGATTGGGCTATTGATACAATAGAATGTGAAATATTATTGAGCAAACATCATTTGTAACAAAGTGTTGCAAGATTGTATTCTGTTTTGTGTAACTTGGTTGTATCAGCTCCTCTAGACGATCGTATCTTTCACCCAGCACAATGCGGCATCAGGCATGAAGCAAGTGTTTTTTGCTAGTGCAGGTATCATCAACTATGCTTCCAAGCAAAGGTGTGAATTAGACTCATGTGCAAAACTGGAATATCGAATAAACCAGTCAAAGAGAACAAAAAATGTGTCACTTCCTGATAAACTGGGGCCAAATATCAAAAAGAAAAATGGAGTTATCTGTGGTAGGAAAAGCCTCTGTGGGCCTTTTTTCTTATGTGAAGTTTATTTATAAACTAATTTCGAGAGGATCACGTGCTTATGATTGCTACCAGCTGGACCCACATTATTCAAATCAACATGCACCAATCAGATGATCCCTAAACTACTGTAAATACCCCGGGTTTCATATCACCGCTATCTTCGCTTTGAAGAATCCCCCCTTCCACCCCTACTCCTTCCCTTTTCTAGATGGGTGACACGGTGGCCCAGCGCTTAGCGCTGTTGCCTCACAGCAAGAGTGTCAATGGTTCTAGGCTGTACCTAACCAGCGGGCATTTTCTGTGCGGAGTTTGCTTGTTCTCCCCGTGCTCACGTGGGTTTTCTTCGGGTCCTCCGGTTTCCTCCCACCGATTAAAAACATGCAACCTAATTATTGATTGATCAACTTTATAGACTTGCTACCTATGTAGTACCTATCTTGTTAAAGAGAACTACTATCTGCTCTTCAACACTACGAAGGGGGAGTTCTCGAGATCTACCTGAGCTCGATCTCCCCTCTCGCCTTGCAACGGGAGGGAGCCCCGGGCTCGAGGATCTCATGAGCTCAGGGCTCTCTCCCGGGACAGCATGCCAAACAAGCTTCATAATTAATCATCAGCTAAGTGTGAACTCTTGAAGTAATAAATGACTTGAGGTGCACGGTGGCTCAGTGGTTAGCACGGTCGCCTCACAGCTGGAAGGTCGCTGGTTCGAGTCCCGGCTGGGTCAGTGGACATACAGTCTGCAAGTTCTCCCCGTGTTGGCATGAATTTTATAAATAACTAACATCTGTTAAAATATCTTGAGTAAATTGTAGTTGATTTGCTTAAAGTAAAAAAGCCCATTCCACTATGAAAATCATCATCTACCATGCTAAATAATTTATTCCAGTAGCTTTTGCTAAAAAAAAACAACTGCTCTCTAATGAAGTCACTAATTTATACTGAGCAATATAAATGAATCACAAATTTCAATATTTACTTGCCTAAATGTTTTCTAATTTGCATCACATTCAACATGACTTTGCTTTTCATGTATTTGATTGTTACAGTGGTCAAAAGAAATAGATTTAGATTAAAATAGATTTCAATTCATTTGACTATAAACTGTTCAAAATGCTCAATTGGGTTTTTTTCTTCTTAATTTTTTTTCATTTGTTTGTTTATAGAGAGGGTGCACTTTTTGTTTCTCACTTTTTTGCTGACCAGTGCCATAGACTTGACAACCTTTTAATATTTTACATAAGTTAAATTATTTTAAAAAGGCTAAACAATATGGGGAAACACTTATTGAATGTATTTATGTATATATTTAAACTCTATTAAACAAATTCAAAGTATCGTAATACTGAGCTAAAATACTTAATCATTCTAATATTGGCTGTATTCATATTTGGATTACTATTATTATTCATTCATTCATTTTCTTTTCGGCTTAGTCCCTTTATTAATCTGGGGTCACCACAGCGGAATGACCCGCCAACTTATCCAGCAAATGTTTTATGCAGTGGATGCCCTTCCAGTTCCAACCCATCACTAGGAAACATCCAAACACACTCATTCACATACATACACTTGTGGGGGAAACCGGAGCACTCGGAGGAAACCCAAGCCAACACGGGGAGAACATGCAAACTCCACACAGAAATGCCAACTGACCCAGCCGAGGCTCCAACCAGCGACCTTCTTGCTGTGAGGCGTTCGTGCTACCCAATGCGCTACCGTGACGCCCTACTACTACTACTACTACTATTATTATTATTATTATTATTATTATTATTATTATATAAATAATATTTATGGTTGTTGTTTTTTCTTTGCTATCACATATTAAACTATACAGGTTTTGGTGCTGATTGGGTTATTGACTGGACTGATTGGAAAGATGTAGTCATTAAATAAATTTTGTGCCAAACAAATTATAAAAGATCCTTAGCTGACCTAACACAGACGGACATTGTTCTCACTATATGAAGAGTTACGAAATGAACCTAGACCTTCACCTGACCTATTGAGAAAATCATGCTGTTGAAAAAAATACCACAAAATATCAAGTTTTATTGAGCAAACAGCATTTGTGTCAAATCATAATGTTGCAATGGGCTTGTTGCACTTGATGGCGCCGGTGAGCTTCCAAGACGCAAGTGTGTGCGTGTTCACTTGCGGTTGAGAAGAACTATGAAGGAAAAGGTGAAGATTTTGCATGTTCGTCACCAAAAATAAGCATGTTTAAAATAAAAAAAGCTAAGTAGTTTATCAGCAAAAGGAGAAGACATCCTCACTACACTGCTGCATACCTCAGTGCACATTTGCTTTCATTCTTTTCCTGTTGATGCTGAAGTTCATGTTCAGTGGTTACTCAAATTGTGTTGGGATTACTTCAGTCCTGCAAAAACTACTAGTGTGCAGTGTACATCCTAAAGATAGGTTTGTTTTGACACCTGCTGGACTGAGAAAACTTAAAAAAGGAATTGTTCCCTGACTTTTTTCATGGTACAACTGTACTCCTCCCACACTGGGATCATCAACCTAGATAATCCACCCCGGGGCATCTCCGTCAGATGAGCGAACCACAAATGGCACCTGATCCTGTTTATATATAATGACTACATGTACATGTACTGTATATAAGATTAAATATATATTTTGTAAACACACTGAAGACGCGTTGTATTTTATTAAAAGGATGTACATTGCAGCATTGTGTTTTATAATTGAGTATCTGTGTATTCAAACATATCTTGTGGTTAACAGGAAAAAGAG
The DNA here is from genome assembly GCA_903798195.1 of Danio kyathit. Taxonomy (NCBI): domain Eukaryota; kingdom Metazoa; phylum Chordata; class Actinopteri; order Cypriniformes; family Danionidae; genus Danio; species Danio kyathit. Next base: position 50,769,954 of record LR812533.1, read on the forward strand.
AGACTCAACTGACATTGAGAGTTTGCCTAATTGTGTGTGTTATGCAGGTATGATGATTAATAGAAACACTAATGCTGTAGTAAATAATTATATTTTTATTTAAGGAAGATTATTTATTGTATTATTACTACTATATAACTATTATTTCTATTTACAATCTGGGATATTATACATCTCATATGCATGTACGTTGTAAGGTGTGAATGTATATTAAGAGTTTGTGCTCTTGACTGCTATGTTGGTTGAAAAGACACGCAAAACAGACTCAGCTGATATTGAGAGATCGCCTGATGTGTGTGTTATGCCGGAGCGACATACAATCACCTCAGCATGACCATATTTGTGTTGAGCTTCTTTTTCATAATAATAAAAATTATTATAACACAACACAAAGAAACGACCGCTACAAAAAAGATATGATCACAATGGAGTTTGAGTAACCACTGAGCATGACCTTTAGCATCAACAGGGAAAGAATGAAAGCAAATGTGCACTGAGGTATGCAGCAGTGTAGTGAGGATGTCTTCTCCTGTCACTGATAAACTACTTTGTTTTTGTTTTGTTTTTTATTTTAAAAATGCTTATTTTTGGTAAATCTTCACCTTTTCCTTCATAGTCCTATGGAAGTGAACACGCACACACTTGCGTCTCAGAAGCTCACCGGCGCCATCATGTGCAACTAGCCCATTGTTCAAGTTGATTTATTTATAAAGCACATTTAAAAAAAGCCACAAGACTGACCAAAGTCAGTAAAAATATAGAGGCAATTATAAAAACATAGAGGTAAAATCAAGAGAAGCAACAGAATAAGTTTTAAAATAAATCAGTCGACAAAACTATTATATATTATATATATAATATATTTTATATATATTATATATAATATTGATATTAAAAAGGCAAACTGAACAGGTACTTTTTAAAGAGTGATTTAAATAATAGATAGTAATGGTATCATTGTAATCTCAAGCGGCAAATGTTTCACAACCATAGAGTGTCACTTTAAATACACAGATGGCTAAAATTATGTTCAGCCTGTATGTTCACATAGATCTTGTAAAAAGATTTTTTATTTAGGCATATAATTCAATATAATACAAAATATAAACATTTTATTTAGGTGGCAATCATACGGAAATCTGATACATGGAAATATATGTAAATTACATACACATTGAAGTCAGAATTATTAGCCCCCCTGAATTATTAGCCCCACTGTTTATTTTTTCCCCATATTCTGTTTAACGGAGAGATTTTTTTCAACACATTTCTAAACATAATAGTTTTAATAACTCATTTCTAATCACTGATTTATTTTATCTTTGCCATGATGACAGTAAATATTTTACAATATTTTACAAGCGGCCCTCCAGGAACTGGAATTGACACCTGTTGTCTAACATATTTATATACTGTAATAATAAAAGTCGTATAAACTGACAGATCACACAGGACACTGAGTGAAAAAAAATACATTTGCCCTCAGTTTGAAACTTGGTTTGATGAATATGAGTGATCTAAACAGTAGGAGAATTGTTTTAATAATCAATAATTGTCATTATGTAAATCATGGTGTGTCTTATCTTCTTATTTATCATCAAATTCTGACAGATAAATAAAGTGTATAAAAGTGCTTTGAATGAGATAATATTTGAAAGACAAATGATGCTCAATAAATCCTTTATTAGCTTCAGCAGTAAGCACACATGCAGTCATTAGTTTACTAGTTAACAATGATCGCCATCTAAACAAGAATGCAACATCACAGTATATGCATTTTTCAGATTGTCATTTATGTGCGAGGAAAGTGCTGTCGAGCTTTCTTTTTTTTATACAGGCGAACACATGAAGTATTAGTTTCTTCACACTGATAACATGGCAACAAAGGTGCTATTTTTTTCAGTCTGTCTATCACGTTTGGCTTTTTATCATCTTTCCAGATTAATTTGAATGCGAAGGCTTTAATTCCCTCATATTTTTGTAATTTTCTAAGATCGCTTTTAATGCTCAATTCTGACTTTTCTGATATGCATTTATCCAAGCAGGGTGAATTCACAGTGAAATAAACCACACACTGATTTTCCACATTCAAGATGTTGTTCAGGTGATCCTTCAGGAGAAATTCTGAATGCTCTTGCACATCTTTATTAGGCCTTGCAGCAATGAGGTTATCACTTACATAAACCTCATTCTTCTGAAGTGCTTTTTTCACGCCATGAGTTATTAATCCCCGACCATCATAGTTGGGCTTGAGACAATTTTTTTTCTCAACTCTGAATGCCACAGCATACTGGCCATAGCCCTTCAACCTGAAAATGAAAACGCAGAGGGATTTTAATATTTTGTAAGATTGCATTTCACAATTAACAAATATTAATAAAAAATATATATAGCATATAATTAATAATACAAATAATATTCAGTTATAACAAGATGCGGTAGATTTATATTTCATAACATCTGTAGGAAAGGGAGGACTTAATCAGTGCACTTTCAATAAAGATCATAAAGAAAATGATTAAAAATTATATAGCTGCAAGCAACAATTATCACAGTCCAGGTGGTTTAAGGCCAATGCATATTTTTGTAAAAATGTAGTTTATTCTTTAGTAAACCTGCAACTAGTTCAAAATGATACAAAAAAAATATTACCATTTCAGACCAATCACATTTTTTGACCAATTGGTTGAAGTTGTTAACATTTACATTTACAATTATTTAGCAGATGCTTTTGTCCAGAGAGACTTACAATTGAAGTAGCAATACACACAAAAAATTGCTAATTATACAAAGGAACTGTTAGTGCTCAGAGAATTACTGTAAGTGTTAGGGGGAGTAAGACTCGGGGGATGCAGCAGGATGACCTGGGCTTTTCTGAAGCGTGCCCTTACCAGCTGGACCATGCCAGGGCCACATTCGTGCACACAGTTTTAGGGATTTTTTGCAAATGACATCGACAGAACCAAAACGCACAGTAACACAAAGAAGAAAAAACTATATCTAGAAGATTCCAGTAAATGGTTAGAGGCCAGACTGATTTACTACAGTCAGCAAGGCTGCTACTGTATACCTCTAACTATATAGTACATACAAAGCAGAAATAGGCAATATCTCTTGTCATAAGCATACAGTACACATCAGCTAAAGCACCTAAATGTTATTTTCTCACACTTTCCCCTTCATTTATGTATCACACAAATATATAGAAAACGATATTTACAGTATTTCACCGAGATGTAAGCTTCTCATTCTAATGTGTGCTCACATTCCTAGGGACTAACTGATCAACTACAGGAGAGATTTTCCCAATATTGCCATTAATATATGTACAGTACACAAAAACTTTAGAAAAATATTTACGCTAATTCAACTAACTGTAATTTTCTCACTCTAAAGCTTCCCAGAGGCCTGACTGCCTTACTACAGGTCAGAGTTTCATCCTGCTGCATGCCCCGTGTCTGCCCTTTGCCAGTTTCTTTTTTTTCCATGCTCTGCACGGATGCGCTGGCTCTCAGCTGGCCCCGTGCCTATGCAATATGCATTTTTCCCCAGTGGGTCTGCTCGCACAAACTCACAGTTTCTATGCTATTTTTACCTTCTGGGTTTGAAATCTGCATTGGGTCGTCATTACAAGAAGTGATGTGATATATTACTATTCTAAGACATGTCAGTGTCTAATAAAACTTAATTAAGGGGATAGTTCACTGAGTCGAAATTGTCAAACAGTGCCTTTGTCCAAAGTACCGGCACATGTGAAAACTGCGTGCACAAATGTGGCGAATATCAAACCTAAAACCAACTTTACCGAGCTCAAGCAACTACAGTACATGCGGCGGGAGCACATACTGTATCACCCAAATGGTTGGTATATGCTACCACAGCCGCGCTGACTGTCCGAACCAACAAGTGTTTCTGCTCCAACCCCGGTAGGAATCAATGGAGAGCGAAAAACACTGTCAGCAGCTCCAGGCAATTGATATGCCAATACAACTCCATGCACGGAAACAGGGAGACCCCAAAGGGGAGGAACCCTGTTCTGCTATGCTTGGCCCCCGAACACACACAGAAAAAAACGGTATGAGGAGGGAGAGAACGAGATATCTCACAGACGGATGCATTTGGGGATGCATTTCTGCATAAGCATCTTGACTGGCATCCTGAGGAGATAATACTGTAGGTCAAAATGCACAGACTTAGGGGAACTTACTGATTCTCAAAGTTCTTTACGATTTCCATGAGTATTGCTGGGTGCATAGCCTCGCCAACCACAGAAGTGCAAAAGTGAAGCAGGCAGAGCAGGAGGATTCTCTGAGGTCCAGCCATAACCTGCAGCAAACACACAAATATGTAACATAATATACAGTTGAAATCAGAATTATTTGCCTTACTGTGAATCAATTTTACTTTTTAAATATTTCCTAAATGATGTTTAACTGAGCAAAGGAAATTTTCACAGTATGTCTGATAATATTTTGTCTTCTGGAGAAAGTCTTATTTGTTTTATTTCGGCTAGAATAAAAGCAGGTTTTAATTTTTTAAGAACCATTTTAAGGTCAAAATTATCAGCCCCGTTAAGCAATTTTTTTTTCAATTGTCTACAGAACAAACCCTCATTATACAATAACTTGCCTAATTACCCTAACCTGCCTAGTTAACCTAATTAACCTAGTTAAGCCTATAAATGTCACTTTAAGCTGTATAGAAGTGTCTTGAAAATATCTAGTCAAATATTATTTACTGTTATCATGGCAAAGATAAAATAAATCAGTTATTAGAGATAAAATATAAAAACTATTATGATTAGAAATGTGTTGGAAAAAAAATCTTTCCGTTAAACTGAAATTGAGGAAAAAAATATACAGGGGGCTAATAATTCAGGGGGACTAATAATTCTGACTTCAACTGTATGTGCATGTAGCACCATTATGTCTGTTAGAAACTAAATATTATTTGAATTTCTATCAAGACTTTTTTTGACAAGAGTATAATTTGAGTGAATTATTCAAAACACGAGCAATTGAATTACTGTTTTAGCACCACAAATGTAATAAGAAATGAAGAAATATAACTTACCATTGTTTCTGTTTCTGAAAATGAGAAAGATTCAAATTGCTGTGTGAGTCTGCAGTGAAGCAGGAGTGATGAAGAAGAGGAAGTAAAGGGTATTTATTCTGACTGTCGACCAGCCCACTTTTTCAGCACTAGAAAAACACCAGTTAAAATAGTTTATTCATGATTGAACGACTCCCTAACCCTAAAGCCTAATATCTGAAGGATATATAAAATATACACTACACTGTAATGCATGGTTCCACACAATTAATTCATGCTGTCCCAACACAAATATATTTAGTTAATGTAACTGATTTAGATTAAACATAAAACTATTCTTTAGCTGTTATATTTACTTTAGTTACTTCCTTTAGTTGTTAAATTACCACAGTATATATCTAGTTTGTTGGCATACTGTACAAATATTTACAATACATATGAAACTGTACATAACTCCAGAATTACTTCACAAATTTAACCCAAACATTCCTGCGTAAAATGCAATAAAGAGATAGGAACTCTATATCATTGTTTATGAAAGTGTCCTTTAGTTGAACATTTTTGGGAGACAATTTTAATCTTTTTTGTCCAAAGTATTAAAACAGGATATACCCAAATGTCCAAAACTGTGTATTCTAAATATTTTACCTATTACAAGCACTTTTACTAGTTCAGATAAGAAACTGGTAACTTTCTGTTTATTTCATGATGCAAACCTTAATAATAGCTCATTTCTGGAAAAATACAGAAAGCACACATTTTGGACAACGGTCTTATTGTTTGGCTTTAGAAAAATTAACTAATATAGTCAAGAAAAAACCTGAAAACTTTTTCAAAATTTGGGATCCCTTTGTAGGTTTCCTAAAGGAAGCTGATACAAATCTTTTCTCTGTATAACTTGTATTACCTGCTATTGATATACTGTTGTTGTTATATGATGTACATTTATACTGTATGTGGAAGTACATGCATTTACTTATATGTTTGTATATTTTTTATTATTACTTTTATTTATTTTTGTATATATTTTTTCTATTTTTTTTAATTTTTAATTTATTATTATTATTATTATTATTATTTTGATTCCTGTTGTACATGTTAAAAGCTACTGATATAAAGACGGTGTTAATATATATATATATATATATATATATATATATATATATATATATATATATATATATATATATATATATATATATTAACACCGTCTTTATTTTAGTAGCTTTTAACATTCATTCATTCATTCATTTTCTTGTCGGCTTTGTCCCTTGTGGGGTCGCCACAGCGGAATGAACCGCCAACTTATCCAGCACGATTTTACGCAGCGGATGCCCTTCCAGCCGCAACCCATCTCTGGGAACTTCCACACACACATTCACACTCATACACTATGGACAATTTAGCTTACCCAATTCACCTGTACTACATGTCTTTGGACTGTGGGGGAAACCGGAGCACCCGGAGGAAACCCACGCGAACCCAGGGAGAACATGCAAACTCCACACAGAAACGCCAACTGACCCAGCCCAGCCGAGGTTCGAACCTGCGACCCAGCGACGTTCTTGCTGTGAGGCAACAGCACTACCTACTGCGCCATAGCTTTTAACATGTACAACAGAAATCAAAACAATAATAATAATAATAAATAATAAGCTGTAAATATAATAATAATAAACCTTTATTTTATACAGTTGAAGTCAGAATTTTAAGCCCCCCTAAATTATTAGCCCCCCTGTTAATTTTTTTCCCCAATTTCTGTTTAACAGATAGAAGATTTTCTCAACACATTTCTAATCATAAAAGTTTTAATAACTCATCTCTAATAACTGATTTATTTTATCTTTGTCATGATGACAGTAAATAATATTTTACTAGATATTTTTCAAGACACTTCTATACAGCTTAAAGTGACATTTAAAGGCTTAACTAGGTTAATTAGGTTAAATAGGGAGGTTAGGGTAATTAGGCAAGTTATTGTATAATGATGGTTTGTTCTGTAGACTATTGAGAAAAAAAATTGCTTAAAAGGGCTAATAATTTTGTCCTTAAAAAGTTTTTAAAAAAATTAAAAACTGCTTCTATTCTAGCCGAAATAAAAGAAATAAGACTTTCTCCAGAAGAAAAAATATTATCAGACATACTGTGAAAATGGGCGATGCAGTGGCGCAGTAGGTAGTGCTGTCGCCTCACAGCAAGAATGTCGCTGGGTCGCAGGTTCGAACCTCGGCTGGGCTGGGTCAGTTGGCGTTTCTGTGTGGAGTTTGCATGTTCTCCCTGCGTTCGCGTGGGTTTCCTCCGGGTGCTCCGGTTTCCCCCACAGTCCAAAGACATGCAGTACAGGTGAATTGGGTAAGCTAAATTGTCCGTAGTGTATGAGTGTGAATGAGTGTGTGGATGTTCCCAGAGATGGGTTGCGGCTGGAAGGGCATCCGCTGCGTAAAATCGTGCTGGATAAGTTGGCGGTTCATTCCGCTGTGGCGACCCCGGATTAATAAAGGGACTAAGCCGACAAGAAAATGAATGAATGAATGAATGCTGTGAAAATTTCTTTGCTCTGTTAAACATCATTTGGGAAATATTTAAAAAAGAAAAAAAATTCAAAAGGGGGGCTAATAATTCTGATTGCAACTGTGTTTATATATATATATATATATATATATATATATATATATATATATATATATATATATATATATATATATATATATATATATATATATATATATATATATACCAGATCAATAGATACACTCTTACTTAACATGTTGTTTTTTCATACAGAGTTTGGTCAATCTGCATTTTCTAATTATGCTCTGTATATATGGAATAAGCTTTAAGATACACCACTTATGAAATCTGTACCACCTACTGCTATGTTTAAAATATGCTAAAGTGTCTATTTAGAAATTGAGCATGTTTCAATAATTGATTAGGGTTTGTACTATTTTAAGTACTTCACTATTTTAAGTGTGTGTGTGTGGGTGTGTGTGTGTGCGTGCGTGCGTGCGTGCGTGCGTGCGTGCGTGCGTGCGTGCGTGCGTGTGTGATTGTGTGTTGCGATATGTACTTTTTGTAGTTCTTGACCAAGACTCACTGGTAGAAAAGATATTGTATTTCAACGGGACTTTCCAAATTATATAAGTAATTCTGTTTTAAATGTAATATATAACTATTTATGATCTTTAGAGAAAAGTTATTTATTATTATTATTATTATTAATTTATTAAGGCTGGTGCTTTTCCAATTAGTTTTACTAGCAAAAATGTTTGAACTGTCCATCTGAAGAACAGAAGACCTTTAGTAAATTTTGTACAACAGGTTATTGTACATAAAATACCAACAATATATTTTTTAACAAATAAGACTTTTCATTATAAACAGTGCTTTACTCTGATGATTTGAAGAGCTTTTTAATTCTCACTTTTACATGTAAGTTGCTTTGAATAAATCATCTGCTAAATGAATAAATGTAAATGTTCTTCAGCGGTCTGCTCAAAATGGTCAGAAAAAGAAGAAATAAAAATGGACAGTGTATGTGCTTAAAGGAATAAAACATTGTCGTGAATGAAAGTGAGCTGGAATAAATGTGGACATATTTGTTTTAATTTTTCATTTGAATCAGGTCTGGCGCTAAAGGGGCAAAAGTTGGCATTGACCCCTTAGAAAGAATTTGTGCCCCCTCAGTTTTCACAAAGAATTAGTTTACCCAAAACTGAAAAATTCTTTCTGTCATTAATTACTAACACTCCTGTCATTTCAACCTTCAGAACACAAATTTAGACATTTTATATTATGAAAAAGCAATTAAATTATGAAAATTGTGAAATTAAAGCAATAGCTCAGAGACCTGGTCCTGGCATCAGGTCAGGGTATAAACACGCATGTGGCGGCGGAGGCGCACTCTAAACTCACACGGGGAAAAAACTGGACTAGTGGATGACGTGAAGGCGAGCAGCCTAATTCATTTCATGTTTTGGTTAACTAATTTTTTAAGTAAAACTCTCTTGAGCTCTAAAAGGAAAAAAACGCAGAAGAAATTTGCCGTTAAATTAATTTTAGCAGAAATGCAATCATTTTCACATTAGTTTTTCAATTAGGGATTAATATTAGTAGATGTAGAATTGTAGAGAAATATTAGAAATATTAGAGTAGAATGTCTAGTTGGACACTGCACAGTCCCAGAGTAGTCTACACTATAAATAATATTATAATTTATTATATTCATTATTAATAATATTATTAAAATTAAGCTAAAATTGACAAAACGCAGAACCCTTTGGTTTCATTTTGACATTGCTACAGCGCACTTTTACAGCATTGAAAAGAAACATCCCAATATGCAGCAGCAGTCAAGTTGGACGCTTAAAAAATGCCTTTTAACATGATCGGCCTGCAAAGTTTATAGTGTTATAAATGAAATAGGTACTGTAGGCCTATATAGTGCGTGAGTAAGTGGATTTACTGTGAATCAACCCCTCACATGTGCTGCAGGTAGGCTGAATGATAATCTTTAAAGAAATATGTCATTTAGGCTATACTGCTTGCTCATGCAAAATTAAACACCAGAAAATACATTGTAGGCCTATTTTAACGGCTAAGTTAGCATGTCGATTTTACTTTGACCTGTAAGCTCATGGCCCTAATAATGAAAAAGTAACCTGAAGACAAGTTATTAAAATAGGCTAAATAAATAAATAAAATGACGAGTAGGCCTAATAGCCATCTTTACAAATGCCAACCGGACAATTTTACAGAAAAAACACTGATAGTATTATAGTATTTGTTTCTATAAAAAGTATATTACTGCTTCAAGTCAGTAACTTAGGCAGTAATGCAAAGTAATAATATATAAGCGAATAAATAGCCTAAATGAAAGTAACAACAGCGACTAAAATCAGTCACCAGGTCTAGTGGCCCCCTATGGGATTAAATTATGACGTCCTGGCGTCGGGCCTGATTTGAATCTCACTGCTGTTGATTGTGATTCCTACAATATTTTAGCAATCATAGGTGTTGCAAGGTCTTTTGGCCTGTTTGAGACTTGCTTTGTGGCTTGTGAATGATCTGACACTTTAGACAAACTGTCCCACACATGTTCAGTCACGCATACAAGAACACGTTTTTTCTGAATGCAGGAATTGACTAAATATATAACACGGAACAACAAACTTTTGTAATCTGAGAAGCAGATCTGCCAGGAAACCAGTTGTTTAAATGTTTCTATCCTGAGCCATCATGATGTTCACTTAAATTTGAAGGCCCTCGGAATATTTTTAGGAACATAAGACCGTATTATATGTTAAAATAAAGTACCAAGCGTCTGCTTTTAAAGAAAAAAAGTACTTTATTTTCTCTTCGTGTGTTCATGTTACAGCACCACTTGAATACAGATAGATTTCATCAAAAATGCAACATTTTGACAAAGTAGTGCATATTCAAAATAAATAGTATATAATGTTCAAATCGGTGGCGCAGTGGGTAGCACGATCGCCTCACAGCAAGAAGGTTGCTGGTTTGAGCTTCGGCTTGGTCAGTTGGCATTTCTGTGTGGAGTTTGCATGTTCTCCCCGTGAATTGGGTAGGCTAAATTGTCCCTAGTGTATGTGTGTGAATGAGCGTGTATAGGTGTTTTCCAGTGATGGTTTGCAGCTGGAAGGGCATCCGCTGCGTAAAACATATGCTGGATAAGTTGGCGGTTCATTCCGCTGTGGCGACTCCAAATTAATAAAGGGACTAAGCCGAAAAGAAAATGAATGAATGAAGGAACATTACCTTTATGGGTGGCACGGTGGCTCAGTGGTTAGCACTGTCGCCTCACAGCAAGAAGGTTCACTGGTTTGAGTCACGGCTATGTCTGTTAGCATTTCTGTGTGGAGTTTGCATGTTCTCCCCATGTTGGTGTGGGTTTCCTCCAGGTCCTCAGTCCAAACACATGCGCTATAGGTGAATTGAATAAAACTTAATTGGCCGTAGTGTATGAGTGTGTGTGTGTGAATGTGAGAGTGTATGAGTGTTTCCCAGTACTGGGTTGCGGCTGGGAGGGCATCCGCTGTGTAAAACATATGCTGCCGGTTCATTCTGCCGTGGTGACCCCTGATAATCAGGGACTAAGCCAAAGGAAAATTAATGAATATTACTAGTATTGAGTAATAATACATTCTCTTGACATTCTTGCTGAAGTAGGTTTTAACTTTTGGGTGATTATATAAGGTTAAGGCATCATAACCAACTGGTTGACCTTTCATCCATAGGTTATCATTATTATTTGAATTGCTTAATACTATTTATCAGAGTTGTGTCAGTATATTATTCAATACAATTTGAAAAAATTATTTTCAAAGGGTTAACGTGCATTGAAGGTGTTATTGAACATTTTCACAATGCCACAGCTATATCACCCTGCAGCCCAAGACTGGTTACTCACTGCAGGGCTGAGCCTGGTCAGTACCTGGATGGGAGACCACATGGGAAAACTAGGTTGCTGTTGGAAGTGGTGTTAGTGAGCCCAGCAGGGGGCGCTCAACCTGTGGTCTGTGTAAGTCCTAATGCCCCAGTAAAAGTGAAGGAGACACTACACTGTCAGTGGGCGCCGTCTTTCGGATGAGACGTTAAACCGAGGTTCTGACTCTCTGTGGTCATTAAAAATCCCATGGCACTTCTCGTAAAGAGTAGGGGTGTAACCCCGGTGTCCTGGCCAAAGTCCATCAATCGGCACTTTCCCATCATGGCCTCCTAATCATCCCCATTCACTGAATTGGCTCTATCAATGTCTCTTCACTCCACCAATAGCCGGTGTGTGGTGAGCGCACTGGCGCCGATGTCCTGTGGCTGCCGTCGCATCATCCAAGTGGATGCTGCACACTGGTGGTGGTGTGGAGAGACTCCCCTCATGATTGTGAAGTGCTTTGGGTGTATGGCCATACACAATAAATGCACTATATAAATACACATTACATTACATTACGTTTTCAGTGTACATTCATTTCTAACAAATGTAGTGAAAATGGGAGAATAATAAATTTTAAACATCATGGTGGAGCTGACAGGTTATGCTAAATCGAATGAGATATTAATGTTCTCGGTGTTCTTTGATTTAACATTTTTACTAAAGAACTGAATTATAGAGCTGCTCATTTGGTTCTTATTAGTGAGATCTCTGACCAGTTCTTTTAAGAATTACAATTCAGTTTTTTTATTAGTTTAGTCTCAGACTTCCATTCATTTTAAATGACAGAACTCTACACTTACATTTATACTAATTCTAATTAAAAGCTTTCTAAGAATGCACGTGCGAGGAGTACTGTTCAGAGCTTTATAAACGAATTCAGCTTGCAATGGATGGTCTCAAAAGGGACAGTTCAACTGAAAATTCTGTCATCATATACTCACCCTTGACTTTTCTGTTGAACACAAAGAAAGATATTCTGAAGAAAGCTGAAAACAGTAGCATTGACTTCCATAGTATTTGTTTAAGTCAGTGGTTACAGCTTTACAGCTTTCTTCAGGATTTCTTCTTTTGTGTTCAACACACACACACACACACCCATAGACACGCATATACACACACACTGTAAAAAATGCTGGATTCCACACAATTATTTTCTGTTGTCTCAAAATAAATCGTAAAAGTTAACTTAATTGTGTACAAATTCAAGTGGATTGAACATAAAGCAATTAAGTTGTCCCAACAAAAACTCAAGAATTGTGTTGATTCAGCTCATTATATGTAAGTAGTTTAAACAAGCAGCAAAAATACTTTTTGAGTGCACATGTGCGCGCACACACACACACACACACACACACACACACACACACACACACACACACACACACACACACACAATTATTTTCTAACCTGATGTTTACATGCGTGTTTTTCTCTACGTTTCATTCTACATTACTAAGCTTTTTTATTACAAAAAAAACACAATATCCTCTTCCAATCCTGATGCTATATAAACATTTTATTTAGGTAAAAATACAGAAATCTGATGACGTTTATGACATACAAATTCATACTTGAATTTTACAAAATACTGTATATGTCTATTATATACAACATATATTTCAAAATATAGCAAAAATATCTGCTTACATTCATATTTTTTCAGCCATTGGAATTACAAAAATGTACATATGTTCAAATATATTTAATATAATTATATATACTAAATATATATATATATATATACAGTTGAAGTCAGAATTATTAGCCCCCCTGTTTATTTTTTTCCCCAATTTCTGTTTAACGGAGAGAAGATTTTTTTCAGCACATTTCTAACGTAATAGTATTAATAACTCATCTCTAATAACTCTCTAATATATATATGCTTTATAGCTTTTGAATAAGTGAAGGGTGAGTAAATGATGGTAGAATCTTCATTTTTGCTTGAACTATCCTTTTAATGTACACTACCGGTCAAAAGTTTGGGGTCTGTAGGATTTTTAAATGTTTTAAAATAAACTTCTCCTGCTCACCAAGGCTGCATTTATTAAATCAAAAATACAGTACGAATGGTAAAATTGTGAAATGTTATTGCACTATAAAAAAGTAGTTTATCATTTAATTGAATCATTTATTGCAGTGATTTTAATGATGAATTTTCAGCTTCATTACACCAATCTTCAGAGTCACATGATCCTTCAGAAATCACTCTAATTTTTGTTGTTGTTGTTTTTAATTGTATTATTATTATTATTATTATTAATGGTAATAGTAATAAAAGCAATAATAACTGAAGTAATAACTTCATTTGAAACTACATACAATAATTAATAAATAAATATTTAATAAGTAATTATTTAACAATTTAACTTTTTTTTTTACGTTTAATAAATGCCGCCTTGATAAACGGTATAATTTTATTTAAATTATTAAATAAAATAAATAATAAAAATAAAAACTGACCCCACACTTTTGACCGGTAGTGTATATAAACTCTGCCTGTAGAAAAGAAAATCTGAAATAAAATAAACATACAGGATTTACGCAGCAACTCTTTATCATTTTGTTCCGCTATATCTGACGCTATTTCTGACATAATTTCTCGAATGCGAGCTGCAGTGGATGTAGTACTGCTCAACTAATTCAAAACATGTTTAAGAAAATGATTCACAAACTTTGTTTCAGCTCTGTATACATTCATGGACAGAATTGTGAATTCATTTGTGCTGGTGATGGTGGGACAGAGTTACCATTTTTTACAGGCACAACATGTTCCATTCATACAATGATATAGAGGAACATCAGACACGTTCTTAGAAAAAGTCTCTGAGCCATTACAGAATTCATTGCCATTTGCTTTCTCGAAGACAAAGGCTTTAATTCCACTGTGTTTGGTCCAGATGTTAAGTGCTGTTGTAATGCTATATTGACCTATTTTATTTAGATCGGGACAATATGTGGTAAAGATAATAGTGCAGCTGTCATTTGCTCTTCTTCTTAATAGTTCTGTGAAAGGTGCATGTGCAGGATGATTGAGCAGAGAAGACACTGATGAACTCCTGCAGTCTTCTGTGTATTTGCAATTTGAAGCATTACCATGTGCTGCAATGATATCTGTACCCTGGTAAATTCCACTGGAGTCAACATAAAGTTTATATTGCACTTGTTGTGTGTACTTCTCATCACTTAAGTTCTTCCGCAAACCATCAAGATTTTCTGGTTGAAACCGGATTCGACCGAGACATTGATTCCTTGGTACGTTAATGGCGACAGCATAAGGACGATCTGTTATGTTGTTTTTAAATCTGTAAAACATAACACAGAAAAAGATTAGCAAAGATTAAACATGGTTTACCAATCATTTATTACTTTCACCCACATCCTTTAGGAACATAAATTCCCCATTTGTGTGCAGTACACTTACATCTTGTTCACAAAGTTCATTATTTGGATGAGAGTCTTTGGGTTTACTTCCTCCTGACTTTCTGTCCAGCGGAAAAGCAGAAAGAGCAGCAGGAAACTTCTCAGCAACACAATGAACTGCTGAACAGGATAAAACACACAGAACAAACAATTAACATTGTTTCAAAGCAGTCCTCTTGTTCTGAGCTTTGTATACAAATAATAATGATAACATAAGTAAGGGTGTCACGGTGGTGCAGTGGGTAGAACGATCACCTCATAGCAAGAACGTCACTGGTTTGAGCCCCGGCTGGGTCAGTTGGCATTTTTGTGTGGAGTTTGCATGTTCTCCCCGTGTTGGTGTGGGTTTCCTCCAGGTGCTCTGGTTTCCCCCACAGTCCAAACACATGCGCTATAGATTAATTGAATTTGCTAAATTGGCTGTGGTGTATGTGTGTGAATGCAAGAGTGTATGGGTGTTTCTCAGTACTGGGTTGCGGATGGAAGGGCATTCGCTGTGTAAAACATATAATGGATAAGTTGGCGGTTCATTCCGCTGTGGCACCCCTTATTAATAAACGGACTAAGCCAAAAAGAAAATGAATGAATGAATAACATAAATAAATACTAGGGGTATATCACTGTACTTATCTATTATTTCTATGGATTTGTACTCATTTATTGTACTAGAGTACATTTCTGAAGAAGAAACTGAGCTTTTTACTTTCCTTTCTATTTTCTTAATAAGTTACTTTTATACATTTCATTTTCCTTCATCTTATGTACATTAAATATGGTAAATAGGCAGTTACAAATAATATGGGTTTTCACACAGCATTGTTTTAGCTTGTTAAACAGATACAGTGCTCAGCATATAAGTACACCCCTCACAAATCTCTCTTTTATATTCATATTTTTAAAAGGAAGCTATACATATATATAACTTATATATATATATAACTTTCTTCAGTTAAACAAAGAGAAAACTGAAGTTATTGCGTTTGGGAACAGAGATGAGGTTCTCAAGGTGAATGCGTACCTTGGCACTAAGGGTCAAACAACAAAAAATAAGGTCAAGAATCTTGGTGTGACTCTGGAGTCAGACCTGAGTTTCAGTAGTCATGTCAAAGCAGTTAGTAAATCAGCATACTATCATCTCAAAAACATTGCAAGAATCAGATGCTTTGTTTCCAGTGAAGACTTAGAGAAACTTGTTCATGCTTTTATCAGCAGCAGGGTGGATTACTGTAACGGCCTCCTCACGGGCCTTCCCAAAAAGACAGTCAGACAGTTGCAGCTCATCCAGAACGCTGCGGCCAGGATTCTGACCAGAACCAGGAAATCAGAGCACATCACACCTGTCCTCAGGTCTCTACACTGGCTCCCAGTTACATTCAGAATAGATTTTAAAGTACTATTACTTGTCTATAAATCACTAAATGGCCTAGGACAGAGATGTCCAAAGTACGGCCCGCGGGCCATCTGCGGCCCGCAATCAGTTTTGTGGCGGCCCGCGAGGCTTTTAATAAACATTAATAGAATCTGGCCCGCTATACAAAAATTAACGTAATTCAATAAATAACCACCGGGTGTCGCTATTACATGCCTTTAATTAGGCAGCCTTTCCTGTTATGACGTAAAACCAACCGACCAAAACTGAAGGAAACATTATTGATAACCACGTTTTGGCGAGCCATGGCACAACCAAGAAAAAGGAAAATCAACAGTGAGTGCAGGAAATTTCAGTCACGTTGGGGCAAAGAATATTTATTCACAGAGGTCAGCAGGATATGTGTCTGTTTAATTTGCCAGGAATCAGTTGCAGTAATGAAGGAATATAATATTAAAAGTAGGGATGCAACGATTATAGAATTTGGTTGTACGATTATAGTCTGAGAAATAATCACGGTTTCACGGTTATCACGATTATTATGCGTTCATTAATTTCAAACACCACTAGTTTAGAAAATAAGATGAAAACTCCCTAAATTTTACAATGTTATTTATTGCTGCTCAGTAACCAATTAACACAGCACATAGTAATATTAGAAACAAACAATAGTCCATTTCTTTGTGCTTAAAAATAAGTGAATTTTTTTGACATTTAAACAAATAATTTTACACTGTAAATAAATGACAGAACAATTAATAAATAGATTAAAAACATTATTTGTCTAATGCAGAGCTTGAAATAAACTTGTTTACCTGGTAGCACCAATGCTCCCAACTTAAGAAAATGTCGGAGAACCAGAAAGAAATTAGGAGCACCCACCAAAAATGAATGAGCACCACTGCAAATTGTATATTAACGGATTTATTGTATTTGAAAACAACATCAATTAGGACTAACAAAAACCAGAAACAAGTAACTAATTCTGTTATGACTTATTGATATTTGTGCAATAATTCCAAAATGAATGTCTAATAATTATAAAATATTTATGATGACGAAGATGACAATAATACTAACAAAGAATAACATTTCTCATTATCATGCTGCCTTGAATGTGCTTGAATGTTATCTGCTATAAAAAGTCCTACTGTTACATTATGAAAAATAAATTTATGGTTTGCATCAAACAAAAATGAAGCATTGCAGTAAGAAAAAATTATTTTGCACTATTGTTTTATATGCATGACAATTTAATAAACAGAAATAATGGACAAAAGAAAGGAAGAAAAGTCTCACTTCTGCACCCTTCACCGAAGGAAAATTTATAAAGGAGTGTCTGATGAGTGTTGCAAATATAATTTGCCCAGAGAAGATTCAAGATTTTAAAAACGTAAGTCTTTCTAGAAACACAGTTGGACGACGAATTGAAGACTTGTCAGCAAATCTAATATATATATAAATAAATATATATATATATATATATATATATATATATATATATATATATATATATATATATATATATATATATGTGTGTGTGTGTGTGTGTGTGTGTGTGTGTGTGTGTGTGTGTGTGTGTGTGTGTGTGTGTGTGTGTGTGTGTGTGTGTGTGTGTGTGTGTGTGTGTAAATATATATGTGTCTGTGTGATGCATGTAAATTTGGCCCGGGACAACGTTTTTTTTTTTTGTATCTGGCCCTCGGCCCAAAAAGTTTGGACACCCCTGGCCTAGGACCTCAATACATTACAGATATGCTTACTGAATACAAGCCTAATAGATCACTCAGATCTTTAGGATCATATAAACTAGAAATTCCAAGAGTTCAGTCAAAGCAGGGTGAATCGGCTTTCAGCTACTACGCCCCTCGCTGCTGGAATCAACTTCCAGAAATGATCAGATGTGCTCCAACATTAGGCACATTCAAATCCAGACTGAAAACACATCTGTTTAGCTGTGCCTTTACTGAATGAGCACTGTGCTACGTCCGACACTTTTACGTTTTTCTCTTCTTTTTCATTCTTTTACAACCTGTTTTAACACATTTTTGTCTGTTTTTATCTGTTTTTTATTATCTGTTTTTATTTTATTTTTTCTTATACTTGTCTCTTTTATTCCTGTTTATGTAAAGCACTTTGAATTGCCACAGTGTATGAAATGTGCTATATAAATAAACTGGCCTTGCCTTGCCTTGCCTTACAATATTATATTTGTGCATATACATTAGATTAGTCAGTACTGAAGAAAAATCTGGAGCTTATCTAACAAAATAACTTATGATTATGATCCAAAAACTAGTACAGCCAAATGTATGTGTTACAGAAAAATATTAAATACAAATTTAAATCAAGAGAAGCAAAAAAAAAAAGAAAAAATTTAGTTGAAATTTTGTAGATTGTATTTTTTTTTTTTTTTTGTTGCAATATTTTGCTTGAATTTAATTGTATTATCTTTTAATTTCTCAATATGTTTGGTGACTAAAATATTATTTTAATAAATATATTTGTTTAATAAATTAGTTTTGTTTAAATGCATTAAAATACATTGCCTATAATCACTGAGAAATGGAGGAAAATGTTCATTTTCAAAATGGACTGTACTCAATTTCAGTTATGCTGAGCACTGTATATAGGAAAATGTTTAGGTATTGGATACCATTTTGGTTTGGACCCTAACGTTTTATATTTATTTCAGGAAATATATTTTTTGTTTTATTATGCAAACTATTATGCAATTATTTATAATAATAACCTTTATTTAGCCATTTCTCATTGGAGAACCAGTTCTCATTTACAATTTATATATATAACCAAAAGGTACCACGTGTTTAGACCTTTATATTCATTTTTCCTTTATATTCATTTAGACTAAATACCAACATTTGAACCTCAGAAGAGTAAAGACAGTAATATTGGGTGGAATAACCCAGATTTTTTTGTGACAATAAATGAATATTTAATATTATTCTGACCAATTTAACATTTTCTGGTTAAAATGCTTCACTCAAAAACAAAAATACTTGTTGCTTGTTTACCTATTTAAAATTAAGTTAAAATTGAGTTAAAGCAACATAATTCTTAAGTTTTTTTTTTGGGATAAGTTAATTGTTTTATTTTCAATCAACTTAAATTTGTAAAAACAACTAAGTTAACTTAATAAATTTGTGTTTGGACAACATGAAGAAATTGTGTGGAATTTTTTAGTTTGTGTGGAATTTTTTTGTGTGTAAATTTTTTAAAATTGGATTCAGTGTTATTAGACATTCAAGAATTAAACAAATATTAACATTTTACTCAAACCCATAGCTAATAAATCCACAAAACTGATCATTTGTTTATCGGTCTCTTCATATTTTTCCAATCAATTTTATTTTCTAACTTTACCCAAACTTTTGTATGTCTACCTGACAAATTAGTTTTTGATATTTATTTAACCTTACATTAGAAGATGATTCTATATTAATTACCTCTCTTTTTTCCTTCTGCTATAGGCTACTTTTACTTTTTTATACTTGAAAACAAATTTAAAGCTGCACTTTTTAAAGCTGCACTTATATTCAAGTATATTTTCGGACATCATTTGTCCGAAATGATGATCATTTCTGAGTGTTTTTACACCCCTAAAAATGCACCAAAATAAATGATTACCTCTAACACAAATGAAATGAAAAACAGAATGATCATATAAGATTTGAGCATTACTGACCATTGATGCTGGTTCTGGTCTGGTAGATGTGAGAGTCTTCTTCAGAGGTAAGATGAAGATGCTGGTGATGGAGGTGGTATTTATGATGCTGGACTGCTGACTGGCCCTCTTCTTCAAACAGTAGAAAGATCAATGGAAGTTGTTCATTTACTCTCTTTCATGGGGGTCTTTGGCAAGGCTTAAGCATCTCCTTATTTGAGCACACTCCCTTTCTAAATGCCAAAAAACACAAACCCAAAAATCTTTTGAGCAAACCTCAGGTTAAATTCCTCACTTTTTTACTGGAGAATATTTTCTCTGCAGTAAAATCACAACTTTTAATCATTTGTTAAATGTGTCAATATGAAAAAGCAACGTAAAATTAAAATTGCTGCCTAAAATTTTGTGCTTGGATCAAATTAACTTTTCTAGTCATCTCAACTTACATTAGTCTGACTAAAAGTATTGTTAAAATTTGTATAGCTGAATATATATATATTATAACGTCACGGTGGCGCAGTGGGTAGCACAATCGCCTCACAGCAAGAAGGTCACTGGTTCGAGCCTTGGCTGGGTCAGTTGGCATTTCTTTTTTTTTTCTTTTTTTTTATAATTATTTTTTCAGGGTTTTTACCTTTATTGGATAGGAAAGTAGAGAGAACTGACAGGAAAGCTTGGGGAGCAGAGAGAGGGGAAGGATCGGCATAGGACCGCGAGGCGGAATCAAACTCAGGTCGCCGTGGGCAACGGAGTGCATGTGTCAACGCACTAACCACTACACCACTGGCGCCGACAGTCAGTTGGCATTTCTGTGTGGAGTTTGTTGCATGTTTCCCTGTGTTGTTGTGGGTTTCCTCCGGGTGTTCCGGTTTCCCCACAAGTCCAAAGACATGCAGTACAGATGAACTGGGTAGGCTAAATTGTCCGTAGTGTATGAGTGTGAATGAGTGTGTGCGGATGTTTCCCAGAGATGGGTTGCGGCTGAAAGGGCATCCGCTGTGTAAAAACTTGCTGGATAAGTTGGTGGTTCATTCCGCTGTGGCGACCCCAGATTAATAAAGGGACTACCCGAAAAGAAAATGAATGAATTAATGAATATATATATATATATATATATATATATATATATATATATATATATATATATATATATATATATATATATATATATATATTAGGGCTGGACAATAATTCGATATCAATATATATCGCGATAGAATTTTTTTCAATAACGATGATATGATTTTTGAACCCATTTCCGATATTTCGATATAAATTTGCATATATATAAATAGATATATTATTATTTATATAAGATATTATACATGTATCCCTTGTCACTGAATGACGTTCAGTGCTCAGCCGTCAGAAAGAGCGTGATCTGATGTCACTTACGTGATGACGAACAACACAGACACGCTGCCAGCGCTCAGCACAGCAGTTGGTTAAGCTGCACCGCAAAAAGTTTTAGCTACAAAATGAGTGCTCTGAATACAGATGCGAATGAACAAGCTTCCACAAGTAAGAATGCAGACGAAATAGTTGATAAGAAAGGAAAGACTAATGCAGTGGTGTAGAAGTGGTTCAGTTCAGTAAAGTTAGCAACAGATTCGCAGATTCGTCTTTTCCGGATCAATAACTCATGACCGAAACATTGTTCCTACACAAATAGCACATTTTTTCAACTGTCGCAATGCATACAACCACCTACAACCTTATTTTCCTAAAAATGAGCTTTCCTACGCGCTGGACGCATTATATTGATCTTTATGCGCAGGCGGCAAAGAGACCGACCCCTAGGGACCGTCTACAAAGAGCAAAACGCAAAAACCATCACTACAAAGCTGTCAATAACTTCCCTCTAACTCATTATACTGCCATCAAACTCAGATCACACGTCACTGCTGTCCTGCTGGTTATACTACAACACTTTTTTTTCTAAAAAACTATTTTGCATATTTTTTATGAATTTTTATTATCAAACATATTCAATAACTGTACTGTAAATTACTGTACTCTCACCAAATTCAGTTCACACATCACTGCTGTCCTGCTGGTTATACTACAAAACTTATTTTTCTAAAAAACTATTTTGCATATTTTTTATGAACTTTTGAGCTTTATTTATTTGATAGTTTATTTCACATTTCTTGTTTGTATAGGCTAAATACAAATAAAAAGTGAACAAATTTTTTTGTACTGTTTTTATTTAAAAAAAAAGTTATAAGAGTCTGGAGGTATTATCGACTTTGCAAATTCACTTTGCAGACATTTGTAGGTACAGACATCCATTGTGTGCGTTCTTGGGAGTTTTTCCTTTCTTTTTAATATTGTCCATATCGATATCGGAATTATATCGTATCGACCGAAATAAAAAAATATATCGTGATATAAATTTTTGCCATATCGTCCAGCCCTAATATATATATATATATATATATATATATATATATATATATATATATATATATATATATATATATATATATATATATTCATTCATTCATTTTCTTGTCGGCTTTGTCCCTTGCGGGGTCGCCACAGCGGAATGAACCGCCAACTTATCCAGCACGATTTTACGCAGCGGATGCCCTTCCAGCCGCAACCCATCTCTGGGAACTTCCACACACACATTCACACTCATACACTATGGACAATTTAGCTTACCCAATTCACCTGTACTGCATGTCTTTGGACTGTGGGGGAAACCGGAGCACCCGGAGGAAACCCACGCAAACCCAGGGAGAACATGCAAACTCCACACAGAAACGCCAACTGACCCAGCCCAGCCGAGGTTCGAACCTGCGACCCAGCGACGTTCTTGCTGTGAGGCAACAGCACTACCCACTGCGCCACTGGGTTGCCATATATATATATATATATATATATATATGTGTGTGTATATATATATATATATATATATATATATATATATATATATATATATATATATATATATATATATATATATATATATATATATATATATATATATATATATATATATATATATATATATATATATATATATATATATATATATATATATATATATATATATATATATATAAATAGCTACATCCAAGCTATATTTGCAATTTTCATTTTTAAATCGAAGCAACTTAAATTCAAGTCAATCACATCTTAGTGGTGAATAAAACTTTCAATGAAACATATGAGGCATAATTCTTTTATTAATATGCTGTACTAAAAAGAAACAAATTATATGACAGCAAAAACCAAAAACTAATAAAACCAGGTGTTACACATTTAAAATACTATAGTAATTTATCAGAAATATATATAGTTCTGTATATTTACAACTTTTCATTGTTGAATTACACTACATAATGTAGTATCATTAGTAACTATCATGAACTAATAGTAATTACCATAGTATACTTTAGCCTTTACTACAGTAAACTATATATATATATATATATATATATATATATATATATATATATATATATATATATATGTATATATATTAGGGGTGTAACGGTTCACAAAAATCACGGTTTGCTTCGATACGACACAGTGGTGTCACGGTTCGGTATGTTTTCGATACAGCAAAAAAAAAAAAAAAGCCAGAGCATTTCTCTGATTGAAATCTTTTTATTGTATGAAAATTAACATCATAAAAGCATGATCTCTCTTCTTTTTTTTTTTACTTTGAACTAGGGATGTCAGTTTCTACAAAATCCCATGATCGATGATCATTTAAATTAACGATCAATTAATCTATTAATCGCTCATTCTTATAAACGATCCATTTAAATCTAGGCTACCAGCCTGTGTTGAGGCTACTGAAGAATGAGCCGAATATGCAATGCATTATGATTCTTGCTTAATCGTCACAACGAAAAAATCCCAAACTAGGCTACAGGCTGAGTAGCCTACGTCAGAGGTGAACATGCGGCACACGCTTCTGTTACAGCTTCCGTGAAGAACAGACTATATGCTATGACAGACCAATGCTATCTCACAATATAATTTTCAGATCGCCATATCGTCCCCCAGTGAGATCGCCGACAGATAAGGGGGCGCGGCAGTGTTATGTTTCTTATTTGCTCATTTATTTAACTATTTTTAAACGTATTTAATAGACCTTAACTTACGGCTGTTTTTTAAAAGCTTATTTAATAACCTACTTCATTTGCATTATGTTTTATCTTAGAAAATAATTCAAAGCAATGCAAATCACCGCGCTCTTAAAGCTAAATAGGCGCTGAGACCGAGTCTTGCAAACAAGACTCCGCAACAGTGCGGCGCGTGACAGGATTTGATAGTGACTTCGGGTGGTTCGATAGTTCCATGCTGTTATCAGCAGGACTGCAGCATATGTGCATATAATATAAATGGATAAAAGCCAATTAAATTATATTTATCTTCACACAGAAGAAACAATGCATTAGGGTCCTTTCAGACGGGAGGCGGACGGAGAACTCACCGTCCACTGTTGTATGACTGTTAGTATGCTGTGAAGGCATTTATCCAATTCTGGTTTTTCAGTTGAGCGTGCCGCGGCTTCAGGTCTGATCATCATCATAAGTGTCACCTCTGTATTTGCTAAAATCTAACACAATGTTGCGCTTTGGGATATGTGTTTATTGTTTGTCTGATAATAGAAACAGTTTCGTTTTAGACATAGGCTATTGCCGACGCGCCGCAGCCATGGCTCTAATATTAGCCTATACAAAACTTTTCACTGAGCTCAGTAAAATGTTTTTTGATAAGTTATTAATAATCTGTTCAATAATTCTTTAAGCCAAAATGAATGGTAATTTAATATAGGCTATTTAAAAAAAAATTATAGACTATATAATGAATATAGGTCTAACATATTTTTAAATTAAATAAAATAGGCTATTTTCTGAAAAATGCGCCTGTCTGTGATAATTATTCTATCGAATTAATTTGATCGCAACACCTGTTATTCCAGAACAGAACATTTGAGCTGGTTTCAGTTCTTTTCATTTTCTTTTTTCTGTAGTTTAATTTTTACGAATAAATTTGTTTAATTTGTTTGTTAATTAAATTTTGTTAATTAACCTATTTTTTGCTAATTAATTTGCTACGAGATGTGGCTGTGTATGGTAGTCCCAGCGCGCGTGAACTGCTGCTGAGAGAGAGAGCGCAATGGAAATAATTAAATTTTCGCATGCTGATTTATGTGAAATTGCGAATACATGACTATAATCGCATTGCAATTTTAAAAATTATTGTATTTTTTTTCATGCTAAAGACGCGTGGTGCTGAAGTCCGAAAGTGCCGGTCATGTTGATGTGAACAGCTGAAGCTGTCAAATTATTTTTAGTCTAATTATTATTAATGATGATTAAAAATAAAAATGCTATTCATTTTATTCAATAATGTAATTAAAACATGTAATATATCTACATTAATGCGAAACAAGCTAAATATCGTCTTTAAAGTCGTCATAGGTTTCAGCTCTCTGCGACATCTTTGCCTATATCCTCCTCAATACACGATATCCTCCATTAAATCAAGTAATTTGACCACAATGAGACAGGACAGGCTTAACAAAATTCGCAGCACTGAACATGTTCCCAGACGGAGAGTGATTGATCATGAGAAAACTCAGAAACCTGTGAGAACGGAGATGTTCAAGCATGTCTAGCCGTGACGAGCAATTTTTTAAATGAAAGCATATTTGTGCCAGTCTGTCAAGATTGCTTAAAACACCTTAATATTTAAGAGTAAAAAGTTAAAGTTTGCCTCACCAATGATTGATCTCATCCAAGCGTGACCCACCCATACTTAAATATAATGCGACCTATTTTTTGATTACCTGACCCGCGGATTAACGGCAGCACATGTGGATATAACCGAGATCTGCTTGATTTGACTGTCACCTGCCATTTCAGTGGATCTGAAAGCAGAAATTAATATCTGACTGAAATGGGCTTATGAAGGAATAATGTAACGAGGCTCTATTACATTTACAGGGCTCGAAATTGCGACCATTTTGGTCGCATATGCGCCTGAAATTTAATCTATGCGACCTCATAATATATTTGGGAGCATTTGTGCGACTGCATATAATGGTTGTAGTGCGACTTGTTTCGTTTTTTTTCTAAAAACGTGCTGAATCGGACTTCCCTGCCGCTATATTGGTTCATATCAGCTGTCAATCACTCAAGGCTTTCCGCTGTCAGATAACAGGGAGCTTAAAAGCGCCAGCGGAGATCAATCGAGTGTTTTCGGAGAAGGTGCCCGAATCTCGATGCGTTGCATTCACTGCGTGTTCAGCGCAAATGTCTGCTAAATGTAAAATTTAACACTGTACACATCATCGCCAAAGAAGCTCGCCTTTACTAAGTTTAAACTGAATCTGCAGCTCATAACAAAGAACGGTATTTGCGCCGGTGGTCATCACGAGAATTCTGTTCTGCTTGCTCATATATTGGGTCGGCTGACGCCTGCTTTTCCACAAACACAGAAAAATGAAAATCAGCGCATACCGAGACCGAGCATTTAAAATGACACAAACCGAAACCAAAACTTTTAAAGAGTGTAGATTTGAGACTTTTCTTACTTTCTTTGGTCCATTCTTTCTTGAGATGTGTATTGTTTTTCTATTTACTGATGACTGCTTTGCAGCTTTCAGGATTAGATTGAATGATTTATTATAATCTTACGTTAGTTTTGTAGCAGAAATATTATTTATGAAATCGACATGCATATAAAGACAATAGTGCAAAATAAATATTTCTTACTGCAATGCTTCATTTTTGTTTGATGCAAACCATAAATGTATTTTTCATAAAGTAACAGCAGGACCTTTTACTGTACATAACTCTCATTCAAGCACATTCAGGGCAGCATGATAATGAGAAATGTTATTCATTGTTAGTATTGTCATCATTGTCATCATTAATATTTTATAATTAATAGACATTCATTTTGGAATTATTGCACAGATATCAATAAGTCATCACAGCATTAGTTAGTTGTTTCTGGTTTTTGTTAGTCCTGATTGATGTTGTTTTCAAATACATTAAATCCCTTAATATACAATTTGCAGTGGTGCTCATTCATTTTTGGTGGGTGCTCCTACATTTTTTCTGGTGCTCCTAAATTTTTTCTGGTGCTCCTAAATTTTTTCTGGTGCTCCTAAATTTTTGAAGTTGGGAGCACTGGTGCTACCAAGTAAAAAAGTTAATTTCGAGCCCTGATTTAAAATTTTCTTAAAACCCGAAATTTCCACTACCGATTAAGGTCTCATATCTACAGCTATAAATGTACCGATCGCCTCGGTGATTTGTTTTGCCCTGTTCGATTCTGTAGAAATTGCCTGTGCCAAACTGCTCCCAAACGCCAGACCCGCTGTTGGTTATAGGAGGATTACATTAACGTTACTAGCCATTTTGCAAGCTAGTGCAGTGTGTGCCTGACTGGAGTATTTGGAGGTGGGCGGGGAAGGCAGATGTTGCCTGTCACGTCATTTGGGATGCCTTGTTGAGCATTGTTGCACTGAAAACATTATATTCTGTACACTTATTCTCTTTTATCTTTTTAGATATTTGTCTGAATCGTTCGGTTTGTAATGCCTACCGAACCGAAAGCCTCGTACCGAACGGTTTGATACGAATACGCGTATCGTTACACCCTTGTGTATATATATCAAGGTTTCCGCTACATTCATTCCTCCGTGGCGGGCCGCCACGCCAAAATTCATCCCGCCACGGCTACATTACAACTTCTCATTAAACATTTAGTCGTGTTTTGTATAGCGGATTATAATTGCACTAAAACATATTAGAGGTAAACAGCGCAAACTTTTCTGCAACCGTAGTAGTGCTGTGCGCTATTTGTTCAACCCTTTAAGGTGACATGCTGGCTCTCTGACAGACTGACTGACAGGTGCGTGAGTCAGGAGCAAACACCGCGTAGCTTTCAGTTTAAGATGAACACAGTTTCCATAAGTATATTTTATTGATAAATGTCAATGGCTCTGCATACAATGACTTTATCTTGCTGGAGTTTCACTTTACTTCAGGACGCGTTAATGTCGGAAAACGCACAAAAACACACTAAATCGCGCTTCAGCAGCGCTTACTGGAGAGCGCACAAGAAGATCTGCACTTGAACGTGTAAATTTGAGTGCGTGCAAGAAGTTCTGTGCACGAAGAGGAAATCGGCGCGCAAGCAAAGAGATTCGCATGCTCGTATTACATGAATGCTATCTCGCCTTGCAATAATGCGTGTAATATTTGTCTTTGAAATAGTTGGCAGATCTGTGTAAAAAAAAAAAAAGTCCTGCCGCCACTGCTGGAAAAAATCCTAGAGGAAACACTGTATATATATATATATATATATATATATATATATATATATATATATATATATATATATATATATATATATATATTTATGTGTATAACTAATATGTATAACTAATATATATAACTTCTCTCCCTCAGTCATCTTTAAATCAAGCTAATTTCTCGTGTTAGCCTAATTGGTTGGCGAGGTCACCGACCAGAGCAAGAGGTGGCAGTAACGCACCAAAAAGTTTGTTGTGGACCACCCTTAAACAGGAAGAAGAAGAAATCGTCATTCTCGCCATCGTATGGATTTACTTTCATCAGCTAGACACCAGCCTCACCGCTCCATGAATGTCTGTGCCATCACTTATTAATCTGCGATTAAATGAAGCTTGTGTGGACCATAGACTGTAAAAGATATGGACGTAGTGTCCGTGACGTCACCCATAGGTTTCTGAAGAAGCTACAAGTAGGCATGGCCAACCGTCGCCATTTTGTTCACGCATTATCGTTCCAACCGTGGAGCATCATCGCTCCAAATTAACTTAATATAAACTAAACAAAGTTATAAAAAAATTCACCCCCATCACAGTTGTTATGAAGGGTAACATGAGTTATATGAACCAAAATTGTTCTTTGTATCAGGCTGTAAACACCTTTTTTTCTGCTGTAAAGTTGGCCATTTTAACAGTGGACCCAACAGAAATGTGCTCTATTATGGAGCCATAACTAGTGGAATTTCGATGAATTGCAGATTCAGTTACTTCTGTATTTGCTTCACGAGGGAGAGCGGGAGGTTGCAGCTTGGTGTGGATGCTACTGCGCAACTTGGCTAAAAAAATAGCTTCGCTACTAAAAAGCTATTTGCTTCAGAAAGTAGCAACGCTACCGCCACACTACTGAGAAATGTAGTTAATCAACAGTAGTAGCATCACTATTTGTAGCAATGCTACTGCTGAACACTGGATGTGTGCGTATGAAGTGCATAAAATTAAATCAAAAGAAAACTGAAAATACACCTTTATTTGCACCTGAGCGATGTTTGTGGTGGAAATGGCTGCCCACATATGTGTATTTGTGGTGTGTGTGTGTGTGGTCACTACCCACTGCTGTGTGTGTCATGTATATGGATGAAATGTGAGTATAGGACACCAGACTAGGTCATAAATCTAGACTTTCCTTAAGTGTCTCCTTTCTTGTTATGCAAACAGTGTTATGCTGACCAAACATATCCAAGCTGGAAAATAAACAAGCTTGATTCACACTCCATACAAGCACATGATGGAGACATTTGCTTTTGAGAAACACACCCATGACGTTTCCTGATCATGAAAGGTCTTTGAATTTATTTAGGAAATACCAGCGTGTTTGCCAAATCTAGTGTAAATCTCACACTACTCAACAGCAAACAAACAAATTCCTAAAAAGTGCGTAATGATACAGATTTCCTCTGCTGGTGTAGATGATTAACATTTGCGTAGTGGTGTAAACAACATCACCTGATGGAATACTAACATTTCAAGTCAATCCAAGCTGTTTTCAGCTGCTAGAGCTCAATATTTAGCAACTTTGTTTCCATTTTATGCTGTATGTGTTGAACTCTCATTCCCAGCCAGCTAAATATCTACAGGAGCCATAATTTGGTGAATAGCTTGTTTGTACTGGAACTACTACGATTGCATCACTTTTTGGCAAGAAAAGAGAAGAAACCTTTTTGGTGGGAGAGTTTGTCAGAAGTTTTGACGTCAGTACTGAGCATGAAATACATCGACTGCAAGCTTTACTCACATTTCTGTCCTCAAAAAGTGTCTGAAAGGCATTAATATGATCCAGCAGATTAAAATTCTGAAATAAAATACAATTATTAATTTCACTGATCTGGTTTTCCTGTTGGCAGCACGGTGGCGCAGTGGGTAGCGCAATCGCCTCACAGCAAGGAGGTTGCTGGTTCAAGCCCCAGCTGGGTCAGTTGGCATTTCTGTGTGGAGTTTGTATGTTCTCCCCGTGTTGGCGTGGGTTTCCTCCGGGTGCTCCGGTTTCTCCCACAAGTCCAAACACATGCGCTATAGGTGAATTGGGTAAGCTAAATTGTCCGTGGTGTATGTGTGTGAATGAGTGTGTATGGATGTTTCCCAGTGATGGGTTGCGGCTGGAAGGGCATCCGCTGTGTAAAACATTTGCTGGATAAGTTGGCGGTTCATTCCATTGTGGCGACCCCAGATAAATAAAGGGACTAAGCCGAAAAGAAAATGAATTGTTTCCCTGTGTTTCTCTGTTATCTTAATGGTTCTCTTGTGCTTCTGCCACACACTTGTATATCTCAATGCTTTGCTGTGTTAGTTTCACTTTCGCTTTGTTTCATTAGTTGTTTATCCATCATTTGCAATAATGTTGATACTGCTTTTGGGGGGCATAAATCACAAATGATCAATGGCTGTGGGACTTGCCAGACATATCAACACAAAAACAGTGAGGATTACCTAAAATGTGTTCCTGCCCAATGCTCCATAAGCCACCTGTCAACATTGGGATGTAAAAATAAGGGACAACAATCAGCTTCAAATGAATACATAGCAAACATTAGAAAATATTGACAATAAAATAAAAGGTTTAGTCTATTAAAATCAATGGCCCATACAGAAATTATTTCAAGTTCATCTCGTTCATTTTTCATTCGCTTCATTTAAATATTGATTAAAGTTACTATAGTTATTTAGTGAAGAGCAGCAAATGAATCTCTCATTTTGTTTTGTTTGATAGCAGAGGTGTCACTAAGTATGCAGAGATCTATAGGCTAATGAAAGCATTCGATTACTTTCGTAACTCGTAATTTCGTAATTCGTTTAAAACAAAACACGCCAGCATGGACGTTTACATATTATTAAGTGTATTTTTCTGTTTAAACACACACCCAAATCCCAAAGTGTCAACGTTCGCTCCTCTTTAAATGTCGTGTACAGAAGCTGATCTAGAGTTTATCATTCGAAACACAGTCAGCGCTAATACATGCATTCACTGGGTCATGGCCAGGGCCAGACGGAATCTGCGGACGTTTTTTGCTATTTCTGCTAAGAATTTTGGTAAAAATCTGCGGATTTCTGCAGAATTATTTTGGGAGTATCATAACTAAAACCTTAATATGTGAAATAAAAAATAATACCCTTTTGACTTTTATTTAATGTTTGAAATGCAAATCCAATTAGATTCACTTTATTTGGTAAACAAAGCAAGTCTCTCATATAATATATCTACTAAAAGACAGAAAATATTACTTTACAAACTGCATTGTACATAAATCAGATGAACATTTTCATATTAGTCAATAATATTACTGTAATTAATTTAAAAACTGAAATTTAGATTTACACTGTAGGGCCTCGCACACGTAATACACAATTATGTAGTGCGTTAACTTTAAATTAGCTCAAAGGGAATATAACAGAACTTAAAGCGGCTCCAAAAGAATCGACTCTCTTGAACTGAACAAACGACTCGTCCAGCGCTCGTTTGAACAGACAGGGCTGTTGACTCAAAAATGAATATTACTATTCGAACTAAAGTAAAACACTTTAATATTTAAGCAGGGTAACAAGATCTAGGTATAAGGCATTAGCTTAAAAGTATACACAGGTCACTTTCCTTTCAATACAAAAGAGACTTTATTGACTACGAACAAACTAACAAAAACACACACACACACACGCATTCATACTGGTTGCAGACAAGGAATAGAAGGAAAGAAGAGTTTAGGAGAGATGTGATGTAAAACCTCAAGATGTAAAACCTAACCAAGCGAACCAAATAATCAATTCAACCTTTACTGTGTCTTAGACAGGGTTATCTATCATTTAACATGATTAGCAGATCATACACCAGTTCAGCAATGGATCTGGAGATGTACTTGCGTTCCTTAGTGATGTGGGGAAGTCCTTCTGTGGAGCTCGATTCCCATTTGAGTTCGCTGGTGGTTAGTTTGGTCGTTGAAGTGACGTCTCTGAGGCTGCTGAAGTGAAGTCCGGTAATTTAAGTTGAAGACGGCCAAACTGTTGTCGTGTTGACGAGTTTCGCGACGCAACTTAACTAGACTCTCGACGGAAAGAAAAGAAAGAAGAGTAAACGGGAGATGGGGAAGTTTGAGGCTGGTCTCAACCCATCTTAATGTCCAAGTCCAGCTGGACTGGACCCGGAGAAGAGTTGTCCTGGACAGCTGCTGCTGCTTCGCTGCCTTTCGCCCCTCGCCTTTCTGCCGTTCTGCACTTCGCCTAAAGAATGTCTTGGGAGATGGGTTTTATCACCCAATGTTTCCGGCCCCTAATAGAGCTGGATGAATAAGGCATTGTCTGTGGATCTGCGTGACAGTCCTTGATGTTAGCACATGTACTTTGGCGTGACTTACTCACATGAGCCATGGTGCTCAGACATATAGCATTAAGCATACAATTTTAATATGAACATGATACATTTTACATATCTATAATTAAAAAGGAATGAAAGGGAAAGGATTTCACTCATTCATCTCAAATAACATACACGTAATGGTACGTTTGTGATAACTCAAAGCATAATGGGTTATCCATGATTAATGCATTCTTAACATATACAGGATTCGGGTGTTATACAAGAGCAATAACATTACATTTCATTAAAAGTCCGCTATCATCGTTTTGAGGATGATCTGATGAACTTTAATGTTTGGTGATAGTTTTAAATTTCAGAGAGGATTTTGATTCTCTGTTTTGAAGCAAAGTCAGTCAATTTTCTGTCTTGCATGGGGGCTGGAAAACCCCATTTCCTGAGGTCAAACACGAGCTCTTTGTTAAGAAAATTGTGTTCTCGTGATCAGTTACCCGTTCGTCTTGAGTTAACTTGGTCAGGATAGTGGGTCCGATGACACTTCACGAGTCCGATAGCCTCAAGGCATCCGCTTCCTGCTCTACTGCAAAAATGTGGCCTGATCTTCTGATTTTGGTCAGAGACCAAAAATGGCTCTCGATCAAGGTGATTCTGATCACAGGTGTCGACTCAGTTATTGGTGTCTGCATCTTGAGTCCCCACAACACACATTTACTCAATTAACAAAATTAATGATGGGCTAAAAATCTGTGGAATTCTGCGGAATTCTGCGCGAACAGATTCTGTGTGGGCCTAGTGATGGGTTGCATAGGAAGGGCAACGATCAGTGCAAAGCTTTAATGGAAAGAAAGCGAATGCAGACATTTTTATAGTAATTTCAACATACTTTCAAGCCAAAATAAAGCGAAACACAATTCACTTGAACAGCTCTTGCAATAATATCACATTTGAGATCGGCTGTGTTGATGGTACTTTCACTTTTCTTAGAAAGATTAAAAACATGGGAGAAATACGGGAAAATACTTAAATGGGATAATAGTGGGATAGAATGGTAAAATACTGGAGAATTCCAGCAAAAACGGGAGGGTTGACAGGTATGCCATAAGCCTGAATTTATCAATAACACATTCGAAACACTAATAGGCAATGTTATTATTTCAGTGATTTCTTGTTTGGTTGAAAATTTGACTAAATCGTTACAGCTAAAGTGATTAATTTACCTCAAATTATAGTTTTGACTTGAGTGAAAACTGCTGGTTGCAAGTAAAAATACTACTTTGAGAAATAAAATTTTCCTAGGGCAGTTGTTTTTTGTTTTAAGGCAAATTGAATAAAACAGGTTAAAATCAGACATCATATTTTTTCATTTAACCCAATATAACATACACAGATAATTTCACTTTTTTTCAGTGCATATATATTGCAGGACATATTATCATAGTTATTATTTTTATTTATTTGTTTTTAGAATAGAAAATATTATAGGATCCACTAACCAAAAAAGAGGCTTTGCAGGCAAAAATTTTATTAGTCACGTTTTTTTAAATGCACAGGATAGTGAAATGAATTATGCTTTGACAGAACATGCAAACTCTTTACTGTTAATAATCGACCTCCGATTGAAAGTTGTAGAATTAAGAAATAAAATTAGCATTTCACAGACTGTCCATTTCATTTGCCATTTTTAATCTTTACTGCAATTAAAGCATGAAACTCTTCAGCTAAACCAAACTGTGAGTAAAGCAGCTGTCAATCACGCATCTGCTGGTGCTGCTTCTGCTGGTGCTGCTTCTGCTGGTGCTGGTTCTGCTGGTGCTGGTTCTGCTGCTGGTGGTGCAGCTGCTCCTGGTGCCTGATCTGCTGAAGGCTGAACATTCTGTGGAACTTTCTGTGGAACATTCGGTGAAATCTTCTTGCTCCCTTTGAAACCACTGCCTTTCTTCTTGGACCTAGAAAACATAAACACTGATATTATAATATCGTGTGGATCTTTATGTTGGGTTTGTTAAATTCAAATACACTAACAGATCTGAGATTTTGATGACATCACACTGCACTTGAGTTTCCCATCAGATACTGTATTTGGTCAAATCAATCGCTCTCTAGAGTCTGTAGTTTCCTGCCTCCCTACACTATAAATAAGGCTGTGGCTGAAATCATGGTGCAAATTACTTTACTTTTTTATTAATGGGCTATATGCACACGGAATTAAAATTTTCAGCCAGGCAGCCCAAGGGCTTCCGGTAAAACTGTCTTTCCATTACAAAATTGTCACAGTTAAGATTTTCACTTCCTGATATGAAGTGGGTCTCAAATCGGACAAGAAGCACTGCATTAAATTCTATTTCCCCCCGCCATGTCTTTAAAATATGACAGTATTAATTTTTTATTATTTATTTTACCACAGTATTTTCAATGAAATTTCTGCGCTAGCCTGTTGCTACTGATGGCGCTAGAGGTTACATGGTCGTTTTAACTAAATGAATGCTTAAGTCTATTTAACTGAATGTATTGTAATTATATTACAACATTGATGCTGTAAAACATCCTTGTGAAATTGAAAATAGTCATATTAAGCTTTCACCGGAAGTTTATTGTTGGCTTTAAAACTCTAGCTGTGCATAGAGCCCATTGCCTCTCATCTCCAATCATCGATTAACCAGATTAATCCAAGCCTACAATAAAAGGCCCATTTTACCTTACATCTTTATCTTTGTTTTTGAAGATTCCCCTTGCCCACCCCATCTCCTCCTTTTCCTCCTTTACCAGGGGGAGCTCTTGAGAACTACCTGATCTCGGACCCTCCTACATGCTAATTGACCAGACGGGAGCCCTGGGCTCAATTATCTCCAAGCTCAGGCATCTCTCCCAGCAGGACAGCTTGCCAAACCTGCTATTAGTCTCGAGCAATATCTAAGTGTGAGCTCTTGAATGTTAGTTTGAGTAATACCAGCTTCAGTGAATCAAATTCATGTATTTATTTTAACTACATCTATTTTATTAATAAAAATCTGTGTTTTGAGGGATATTCAGTGTATTCTGACCTACACTCTCAGAAATAAAGGTACCCGAGCTGTCACTGGGGTGGTGCCTTTTCGAAAAGTACAAATTTGTACCTAAAAGGTCCATATTAATACCTCAAGGGTACATATTAGTATACCTAAAAATTTTAAGAGAAACCCTTTTGTACTTTTTAGCTACTAATATGTACCATTGAGGTATTAATATGGACCTTTTAGGTACAAATTTGTACCTTTCGAAAAGGTACCAGCCTAGTGACAGCTCGCGTACCTTTATTTCTGAGAGTGTACAGTAACCTCTATTTTCAGAGCTTACTGTAGGTCAAACTATACAAATACATTTAAAATGAGCTGAAATACAATTATTGAGATTTTTCTGGGACGACTTAATAGTTTTAGGTTCAATCCGCTTAAATTTGTTATCCTAATCGATTTGTGTTTGGACAACATGAATGAATTGTGTGGAAACCAGCATTTTTT
Source organism: Danio kyathit (assembly GCA_903798195.1). Lineage (NCBI taxonomy): Eukaryota > Metazoa > Chordata > Actinopteri > Cypriniformes > Danionidae > Danio > Danio kyathit. Next base: position 50,806,078 of record LR812533.1, read on the forward strand.
ACACTGTAAGAGAGAGAGAGAGAGACAGAGAGGCTCTAAGTTACTTTCCAGAACCTTTTCATTCACTGTTCCTTGCCGGTGGCATGATATTCCCATTCACACGCAGACTGCTGATTCACTGGCATCATTTAAACGACAACTAAAAACCCTTCTCTTTAGCAAACAAAGCAAAAAAAAAAAAAAAAAATCCCCACCCCCTCCCTACTCTAGCTCTTAATTCTCTGAGCACTAAGCACAGCTCATTTATATAATTAGCACTTCTTGTGTTTCTTGCCTCTTCTTGTTGAATCGCCGAATGCCTCCTCATTTGGACAAAATCGTCTAACTGTAACTCTAAATAGTCATTATTAAATTTAATAATTGGCTGTTTGATGAATCACATCCCATCTTCCTGTTTCAGTTCAAATTACACCAAACACTGCATAATTCTGCATGTTTCAGGGTGCTTCTGTTGACCTTTAAAATGTTAAAAAGACATACTGATTCTTAGAGCTTTTAAAGAATCTGCCATCTACTGAAGAGATCACAAAATACACCAGGCAGGTCAGAAGAAGGATCTTCACTGGTACAGTCAAACCCTGAAGTGAACAAACACACAAGAATATAAACATTTGTTCGCTGAAAACACAAAGTACATCATGCTTGTTAAGAAATGAATATTGTTTGAGCTTTAATGTTTAGGAGAGCTTGATGTTTGATTTGCTTTAAATTAACAGATTTACAGACAGTGTTGGGTGCAATGAATTACAAAGTAACTACTGTAATTTAATGTCTAATTCACTTACTTTTACTCATAATCTACTTGCCTTAACTGCTAATTTGAACACTTCTTTATTACTAATTTTATTTAGCAAAATAATGTGTGAATTTACGGGAGTTTTCCGGGAGAAATAACAAAATGGGAGGGTGACGGGAGATGGGTCTGAAATACAGGAGACTCCTGGGAAAAACGGGAGTGTTGACAGGCATGACTATAATATAGATTCAGAGAACTAGTATTTTTCTTTTATATATGCAAACACACAAATACATTTAATTATAACATGTATCAAAACATGAACAAAACTTAATAAAATGCTTAAGTATTCAAGTATTTAAAATAAAGCTGAAAGCCTGCGTTTGGCTCACATTAAAAGAAATAAAAGAATTGAATTACTATTGTCTAAGCCAGGAGTTCCCAAACATTTCAGCCCGTGACCCCCAAAATAACAATCACTGGCGACCCTCAATATTCTCTGAGGTGATTATAAATATTGTTGTTAAGTGTGACGTCAAATGAAGCGGCTTCGGGGTCCAAGCGCTCAATCAAACTGTATGGGGAGACTCGACAAATGGTAATAACAAACGTTTACAAAGCGCTGTAATACTTTAGGAAATCACGATCGCAATATATATATATCCATGCCTAATATTCGATGGCCAGAAAGTGATTCATTCTTTATAAATTGTTAAAATATTGATGTCTGTGATGCAGCAAGTCCAGAGACTGTTGTGTACACCATGATTTTATATAAGATTCACTTAGGGTTGGAGTTGGGTCCGTCATGTTTTTGGGTCCCCTAGAAACATTTCCGTTGTGTTACATGGATATTTGCAAGTGTTGTGACCAAATGCAGCTCATTTCTTCAATTGTTTGTGTTGTGACCAAATCCCAGCGCGTTTCTTCAATTGGTTGTGTTGTGAGAATTTGCAACACGTGTGCTGTCAAATTGACGAAGATTCTTCATTTCTTAATTTGGTGTTTTTTATAATTGCATGCGCTTTCTAAAATTGCAGCGCGTTAAGCTCTCTTGGTCACCGTAATAATTAGCATTCTCAGGGTGCTTTCACACCTGTGAATCGATTCATTTCATTCATCATTTCATCAAAACAGGGATTAAAATTGTTACAATGTTGCTCTTTGTTCTTGGTGCGGTTCGCTTTCACACGGCAAAGTTTCTAAACGGACCAAATTAGCTAAAACAAGTCACGTGTGAGTAAACTCTCCTCACATTGGTCAGAGTTTCACGGTTTATTTTGCAGAGTCCCGCTCAGCTGTCTGGGGAGCTGGTGGATGGTGTTTGACATGTTTGAAGAGCGAGGAGGGGTGCGGTGAGGAGAGGTGAGAAGGGTGCTCGACGTATTTGAGGACCGGGAAAGAGACGCACGATTTCCGGGAGATTATCACTCGTTTGCGGGCATCCGGGAGTCTCCCGCAAATGCACAGAACTTCTGGGAGACTTGGGATGTCTGGAATGACCTCCTGCCCTACTCATAATTCTCTCTTCATATAGCTGTACGCCTATTACATATCCATAAAACACTGTGATATAGCCGGGCTCGGATCGTATCGCTTTCTCACTGCAATCGATCCGCTCCAGAGTTCGTTTCAATCGAGCCGAGACCACCTAATTCAGGCGGTCTCGGAACGATTGCTTTGGCGCGGATCCGAGCGCGATTGCCCTGTTCACATATGCCAAACAAACCGCGCTAACTGGGCAAACGCGCCAGGTTCCGGAACAAAAGTCTAGATGTGAAAGCACCCTCAGTCTACATTAATAAAAAGAAATGAAAGGGCATAATTGATTTAAATATAATATGATTATTATTTTGATGGATAAAGCAAGGACAAGAAGTGAAACACAATTTTTTTTAGGATTTTTGGAGGGTTTTAAACAAACATTTACATGGAAAACATACAATTGTTATCTTCTATAAGAGAAGGGTTCCATTCATGAAACTCACCTCAGTCATTCTCAGTATTGTTATAACTCTATTATTAAAAATTTGTATCAATTTCAGTAGATGCACCTTTCAGAGAGGGTACGTTTTACGGCACTTACCGTTAAAAATGCGGTATAAATAAATCTACATTTAACGTTAAACTGCCGTATTTCATTCATTTTTGTTGTATTATACACCAGTGTTTTAAAGTACTAGCATCAACAATAGACATAACAATAGCATTTTTACATGTTTTTATCATTGAAATTACAGTAATTTTTTACAGTGTATCTTTAATTTACTTTAACTGTAATCACCATTCAATCAAGCATCTATAGAAAAAATTTATGCAATTTACAAATAAACAGATTTATCAATTCTAAATTCCCTTTATACAAAAAAGAAAAACATTAAAAGAAAGCTCTGGATCTGAATGTAATACATACCATGATGTCCGTCCTAAATTGAGAAGATGCTTGGAGATCTCCGGTGATGAATGTTGGATCTGTGACTGGGAGAACTCTGTGCATGGCATTTATTCTGCTCTTATGCAAATCATCTGGAAAGATAAACCGCTAACAGCAGCTTCTATCACTTTCTGTTTGATAAAATGATATCTTTTGCAAATGATGCAATAATTGAAGTTGTAAAAATGTTTGTAATAATGCATTTTTGTTAGCAACTGTAGTACAACATTTTAGTTTACTTTTAATTCATTTTAAAATATGTTGGTACTGTGTTTTGTTAGTTATGAGTCCTGAAGCAACTCAACTGAAACCACCAGATTAATTCAGTCATCATGGCCACTTTAATATGCTTTCAACAAGGTACAGTGGAATACAAAAGTGTTAGTCCTATTGTGAAAATGTAATGCTTTTCCAACTATAATATAAGCCAGGGCTGTCCAAACTTGGTCCTGGAGGGCCGGTGTCCTGCATAGTTTAGCTCCAACGTCCTTCAACACACCTGCCTGGAGCTTTCTAGTATACCTAGAAAGAGCTTGATTAGCTGGTTTAGATGTGTTTAATTGGGGTTGGAACTAAATATGCAGACTGAGTTTGGGCAGCCCTGATATAAGCGATGTTTAACAAAGCAGGAGATTTTTTTCACAGTATTTCCTATTTATATTTCTCCTCTCATCCTATTTTAGTTTGGCTGGAATTGAAAAATGTTTAAAAATATGCTAAGGTCAATATTATTAGCCTCTTTAGGAAATATTTCTTTCTGTTTGGCTACAAGACAAAGCACTATAATAGCTTGCCTAATAAACCTAGTTAAACAATTTTCACTTTAAGCTGAATACTACTACTATACTATTATCTTGCAAAATTACTGATAATAAAATACCTTGTGCTTTTATTGTACTTTATAATATTATGTCTTTTAATCATTTAATTAGCTGCATTATAGAGTACTAGTGTGATATGAAGACAAAATGTAATGCTGTTGAAAAATGCAAAATAAGCGGCACTGAAGTCTGACAAGAAGACTTTGCGTTGATATGGCTATTTTGCATTTGCGTTTCACAAGAAGCTAATGATATGTTTTCTCATTGAAGCGTGCATATCTCTCTGGTTATCAAAGTTGGCTTTTAGCCCCGAGTCCGCTGATCTCAAAGTATGTACAGTTGAAGTCAGAATTATTCGCCCTCCTAATCATTTTTTTTTATCAAGTATTTCCCAAATCATGTTTAACAGAGCAAGGAATTTTTTTCACAGTATTTCCTATAATATTTTTTATTCTGAAGAAAGTCTTATTTGCTTAATTTCAGCTAGAATAAAAGCAGTTTTTAATTTTTAAAAAGACATTTTAAGGTCAATATTATTAGCACCCTTGAGTAATATTTGTTTCGATTGCCTACAGAACAAACCACTGTTATACAATGACTTGCCTAATTATACTAACCTGCCTAATTAGCCTAATTAAGCCTTTAAATGTCACATTAAGCTGAACACTAGTATCTTGAAAAATATCTAGTAAAATATTATGTGCTGTCATCATGGCAAAAGATAAACAAAATCAGTCAATAATTCTGACTTCAACTGTAGCTGTATCTAAACATGCTTTTTTAACAAAATGACATTTTCTGAGTTGTACAGGTTCCTTTTTTAGTCTAAAATCTAGACTGAACATGGTTTAATATACCCAATTTAACTTATTTTTCAAGACTATCGTTCACTGTTTCATTTTATGCTGATATGTGGTTGCTGAAGTGTTCATGCGGCCGCATGTAAACCTGTAATGCTAACACAAGACACAAGGCTGAACACAAGACACCATCACATGGTACGTAAGTCAAAACACTTACCATGTGTTCACATATGCGACATGCATGTTCAGATACCAGCGCAAAAACAAAACTGAAACCAACTTGACAGCACGCCTTAGATAAACACATAAACACAAGGACAAGAACGCATGACCTGAGCATGTCTGAGAAATTGCTCCCGCTACTAGAAACGAGAGCTCGGGCGGCCTGAGAGTATATGAAACCACACACTCAATACAAAAACCCAGACAAAAACAGGAGACATGAGTAAACTCAGCACTACATCCAAGACTGGAGAGGTCACTGTCTGGACTCTGCCACCAAAACAAAAACAAACAAGATCGAAGTGGCAGAGCCCTGACACAAATGAAGTTAAAAGATTAAAGTTAACTTTAAAAGAAAGTCACTTTTATTTCTATATCCCTAAATATAGTGTATATTGTGTTAAAACTAGTTTACATGAATGAATGAGAAAAGAATATAATTGAAAGTCGTCATCGAACATTTGAAGATATGTGCCCAGGGCTACATTTTTGAGAACGGAGAAATATGTGAACAGGTAAATCCACCAGAGGCCACTTTGTACATTTCTGCATATCTTACCATCCTTCTCGTGAGCGTCCATAAGAGAAGCTGATCAACTTGTTGTAGCACATAATATATCAGCTTCATATATACTGACACCCCCTTAATTAAACCCAACCGATGGTGTTTTCAAAAGCAAACTACAAGAGAAAAGCCACCACAGCCCTGTGCTTTTACCACAGTTTCACATGGCTTTTTTTTGTTTTGTTTTATATGGTTTCTGGAATCCTTCACCAGACTCGAACCACGGCCCACTCCGTTCTGCGTCCCAAGGCCGACAGTATATATGGTGAGCTACCGAGCAAACGAGTCACACAAAATGCAGCCTTGGGGCACTTATTTCTCGGTTCTCAAAAATGTAGCCCTGGGCACATATTCCCAATGAGTCTATGTCAAACATTTATGTTAAATCATCAACAAGGAAACAATTAACACTTACATCAGTAAAGCAGTTTAATCACTGATGAATAAAACTCATTATTAGGGGTGTAACGATACACCAAAGGCACGATTCGGTTCAGTTCACGGTTTTGGAGCCACGGTTCGGTTCGATTCGGTTCGGTTTCTGTTTGCTGTGGGGTTAGGGTTGATGTCATCTTAACAGCAATGCTAAGGAACAATAGATTCACTTCATAACAAGAACAACTAAACATTTTCTTTATTAACTTTGCCATCACATTTTAGTACAGTCAGGATACCGGACTAAACAACAAAAATGAAATAAATACCTCCAATATAGAGTAGTCATAAAAAACAATTCTCTTTAGTGCAGCCATCTTAAGAAAGTAAACTCAAATTAAATAAATAACTGCAGTGTAGACTATAGTGAAAGATAAACAGGCTTGTCCTCTCTAAGAACACATGAAATATTTCAGTTAATTTCAGTTAAGATGAACACAGTTTCCATAATTATACTTAACTGATAAATGTCAATGGCTCTGCATACAATGACTTTATCTTGCTGGAGTCTATAGCCGCCTCACTCCACCCCAGGACGCGTTAATGTCGCAAAACGCACAAAAACGCACTAAATCGCACTTCAGCAGCGGTTATTTGAAAGCCCACATAAAGATCTGCACTTGAGCGTGTATATTTGAGGGCGTGCAAGAAGTTTTGCGCACGAACAGAGGAAATCGGTGCGCAAGCAAAGAGAATACACTGCAGTTTTGTCTGAAACTAATGTTACGGTTCTAGCTGGTTGTATTTTAGCCTCCCGTTCGCTCTCTCTCTCTCTCTCTATCTCTCACTCTCTCTCTCTACGTGCCTGTCATTTCTGTATGTCCACCTTCACGACAGCTGATTGGTCAGGAGACCGATCTATCATCATTGGGCGTCGTGGTGCGGGGATATAAAAAGCCCGTCAGGAAAAGCGGAGAAGAGCGCATCTTCCTTTGATCTCGTTTTTCGTGTATTTTGTCAACATGATTATGATTTTCGTTGTTTTTGCTTAACTTTCGTTTGGGCAAAATTATTTAGCATTACTTTTGCCCACTCTGAGATATTTTGTGATTTTTGTACATTTTTATTTTGATTGATTTGTTTGTTAGTTTTTGGCTCAGCTATTGTTGGCTATTTCCCGTTACATTGAGCTATACCTCCTCAAGTTCACTCTTTTCTCAGAGTAAGGTGGATAGGGAAGATGTCTTACGACTTCCATTTTGCAAACACAAAGAAAATGTATTGTTAAAGACATCAGGTAAGAGGTGAACGTCATATTTGTATTTATTTCATTCTACAGTTCAGTATACGGAAGAATGCGGTGCACGGCGCTGAAAACTGCAATCTCAATATATTGCCTGCGCGCCTATTCTCTCCGTCCATGCACAAAACTCCTGCGTGCCCCCATATATACTCCGCTCAAGTGCTCCTTAGTGTGTTTATGTAACATGTATGTCTCCAACCTTCATTAGATTTGCTAGAACTATTTATGAATGTCTCCAATAGACCCGAGCGGCATAAATGCTCCCTGAAGTAAAGTGAAACAGCTATAAACTCCATCAAGATAACCTCATCTATACATTTTAAAGTATTATAAAGCATTATCGATTATCTATAAAGTATAATTATGGAAACTGTGTTCATCTTAACTGAAAGCGGTCGTATTTGCCAGCCTCACACGCTGCATGCACCTGTCAGTCAGTTACTGATGCGTGATGCGTAAACACACTAAATCGCAATTCAGCTGCGTGTTTTTGAAAGCGCACTTGAGCAGAGTATACACGAGGGCACGCAAGAATCCCGTGCACCAACAGAGAAAATCGGCGCGCAAGCATCAGTCAGTGGCGGGGTGAATTTTGGTGTGGCGCCCTGCCATGGAAGAATGAATGTAGCGGAAACCATGCAGTAATCGAGTGATCGCGCACTCACATGACATGACATGCACTTGGAAAATACTAACTTCAGAATATAATATTTAGAACAAAACCTCATTACTAATACAATTTAATCAAATGTGATCAAATAAATATGTGCTTAAATTTGGTTTAATTAGTTACAGCCAAGTGACGTCAACCTCAACAATGGGCAGCAGGGGGCGTGAGAGTATCGCGGTACGCCACGAGAGTTTCGCGATTCGTATCGTGGTTGGTGTATCGCGATATTTCGGTTCGGTTCGAAGTATCGTTACACCCCTACTTTATATGTACTGATCTACACACCCCTTCTCTAAACCCAATCTATAGTGTTCATAAGCAAACTAGAAGAGAACCATAGTTTCACACTGCTTTTTTGTTTTGTTTTATATGGTTTCTGGAATCCTTCGTCAGACTCGAACCATGGCCCACTCCTCTCTGCATCCCAAGTCTAACAGCATATGTGGTGAGCTACCAAGCAAACTAGTCATGATGGAAACAGTGAGTTGTATCGCCTCGTAGAATTCTTTTTACACACAAAATGCAGCCATTATGTAGCAATCAGTTTTTTTTAGGGGGTGTTTTGAGTTTACACCAGAAATGTGTGCAATACTAGACATAGTTTAAACTCACACTCATTCAAAGAGGAAAGAGGCAGGAACCATTTAGAGTACATGGTAGTACATATAAAGGAGATTTGTTCTGTTTTGTTTGTTTTTTTTTTGTGGCATGATGTCTAACTTTTAAGGATCTTTTGGTCTACTTCACTTGGTCAGGCAGGTTCTATTTAAGTGATTTCTTGATTGGCTAAAAAATGCCTGTAATTTGTTACAGTTAAATTGATCAATTTACCTCAAATTATTGACCTTATACTTTGCGTACAAGTGGGCGCAGCCATTTGAATCTTTTTGGCTCAAGACTTCCGGTCCCATACACTTCCATTCATTTTTAGATGTTAAAAACATCTCGTTCTGCTGCTTGATGTTGCAAACTGATATTTTCTTCTTATATGATTGTGCTTTGTCTGTATAATCATGCAAACACTTGTTTGTAGAGCAAGTAGTTTGACCGTTTTCTGCCGTTTATTATTCTCCCATAGGCAGCTGAATCGGAAGTTCTAAAACAATCGCAAAAACGAGCCCTCTTCCGCATTGAAGGTCCATAGTTTTGACTTGAGTGAAAACTGCTGGTTTAAAGTATAAATACTACTTTGAGGAAACATTAATGCTTTTAATTTGTCCTTCGGGGTTCGTTTTTTGTTTAAAGGCAAATTGAATAAAATATGTTAAAATCAGAAACCATATTTTTTCATTTAACCCAATATAACAATTTACTTTGAATGAAATACACAAATAATTTCACTTTTTCAGTGCAAATAGTGAGATACATAATCCAGGACATATTATCATGGTTATTATTTTTATTTTTTTTATTAAAAATACTACAAAATCCACTAACCAAGAAGAGGCTTTGCAGGCTAAAAATGTATTCAATGCACAGGATAGTGAAATGAATTATGCTTTGACAGAACATGCTAAATCTTTACTGTTAATAATCGACCTCCAATTGCAAGTTTAATGGTAGAATTAAGAATGACAATTAAAGCATTTCACAGACTTTCAATTTTATTTACTTTTTTAATCTTTATTGCAATTAAAGCATGAAACTCTTCAGCTAAATGAAACTGTAAGGCAGCTGTCAATTACGCATCTGCTGGTGCTGCTGCTGCTTCTGGTTCTGCTGGTGGTGGTGCTGGTACTCCTAGTAGATGAACTTTTGAGGGCTGAATAATCTCTGGAGCATTTTCTGGAACAGTTTCTGGAACATTGTGTGGAACGCTCTGTGGATCTTGCCCTGGAACTTTCTGTGGAATCTTCTTGCTCCCTTTGAAACCACTGCCTTTCTTCTTGGACCTGGAAAACATAAACACTGATATTATAATATTGTGTGGATCTTTATGTTGGGTTTGTTAAATTTAAATACACTAACAGATCTTTTGATGACATCACACTCACTTGAGTTTCTCTTCAGATATTCGGTCAAATCAATCGCTCTCTAGAGTCTGTATTGTCCTGCCTCCTACACTGTAAATAAGGCTGTGGCTGAAATCAGGGTGTGAATTACATTACATTTTTATGAATTAATTTTTTTCACTAAGTTTTATAAACTAATTTCGCAAGGAGCACTTGATATGATTGATCGCGACTGGTCTCTCATCTGCAATCATCAATAAACCAATCAGATTAATCCAAGCCTACAAAAAAGCCCATTTTACCTTATTTCTTTATCTTTGTTTTTGAAGAACTCCCCCGTTCACCCCATCTCCTCTTTTTTCTCTTTTACCAGGGGGAGCTTTTGAGAACTCACTGATCTCAGACCCTCCTACATGCTAATTGACCAGACGGGAGCCCTGGGCTCAATTATCTCCGAGCTCAGGGTTCTCTCCCAGGAGGACAGCATGCCAAACCTGCTTTTAGTCTCAAGCAATATCTAATGCCTAGTTCACACTACAGGATTTTTAAGCCTGATTTGAGCCAGATTTGGAAGTTAACGAGCTCGCCGACCGATCGGGCTGTGATCGGAGAAAAATCTGCGGGTGCTCGGCGCTCGGCAGTTCTTATGTGTGAACTACCGAACAACGCGTCAAAGAGGCTCGCTGAAGCGTCGCCGACACCTCGCAGACAGAAATCCAATATTAAGCATGCTGAATATTCCAGAGCAGTCGGCCGACTCGACCCCACGTGTGGTCAGATGTAGTGACGAGCTGCAGCCAATGAGAGAGCATATCAGCATGAGCTCAATGGCTGTGTGCTCAGGAGCTGTACAGAAACGTCTGTGATTGGCCAGAATGGGCATCGATGCACTCGCTTCATTCTGTTACACGGACACGAGAGTAGGCTATATTAACAGTGGAACTAGAGTTCTGTAACTATTAGAATGACCATAATGGTCATTCTGACCTTTCTCACATCATATTTATATTCAAAACTTCTATTGCGATATTAAAATTAAGCTTTGAATGTCTGTCATCATATTTTATGACAGCATAACCCTAAAAAATATTATCGTTTTTGGTAATACAGCCTATAAATATGTAGTTAAGATACTAGAACATGCAAAGGTCTGAGCCTCGCTTTCATTTTCACTTTCAAACTGGAGCTATTTCGAGGCACAGAATATGCTGTTTTGAAATATATATCTGAAGCAAGTTTATGTTTTTGCTATCAGAAAGTTTTGTTTATTTAAGCAGGAAGTTGCGAGGTAAAGAATTACATGCATATATAAAGTCACAGCGAAAAGTAGCAGACATGCATGCAGTCGTTTTGACCAATATGGTAATTAAAGGTAGAAATGCTCAGTTCTTTGCTGTTTTGTAATTTAAAAAAATAACAATGTTAGAAAGACATACACAGATATTTAGGAAACGTCAGAGTGATATAGATATGTTAGTTTTATTTCAAAGAGTTATAACTCTATATATCTTTCCACTTGAACTTTGCAGATGAGTGATTGATCCGCTGATGCATCAGCTGACTGATGATGTTTTTAAATGCTCCCTTGAAAGCTTGAGTGATGTCATCAGCACACAAGCAGCCAATAGTGTTCAGCTTTTTCTGACAACTCCTCCCTCAAAATTTCATTGGCTGTGGTTTGGTAGCTTGACTGAACTGTTGGCGAACAAGTTGTTGTCAGATCATGTAGTGTATGACCCCCTCTTGTGGATCATTTACGTAGTGTCCCGTAGTGTGAACACCACAGTGATTAAAAGACACAAAATCAAGTCTTGTAGTGTGAACTGCACAGCGATCTGCCGATGTTTAAAATCCTGTAGTGTGAACTGCACAGCGATCTGCCGATGTTTAAAATCCTGTAGTGTGAACTAGGCATAAGCGTGAGCTTTTGAATGTTAGTTTGTGTAATACCCTTCATTAAATCAAATTCAAGCATTTATTTAAACTACATCTAATTTATTAATAGAAATCAGTGTTTTGAGGGATATTTAGTGTATTCTGACCTACAGTAACGTCTATTTTCAGAGCTTACTGTAGGTCAAACTATACAAACACATTTAAAATGAGCTGAAATACAATTATTGAGATTTTTCTGGGATAACTTAATAGTTTTAGGTTCAATCCACTTAAATTTGTTATCCTAATCAATTTGTGTTGGGACAACATGAATGAATTGTGTGGAAACCAGCATTTTTTACACTGTAGGAGAGAGACAGAGAGGCTCTAAGTTACTTTCCAGAACCTTCTCATTCACTGTTCCTTGCTGGTGGCATGATATTCCCATTCACTCGGACTGCTGATTCACTTGTATCATTTTAAACGACAACTAAAAACCCTCCTCTTTAGCGAACACTTGAGCAATTAAAAAAATTAATAAAATAAAAATCCCCTCCCCCTCTTTACTCTAGCTCTTAATTCTCTGAGCACTAAGCACAGTTCATTTATATAATTAGCACTTTTAGTGTTTATTGCCTCTTCTTTTAATCGTTTACTCGCCCCCTCATTTTACGCTTGGACAAAATCGTCTAACTGTAACTCCAAATAGTCGTTATTAAATTTAACAATTGGCTGTTTGATAAATCTCATTCCATTTTCCTTTTTCAGTTCATATTATACCAAGACATTGAATAATTTTGCATGTTTCAGGGTACTTCTGGGAACCTTTAAAATGTTAAAAAGACATACGGATTCTTAGAGCCTTTGGAGCCTCTGCCAAGGCCATCTACTGAAGAGATCACAAAATACACCAGGCAGGTCAGAAGAAGGATCTTCACTGGTACAGTCAAACCCTGAAGTGGACAAACACACAAGGATATAAAGACTTGTAAGCTGAAAACACAAAGTACATCATGCTTGCAAATAAATGAGTATTGTTTGAGCTTAAAAATGTTCATTTTTAGGAAAGCTTAAGCTGACATTATACAAGTGACAGATAATATTATTTTGAATGCTTTAAAAGCAAATGTTGTGTTATTTTCTGATGCTGTACATTAAATGAACAGATCATCAGAGGAGCTCCAATGGAGCAGATGTTACTATCTGGTGTTTTCATTTATTATCCTTCTTTACAGGAACTGTAATCTGTCTGCTGGGTCTCCGAAGGCAGGGCATGCAACACTAATAGTATAATATAAATTCTGAAAACTAGTTTTTAAAGTTTTTAATTATGTTTTTAAAGAAGGTCACGCTTATCAAGAAAAACTGTACATTCATAATAAACAATGAATTGGGCCATGACAAAACAAGGGTTTTATAAATATGGAGTAATTTTCATGTTTTGATAAATATATATACACACAAACACACAAACGTGGTGGCGCAGTAGGTAGTGCTGTCGCCTCACAGCAAGAAGGTCGCTGGTTCGAGCCTCGGCTGGGTCAGTTGGCATTTCTGTGTGGAGTTTGCATGTTCTCCCTGTGTCCGCGTGGGTTTCCTCCGTGTGCTCCGGTTTCCCCCACAGTCCAAAGACATGCGGTTCAGGTGAATTGGGTAAGCTAAATTGTCCGTATATGAGTGTGAATGAGTGTGTATGGATGTTTCCCAGAGATGGGTTGCAGCCGGAAGGTCATCCGCTGCGTAAAACATATGCTGGATAAGTTGGCGGTTTATTCCACTGTGGCGACCTCAGATTAATAAATATATATAATCATTACGTGTATCAAAACATGAACCAAATTAAAATGCTTAAGTATTCAAATATTTAAAATAAAGCTAAAAGACAGAGTTTAATTCCTAAGCATTGACGTTTATATGGATTTTAATATAAAGTCAAGTAATTAAATTCCTTATTGAGTAATAAAAATTATTTTTCAGACAGTACATAGAAAAATTATTTTAAATAAAATTTTATGTTGTAATTAATAATTAAATACTTTTTTGGAGCATTATACCCTACACTGTTTAGTTGAAATAAAATTATATTGTGTTGGAATTTAATAATACCACATAAACCTATCATTAGTTTACTCTAACACACTGTAGAACCCAATAAGTTAAGGTAACTCAAGCCATTTGAGAAAATTGATTGCAACAAACCATTTAAGTTCAAAAACTAATCATAATGAGTACTGTGAACTTAATCCTTTTGAGTAACAAAGCAATTTGAGCACAGTAAAACTCCGTAAATGAAGAGAACTCAAACCAACTGAGTACTGTAAAACCCAGTAAGTTAAGTTAAGGTAACTCAAACCGTTTGAGGAAACCGATTGCAACAAACTATTTGACCTAAAAAACTAATCTATATGAGCACTGTGAACTTACTCCATTTAAGCTGAAGTAATGAGGTATTTAATTAACTCATTACCTTCAACACTCTTTTCAAATGAGTAGAATTAACTCTTAGTCAATTTTGAGTTAGCTACACTCATTTCATTTGATAAAGTTTTACAGTGCAGTAATCATCTTTCATTCAAGGCATGCACATTAACAGTTTTTGCAATTTACAGATTATTAATTTCATTTGAGTTTTAATGTTTACAGCAATTAAACCACAAGAAGCTCAATTCATTCATTTTCCTTCTGCTTAGTCCCTGCGGAATGAACCGCCAACTATTCTAGCATATGTTTTACACAGTGGATGCCCTTCCAGATGAACCTGGAAACACCAATACACTCTTACATTAACACACTACGGCCAATTTAGTTCATTCAATTCACTTATAGCGCATGTGTTTGGACTGTGGGGGAAACCGGAGCACCCAGAGGAACCCCACGCCAACACTTTACAGCAATTTACGGATAATCCTTTCTAAATTATCTTTTTATAAAAAAACAACATTCAAAGGAAGCTCTGGATCTAAATGTAATACATACCATGATGTCCGTCCTAAATTGAGTAGATGCTTGGAGATCTTTGGAGATGAATGTTGAATCTGTGACTGGGAGAACTCTGAGAATGCATGGCATTTATTCTGCTCTTATGCAAATCATCTGGAAAGATAAACCGCTAACAGCAGCTTCTATCATTTTCTGTTTGATAAAATGATATCTTTTTTTGCAAATGATGAACTGCTGCTTTAATTGAAGTTGTAATAATGTTTGTAGTAAAGCATTTTGTTAGAAAATGTAAGCACAGGTTTGTTTACTTATAAATTAATTTAAAATATTTTGATACTGTGTTTGGGGCGGCACGGTAGCTCAGTGGTTAGGACGGTCACCTCAAAGCAAGAAGGTCACTGGTTCGAGAAAAGAAAATGATTGAATGAAATTGACCATAAGTGTGTGCGTGTAATTGTGTTTGTATGGGTGTTTCCCAGTGCTGGGTTGCGGCTGGAAGGGCATCCACTGTGTAAAACTTATGCTGAATAAGTTGCCGGTTCATTCCACTGTGGCAACCCCTGATAAATAAAAGGACTAAGCCAAAGGAAAATGAACTAATGAATGAATGATACTGTGTTTTGTTAGTAATGAGTAGAGTGTATGTAAAGTGTATGTCTTGTAAAGTGTATGCCAAAGCTGAGTGGCCTTCTCTGTATGTAAGAAGGTACACCCTCTGGATGACTCTGGTCTACAAGGCTCTTTTGGGACTGGTGCCTTCATACTTAAGTTCCCTTCTTCATAAGTCAAAAAGCCAGTATGCCCTACGTTCAAGTGAATCTTATCATTTGACTGTTCCCCAGGTTCGAACTGAAATAGGGAAGCGAGCCTTTAGTCATGCCGCCCCCTCATCCTGGAATACTCTTCATTCTGAACTAAAAATATCTGAGCTCATCCCAATTACATCGTTTCGCTCTATCCTTTTTAACAAACAACAACAGTCTGTTTCTCAATGTATGTGTTTTTAATATATTGTAATGTGGTATAGCTGAACAACTAAACTGTATTTTTATATTATAATAATTTTCTATTTATTATTAATATATATATATATATATATTTTTTTTTTTTTTATTCATAAGTCGTGTGTTTGCGGACCTCTTGGCCAGGTCACCATTGTAAATGAGATCTTGATCTCAATGGGTTTTTATCTGGTTAAGTAAAGAAACATATATGAGTCCTGAAGCAAACCAACTAAAACCACCAGATTAATTCAGTCATTATGGTTATTTTAATATGCCTCCAACGTGGTACATTCATTCATTCATTTTCCTTTGACTTAGTCCCTTTATTCATGAGGGGTCACCACAGCAGAATGAACCGCCAACTTATCCAGCATATGTTTTACACAGCGGATGCCCTTTCAGCTGCAACCCAGTACTGGGAAACACCCATACACACTCATTCACACACATACACTACGGCCAATTTAGTTTATTCAATTAACCTACACCGCATGTGTTTGGACTTGTAGGGGAAACCGGAGCACCCACAGGAAACCCACGCCAACACGGGGAAAACATGCAAACTCCACACAGAAATGCCAACTGCCAACTCTATGGCTATTTTAATATGCATCCAATAAGGTATACAGCTGAATACAAAATTATTAGTCCTATTGTGAAAATTTAATACATTTTCAACTATATTATAAGCGATGTTTAACAAAGCAAGGACATTTATTTTACAGTATTTCCTATTTATATTTCTCTTCTCGTCTTATTTTAGTTTGGCTGGAATTGAAAAATGCTACGGTCAATATTATTAGCCTTTTTAAGAAACATTTCTTTCTGATTGGCTACAAAACAAAACACTGTTGTCTAATAACTTGCCTAATTAACCTAGTTAATCATTTAAATTGCCCTTTAAGCCGAATACTACTACTATTATCTTGCAAAATGACTGATGATAAAATATCTTGTGCTTTTATTGTACTTTATAATATTATTGCTTTTAATCATGTAATTAACTGCATTATGGAGTACTAGTATGATATGAAATGCTGTTGAAAAATGCTAAATAAGCGGCACTGAAGTCTGACAAGAAGACTTTGCGTTGATACGGCTATTTTGCATTTGCATTTCACAAGAAACTAATGATATGTTTTCTCATTGGAGCATGCATATCTCTCTGGTTATCAAAGTTGGCTTTTAGCCACGAGTCCGCTGATCTCAAAGTAATTTCTTTTTCAAATAGAGCAAGGAATTTTTCACAGTATTTCCTATAATATTTTTTCCTCTGTGGAAAGTCTTATTTGTTTTGTTTTTTTCAGCTAGAATAAAAGCAGTTTTTAATTTTTAAAAAGACATTTTAAGGTTCATATTATTAGCACCCTTGAGTAATATTTGTTTCGATTGCCTACAGAACAAACCAGTTATACAATAACTTGCCTAATTATACTAACTTGCCTAATTATACTAACTTGCCTAATTAACCTAATTAAACATTTAAATGTCACTTTAAGCTGAACACTAGTATCTTAAAAAATATCTAGTAAAATATTATGTGCTGTCATCATGGCAAAGATAAACAAAATCAGTCAATAATTCTGACTTCAACTGTAGATGTATCTAAACATGCTTTATTAACAAAATGACATTTCCTGAGTTGTACAGGTTCCTTTTTTAGTCTATAATCAAGTCCCTGGTCCTGACTGAACATTGTTTAATTTACCCAATTTAACCCATTTTCCAGACTATCGTTCACTGTTTCATTTTATGCTGATATGTGGTTGCTCACATGTTCAATGCGGCCCATGTAAACCTGTAATGCTAACACAATACACAAGACTGAACACAAGACACCATCACATGGTACGTAAGTAAAAACACTTACCATGTGTTCACATATGCGACATGCATGTTCAGATCCCAGCACAAAAACAAAACTGAAACCAACTTGACAGCCTGCCTTAGATAAACACATAAACTCAAGGACAAGAGCGCATGACCTAGCATGACTGAGAATTCGCTCCTGCAACAATTGTTAGGCCCTGTGTTTTCGTCATGTGACCTTCCCCATGTGCTTCTTTGTTCTGTTTCCCGCTGTTTCATCATGTTCATCAGTTTCACTTGTGTTCATCCCCCGTGTGTGATTCGTGTCATCATGTCCTATGTATTTATAGTCCTGGGTGTTGTTTAGTCAGGGTCCGGTATTCTCGGTTATGTTTGTCAACACCCCATGTCGTTCCTGAGTCTCCTATGTCCTTCATATGAGTGTTTATCAATAAATCTACATGTTTGATAACTCCTGCGATCCCTTGCCTTTCTGACTCTAAACCTTTTCCCTGAAGGTAGCAACTCATACTCATTGTGCACAACATGCGATACGTCACAAACCATTTGTTTAGCACGTCTTAATGTGTCCTGTTCGTACATATTCTGCAATGACATCTGTTCTGATACACCAATATTTTTCCACGCGGTGTGAATCAAACGGACTACTTTGGATCTCAGCTGCACAGACAAGTTGCCAAACCAGGCTGTGATGCCATACCTTATTAAACTCTCAAACACAGCCTTAAAAAACATGATCATACATTTTTGATCCACTAGATTCTAAGATGCTCCTATATGCAAATTGAAAAGGGTCTAAAAAAACAACTCACCTCTGATTTTACAAATTTAATCATGATTTTCTCAAAACATTTCATTACGATTGAATTAGAGCTACTGGACGATAATCATTATTCTTCTTACAACTAACTTTTTTTGGGGAGAGGGATAATGATAGAACTCTTCCACATTGACGGGACAGTGTGTGTAATAAAAGACTTCTGAAAAATGGGACAAAAAGCTTCTGCCAGCTCTTCACTGCAAGATTTCAATAAATGCCCAGAAATGCCATCTGGCCCTGAAGCCTTGCTGATACAGACACGTGAAAACAGTCTCTCCACCATATACTGATCTATAGTTATGTTAAATGAATCCAATACCGGTAATAAATTCAATGCAGTTTCCTGCTCCTGTGAAAAAAATCCTTCAATCTAAACCTACAGTAAAAATTATTTAGCTCAATCGCCTTCGCCATTTCATCCAACACATTAATATATCTTTTACTTGAAGCCATATTTGCCATATATTTCATAGAATCCCACATGTTTGATAACTCCTGCAATCCTTTGCCTTTCTGAGAGAGCCCTGGCGTGACAGAAACGAGAGCTTTTGACGAGAGCATGACACCACACCCTCAATACAAAGACCCAGACAAAAACAGGAGACATGAGTAAACTCAACCTGAGCACTACATCCAAGACTGGACAGGACTAGTGTCTGGACCCTGCCACCAAAACAAGAACAAACAAGATCGAAGTGGCAGAGCCCTGAAACAAACAAAGTTAAAAGATTAAAGTTAACTTTAAAAGAAAGTCACTTTTATTTCTAAATCCCTAAATATACTGTATATTGTGTTAAAACTAGTTTATATGAATGAACGAGAAAAGAATATAATTGAAAGTCGTCATCGAACATTTGAAGATATGTGCCCAGGGCTACATTATTGAGAACAGAGAAATATGTAAAAAGAAATTTCTTAAATACATTACACGTTTTATCATACGTGGTATTTCTCGTAAATCAAGCAGAGGCTGCTGTGTATCACCGTCCTTCTCGTGAGCGTCTGTAAGAGAAGCTGGTCAACTTGTTGTAGCACATAATATATCAGCTTCATATCTACTGACACCTTCTTAATTAAACCCAACCGATGGTGTTTTCAAAAGTAAACTACAAGAGAAAAGCCACCACAGCCCTGTGCTTTTACCACAGTTTCACGTGGCTTTTTTTTGTTTCGTTATATATGGTTTCTGCAATCCTTCGTCAGACTCGAACCACGGCACCACTCCGCTCTGCCTCCCAAGGCCGACAGTATATATGGTGAGCTACCGAGCAAACGAGTCACACAAAATGCAGCCATGGGGCACTTATTTCCCGGTTCTCAAAAATGTAGCCCTGGGCACATATTCCCAATGAGTCTATGTCAAACATTTGTGTTAAATCATCAACAAGGAAACAATTAACACTTACATCAGTAAAGCAGTTTAATCACTGATGAATAAAACTCATCATAAATCACCTTAATATTTAAAAGCTTTCATTAGGTGCTGGATGAGTTAGTCCACTCTCAGGAATTAAGGTTTAGTGCTAGTTCTACTAGGAAGACCTAATGACATGTCACTCATTACAATCAGTTTCAACCAACAGCCACAGCACACAAGCAATATATACAGTATAAGCAGCCCATTCATTCATTTGTTTGCAGACGTTGATCATTCAATACTTTTGTCAAATAAATGTATTCAGTATCATATTTATCTTCCTGCTCTTTCTAGTAGAAATAAGCTGAAGAAAATTGAGTGAATGAGTGATTATTAAAGTCACTCACACAGACGGTCATGTAAATTTGATCTTTCCTCAGATAGGAAAATGTATCACGCTAATATATGCAAACAGTTGTACATGAATATGAGATATTTAAATCTTACAGATTAACCTCTTCCTTATTTGCTTCATGTATCAAAGGCATTTTCAATAATTTAGCTTTCAAATGAGCTAAAACTGTTTTATTGTTTATATACAACTGAATTCTAAAAGCATTATTAATATTTACAGCACATTACACAAGCATTTTACTGTAGTGACTTTCTGTTTCTCTCATAACCTTGTAAATGTTGTTATTTAATTCAACTTTATTTCCAGACACTAGATCCATTAGTAACAGAAGAGAAGCAAAGCAATATAAACCACACAATATACAATATATAAACCACACAATATATAATTTGCCAGTGTGACAAAAAAGACAGTAAAATGTCTTGTTCTTTTTGCTTTCTTTTTCTTTCCCTGCACATTTCCGTTGTGTGATCATATTACTCCAGCTCTTTCATTATTGAATTGGCTTCATAATAAATATTGTATAAATTTTAAAATTTTATTTCCTTCCTACAAAGCCCTGAACGGCTTAGCTCCCCAGTAATTTAAGGGAGCTACTGGTGTATTATAGCCCATCACGTCCTCTACGCTCAATTATTTCTGGGCAATTGATTATTCCCAGAATATCAAAATCAACTGTAGGTGGTTGATCTTTCTCATATCTGGCACCTAAACTCTGGAACAGCCTTCCTAGCACAGTTTGGGAAGCAGACACACTCTGTCAGTTTAAAACTAGATTAAAGACACATCTCTTTGCATTAGCATACACATAAAACACAAATGCTTTTGAAATCCAAATCCTCTTAAGGATTGTTAGTCTGCATCATTTACGGCAAACGGAGCCGGTAACACTTCCCAAAAGACATTATAATTTGAACGCCATCTGTGCTTATGTTAGTCTTTTTTATTATTCCTGAGGTTTCCATAATCCTGGACCAGGCCGTATCCTGAGCATCTGCTGTGGCGGTCATGGAGGAGTCTCCATGTTCTCCAGCCTCCGGCGCCTAAACTGCAGCTCTGCACAAGATGTTTTGCCATTGGAGAAATGGTCATGCCCAACTGAGTCTGGTTTCTCTCGAGGTTTTTTAATCCTTCACTTTCGCCAATTGGTGAAGTTTGTTCCTCGCCACTGTCGCCACCGGCTTGCTTGGTTCAGGACTTGTGGAGTTGCGCATCAATGGATTTGCTCTTCAGTGTTTGAACTCTCAGCAGTGAATAAACCACACTGACCTTAACTAAACTGAACTTCAACACTGAAAACTGGACTGACACTTTCAATTTACTATAATCTTCTATGTGAAGCTGCTTTGACACAATCTATATTGTAAAAGCGCTATAGAAATAAAGGTGAATTGAAAAAAATTTAATTAAATTTTGTGCCATTTGTGAGAAAAAGACCCGAGAAAAAAAACTGGCCCAGTGGTTAGCACTATTGCTTCACAGCAAGAACGTCACTGGTTCTAGTCCTTACCAAGCCAGGCAACGTTACTGTGCGGAGTTTACATGCTCTCCCCGTACTCACGTGGGTTTACCCCATGTTCCACGGTTTCCTCCCACTGTCCAAAAACACTTAAGTTAACTGACTAATCCAAATCGACACCATAGACATGCACCTAGTAAGTAGTTATCTCTTAAGAGCAATCACTATCTGTTCATTAGTTACTACAGCAGGGGAGTTCTCGAGATCTACCTGAGCTCAAACTCCCCTCTCGCCTTGCAAATAGGAGGGAGCCCCGGGCTCGAGGATCTTATAAGCTCAGGGCTCTCTCCCGGGACAGCATGCCAAATAAGCTTTATAATCAATCATCAGCTAAGTGTGAACTCTTGAAATGGATAAACTATTTCATTCACGTCACATTAAACTTCAGTTTCTCACCAAATCTCAACCAATCAAACGCTCTCTAGTATCTGACATGCCCCGCCCCTTTCAAGAGGCAGTTTTGGAGCACATTAGATTATAGATTGCCTTAAATGGTCACCCAAAAATGAAAATTCACTATTTATTTAAAATCACTATTTAATCTCCCTCAAGTGGTTCCAAAACCACAAAACACAAAAGGCATAATAGTGGCACTTTAAAAGATGAACATGTTTCTCATGTCCTCATAAGCTCTGAGTCACAGCACCCGCTGTGATTGTCTTCTTTCACCTCGCCAGCTGCATGAGCTTATTTTTAATGGGACATAAACATAAACAAATATATGAAAACCCATACATTTGAAATGCAATACAAAATCAGCTTTTAATGGATGTCTGGGACTTGTGGAGCTGCGCATCGATGGATTTGCTCTCAGTGTTTGAACTTTCAGCAGTGAAAATGAAACCACACTGAACTGAACTAAACTGATCTTCAACTCTGAAAACTGAACTGACACTGTTTACATTTACTAGAACTTCTATGTGAAGCTGCCTTGACACAATCTACATTGTAAAAGCGCTACAGAAATAAACATGAATTGAATGTTTAAATGTTTTTGTTGCATTTACACAGTTTTGACCAGCAGGTGTCCAATAATCTGGTGTTTGGATTTTCGAAACAGTGAATAGTTTTGTGAAGCAATTGGTTCATTTGACCTGAAGCTTTGAAAACTGATCATTTACGGATTGTTTTTTAGTGTACAGTATATGCATACAGTAAAACTCATGTTACACTGTAACATGAACTTTATACTGTAGTATACTTCGGCCTTTTATTTTCCCACAAATGAAATCCATATACAAAGTTTGCCAAAAAGTCCAAACTCAAAGTAGCAAGCATAAGAACTTTATTTGTTAGCAAGTAATTTTTTTAAATGCATTTTAATCTAAGCTGACTATATTTCAAAATGAAAGATAAGAGGTTTTAAAACTACATTGCATGTGCATGAATAGATGTTTTCTTAAGGCAGACAGCGTGAGTCAATGGCAGTGTTTCCTTCCCCTTTACAAGCATAACACACATTCTCACTCACACAGCGGTAGAGAGGAACGATAGCCGCAATCTTCTTGAATTCACTCTGAAGATCTTTTCCAGTGTCAAACTTCCAGAAATTCTTGAAAGCAAAGGCTTTAATCCCTCCGTGTTCCTTCCAGTTCTTCAGACCTTCTAGAATATTGTGGTTGCTCTCTGGATTCAGACATGTGTCCACACACGGGGACTCAAACGTGTAGAAAACCGAGCAGCCGTCTTTTCTTTTATTCAGAAGTTGGGTCATTGGAGAGTTGCCGGCGGGATTGAGCAGGAGAGACTCTGAATGCCTGTTGTATTGCTTTTTTTTACTGATCACAACTTTCTTAGTTCCTGCTGCGATGAGCTCTGCACCCTGGTAAAGTGCATTTGTTTCATCAGTAATAGCGTTTTTCACGTTTGCTTGTGTCTCCTGAGTCAGAAAGTTGTTATTGGCAGGAATGAAGTTTTGTTGGCACTGTTGCATTGGTACATTAATGGCTGTAGCATACTGACGGGCATGTCCATCTGCATCCACTCTCTTATAGCTGCAAAACAGTAAAAGAGATCATGTAAGTTGTAGTGTTGTCATGATGCTGGCATTTGAATACCAATCGGTACTGACATATTTAAAACGTCCATTTTCTGCTAACATTTGAGCACATTCGGGGAACATCGGTGAAGAGCGGTGAATTGATGATCTTCATGCCCAATCACAGTCATTTCTGTTGAGCATGTTAACGCAATGGCAGAGAATGGACCTGCGTTCTCATAGGTTGCGTTCTCAAGCGGTCTTGCCAAGTTACCTCGGAGGAACTTGGAAGAACGTGCGAACACAGAATGCATCCTGTAAGAAATGAGATGCGATCTTCTTGATGGTCACATGACATTCACGTATTTTTAATGGAAAATTATTTAAATATTACAGCATTCTAACAACATTTTATTGGTTTCCCCTTTTTAATATATATAAAATGAACAAAACCCTTAAACACATACTTTGCACTATACAAATAAAACAGATTTTAATTAGGGATGGGCGATACCCCAAATTTTTTTATGCAATACGATACCGATACTTTTTGTTAAAAAAAATTTTGATACCAATATCGATACCACTCATTGTTTAAAATGTTAATGTAAATTTTCAAAATAATGTTAATTAAAAAAAAATCATTACATATATATATATATATATATATATATATATATATATACAGGGCTTTACATTAACACCCGCCAACCCGCCAAATGCGGGTAGATTTCAGCTCTGGCGGGTAAGACAGACACCTCCACTAGCCACGTTGGCTAGTTGGAAATAATTTTTAAATTGTAGTTTTAGCAGGGTTTGAAAATAAGCGTGGCCCAATATTCGTGTAAATGTGATCTTAGAACCGAGAAGCAGCACGACTGACAAAAATAACTGTACGCGCAAGCAGAAAGCAGGTAAATACCGAACGAGAGGATGATCACTCACTCGCGCGCATTACATCAGCTGTGCGCGCGAGTGAGTGACTGTTAATAAGCGCGCGCGCTCCCGTTTACTTGCGCGAAGCAACCTTTACCGTGCCTAGAGCAAGCGCAACTGGTGCGATCGGCTCCCTTTGAAATAGACTGGACAAAGAGCGATGATCGTGCACCCACAGTCCTGCTGCTTTCAAGAGCTCAAGATTAAAACAAAAATACACATTCTTTTGTAAGCAGCAGCGGCCACTGTTTTCATTTACAGGCTTATATTAACCGTGCGCGTGATTATCCTTTCATTATCAAACACAGTATGTTTCACCTGCTTTCTTTTGCTTACAGTTATTTTTGTTAATATGGTTTAATTATATTTATTTATAATAACATTGCTTTAATGGGTGATTACTCCCCGTTTATGTTAACTGCTGATCTGGGACTTTTAGCCAGGACAGATTACTGTGCATATTTTAGATACATGACAATAATTATTTTTTTAAATGTAATGTTTTTTTAAAGAAAAGTTTTGTTGAATTAAAAAGTGCACCTATACTGCTATATTTTCCTTGTTTTGACACATTAAAAAATTGTGACTAAGAAATACTTATTTGGTGTGGTCAGAGATAAATTTGGTAAATCCTTAATTTTGAGCCCTGAAAAGTCATGTGAAATGAAAACTGATTGCATTGCAACACAACCCATTTGCTCATGCACACTGAGCAAGCTAATACACAACACACACAAGAAGTTAAATGAATGAGAAGACATGTGGACATAACACATCTAAATCAAGTCATTTTAGCATGTCAAAGTCAAATTTATGCATATAAAATATATTTTCCCAACAAAAAAATTGTGGCTAGTGAAAATCCTGAGTGGCTAGTAATGTTGGAAATCTACTAGCCACAGTGGCTGGTGATCAAAAAAGTTAATGTTAAGCCCTATATATATATATATATATATACTGTAGTGTGTGTGATATATACTGTACACACACACACACACACATCCATATTGTATATACACATTGCATACACATACATACTGTATATACACACTGCACAGATACACACACACACACTTATATTTGTTCTTATTCACCTGGTAACGAGTGAGAAAAAGAGAGATGATTTATTATTCTGATTTATTATATTATTTATTTGTTTATTTTTATTTGTATTTAATAATTATTATTATACTATATATTATAGTACTATAATACTGTTTGCTGTTTATTATGTTTATATAATAAAGCAATTATTGAAAAATAATTAATAAAGCCAATAAAGCAATTATTGAATTGAATTGAATTGAATTGAATTGAATTGAATTGAATTGAATTGAGAGAAAGAGAGATGGAGGTTTCCCTCCTTTAAAACTCTCCTATAACGTCTTTTGTCAGACAGGGAGTCTGAGCAGAGGAACACTGGGCAGCTTGTTTCTGTTCCGCTTCTTTATAAGTTTCAGGGTGTTGTCTGTAAGTGTTTATAAAAGCTGCTTGTATTGTTGCTGTGTACGACTTTCTTATCACAAATATTGCTCGTGCAGCGCTTTCAGCTGATGAACACCACAACACGCCACGTTACCTCTCTGCCATCGTGTCATTCCGTAATGCAGAAGTGTGCGACTTGCGTGTGTTGAGTACGTAAGTTATGCGAAAGGCCAACGCAATCTCACGGCAATTCGTAACTTTTTGATTAGTGGCTAATTCGTATGAATTCGTACGATCTCATTTGTACAAATTAGTACGATTTGCTCATCACCCAATGACGGTTGGGGTTAGGGGTGGGGATAGGTGCCATGCCTCCTTTTTAAAATCGTACATTTTCGTACGACTGAACTCATACAAATTAGCCACTAAACTGACAAAACGTAAAATACTTACGTTTTCTCGTGAGATCAGGCTGGAAAAGCACATGATCGCTCACGTCAAGTTCTGCTGCAGATTGATTGGTGTAACGTCTTGTATACAAAGCGTCACTGACAATCCTGTACACAGCGCTAAAACATTTCGTTATGCAGAAATTATTAAAATTTTGTTAAAATGTCGATACTCTTAAAAAAATATCGATACCAAATTAAAAGCTTCGGAGTATCGATATATCGATACTCGAGCATCGATGTGCACATCCCTAATTTTAATACGAATTTCAGCAAACAAACATCCTGTCACGTGCGGGACGAATCTCAGACAACAAAACTAAGGATCCAAGTGCAATTTAATAAGAGTATTCGTGTAAGCAGGCAATGGGGCAAAACAGGGGCGAAACAGCTACAGAGCATTCAAAACGTAGTCGAAAACATACATAAGGTCAAAAACTTGGTGGCAAAATAACAAAGCTAAGATCAGGAACACGGCAGGCAAGAACAAATAGCAAACAAAACTAACACATGATGACTGCAAACAAAGACTCAGTCCTGAACTGGTGTATGTGTAGTGTATAAGTAGTCCAGATGATCAGTGATGACGGGATTCAGCTGTGTGTAAGTCATCAGTGGTGAACGGCAACTGGTGTGTGTGAATCGACATGACGGGAATTGTAGTTCGTTAGTGTGATATGTGTAGTTCACCAGCAATCTGCCAGGAATGGATCGCTGGTGATCATTACACACCCATAATGTGTTAATGCCTTTATTAAGATTATCATGTGAATGTTTACTTTCACCGTCTCATTTAGGGAAACTCCTGAGATAAATGAGTTTTATCTCTGAACTTTAATAATAAACAGGTATAGATTGCTGCATTTCCCACCTCCTTTATTCAGCCGCAATGCCTCCGGGGACAGTTCGAGCAAGTTTAGCATCCAGGCATCCTCTATATCAAGAACACATCAGAGAACTTTCACATGTCCTCCATTCTTGCGGTCTTGTTTTGGAACTGAACTATGACTGTTGATGATGACGTTACATGAGAACACGAGGACGCAAGAACACTCAAGAACGCATATTGAGAAACAGCCAATGGCCCATTAGCGGTGTTGAAGTACACACTTAACAGCATTCAAATGTTAGCAGGAAATGGACATTTTTTCCCTAATATCGTGACCATAGTAGGTGGACAAAATGTAGCATTACTTACCATAAAAATGTAGTGCAAGTAACAAAATGCTTGCTGCCTTAATTTTTTTAGTTGAATCAAATTAACTTTTCTAGTCATCTCAACTTATTTTAATCAAACTGACTAAAAATATGAAGTTAAACATTGCATAACTTAAAAAATGTAGTTAAAATCTGGTTAACTTATTAAAATGAGTTGAAGCAACATAAAAATTATAGTAATAACTATTTGTCATATCATTTTTACCGTTGTAAAATGAATGTATCTGCTCTAAATACTACCTAAGGATTGAGTAAAAAAGTAGCCCTTCTAAAAGTATTATGCTATGAAAATTATTTCACCTTTTACCCTGCAGATTAAAAATGTAGTTTACATCAGTGACATTTAAGCATGTATTTAAGTGTAAGTTATATTATGTGCCATTCGTGGATTATAAATTTAAAATGTGAGATTAATTTAATGTGAGAACACATTACATTAATATATGCATCTATAAGCCGGCAGAATGCAGGTGGATGCGTTTACATGTGATGCAAAATCTGTGTAATCCAAGGGACAAAAATCTAGCTGTATTGATATGTTAAAGGGCCACGAAACCCCCCTGTCTCCACAGGGTGTTTTCACACCTCTAGTTTGAAAAAAGTCAGGAAAATGGGCGTGTCCAGCTCTGTTTAGGTGGGAGTGTCGGGGGATGGAAAGAGGAAAGGATTTGCAAATATGGGAGTTTCCGTTTGGGCATGCGCTGATTTTCAGAGGCGAGGCAAAACAAACACACAGACGCAGGGGAGAAAGACAGTGACTGTTTACATGGACATCAGTAATCGAATTATTTGCCAAATTATTAATTTGTCGACTTTAACTGCAGTTTGGCACTTTCACTTTTTATTCAGGAACATTTCCTGCATGTCCCCCCCCCCCCATGACAAACGAGATATTGAAAGCGAGGAACTGCTGGAGAGTGGAGTTTTAATGCAATGTTTGATACCACACAGTGAATGGGAGAAAAAATCCTCTGCATTTCTCGGTAACTTAGATGCACTCGGTAGGTAGCGTCAGAAAGCGGTGTGTGTATAGACTATCCTGTCGCAAAATGCAGTGAAAATTCTACACGACAGTAACAGTTAGATTGCGGTGTTTACATGTTTACATTCGGAGAGCAGCATTTACAGCGGATCTTTCAGTCTATAATATTGTGCTATAATATTGCAGTGATATTAACATACTGTAAACTTATTAACTAAATCATTTTGATTATGGTATGTCTTTAAAAACTGAAAGAGCTCTGCTGACGATACGAAGTAACTTTGCCATCTGAATGAACAAACAAAGGGCACTGCTCTCACACACACTTACCAAATCTGTAGCGACAGGACAATCAAACTTGAATCGTGTCTTTTTTAAAAGGAGACGAGCGGCAAATCTGGTTTTCATCATTTCCAGATGCAAAAAGCTCTCGAGTAAAAAATGTTCCTTACAAACGCATTCTGTCGTGTGTTGCATGCACTGTAATCCTCACGTGAGTCCAGCTGTGCTCTCACAGCAGGGAAACAAAAACAAAACCTTCGTTGCAGCACATTCATAAATGCAACACTGACGACTCATGTCTCCAAATGCTTGTTCTTTCACTTGTTTTGGCAACACAACGTGGCGTCTCTCTGTCGTCTGAACACTGTAACGGGTAAAACAGTCTTAGTGGCTATCATGCAAATAATGAAGTTGCACCGCATACACAATTGAGCACACTGATTGGTTTGAACAAAGTCTTTCTCATGAATTAATGCCGCACACTCAGAGACGTCACGATGTACTCGCAGGTACAGACAGCCACTCTCTACGCTGGATTTACACATATGTATCTAATCGCCGTGACGCAGCTTTAAAAATTTGTTTCAAAGCTGAAATCGGAATTTTCAATTTTTTGTGCAATATATGTGTCCTAATAGTGTTTATAGCAGCGTGGGACACATATATGACTGTCAACAGCTCAAAAAATGTGTTTTGGTGTTTCGTGACCCTTTAACATTCCGATTATATGACCTTTGAACCCTGACTAACAAGCTACGAGGGTCCAGCAGGGGGTGCCACAAAAGCCATGCATGTCATGCAGCACTGACAGAATACATGCAATTTGTGCATGTGTTTGAAAACGTAACATTCTGTAGTGCATTTACAGTAGTTATTACTTAACGCCATTTTGTGATTTCAGTCATCATCCAGTACAGATAATGCATCTACTTGGGCTGCTTTGCTGCTTTCATAAATCTGATGCGATTTTTCTATGCTCATTTTGATTGGATGGGAAATATGGTACTGATTATTCTACTTAGCCAATCACTGACAAGAAAAATAGTAACTGCAGGTTGAAGGAGAATAGTGCAGTAATAATACAGCAGTAAACATATAGGCCCCGTTTACACTAATGCGTTTTCGTTTTGAAATGGCGTTTTAGATCCGCGTCCATACTAGCGTTTCATCTAGTGTTTCTAAACATATCTTCGTCCACACTACTCCACCAAAAACGTAAATCACGTGACCATTCGCGCACTCTGGGCATGCCCGTTCAAGTATAAACAGGAAGCATGTGTCTCGCTCGGCATTTGGTTATTGTTAGTCAACAAACGCTGGTTGAACGATGAACGTCAGTGATTAGCGAGTGCTCGAACAATAGCTTGCCTCTTGCGAATATATGCAGCTGCTGTAGTAAAAAAGGCAGAGTTTCACTGCACAATGGTGCCTAAAACGGACAATAGTGCAGAGCTCCCATTTCTGTGTCCATGTTGTTGTTTACAGTGAAGGCTGGTCTGCCGTCTTCCGGTAGCGTTATAGTCATGTGATAGGGGCTTGATGAATAAGGGAAGGATACACAATGACCCAAAAGCCCCAATCAGGTAGCGAATCTCAGCAGCCACGCCTCCGTTTTCAGATGTCTCCGTTTTCCCCCATCCACACTGAGACGGAGCAGCAGCATTTTAGAATGAAAACGACCCCTCCAGCGTTTTCAAAATGCTCCGTTTTTGGGGTTCGAAAACTCCGGCGTAGTGTGGACGGATGGCGTAACCGTAGCAAAACTTATGCGTTTTAAAACGAAAATGCATTAGTGTAAACGGGGCCTTTTAAATTACATATTAAAGTACAGTTCCTGTGAAAAACTGCTCAATTTGTTACTTAACACCACTGATTAAGACACAATCCTGTTGACTATTTCAGTGCTTCCTCTTAGTTGCTTAACTTCCTAACTGCTAACTTTGAGGGCTTCATTTGTAATAGATACTGTAGAAAAACTTACTTCTGCTCGAAGAAGTTGATAATCCGAGCAAGAGTTGTGATGTCCAGGGATTCAACACTTTCTGTTCGGTCGGGAAGCAGAAAGAGCAGCAGGAGTCCGTTCAAAAACAAAGCAAACTTCTAACATCAAAACACACACAGAGAAAGCTGAATAAATACGTTGGTAACATGTGCACAGTTTATCCTAGAAGAAAGTATCCAAACATATCCCTTGACTCTCACCAAAACCACATTAATAATAATTGTTAGTAATCTTGAATGGGACCGACCATGTTTGTTGTTTCAAATCTGCAAGTCCAGAATAATGCTGTGTGATCTCCACAGAAAAGAGGTGATATGAGTGAAAAGGAAGTGGTTTTGGCTTATGTTGGGTCTGGACCAGCCCTCCTCTTTAAAAGTGGTGTGATCTCACTTCTAGTCTTACATAATGTGTGAAAATAAAAGGCAGATGCCTCCAACTAACACTGTTAAGACATTTTTAAATCTTTTTAAAAGTTTGTAGATTGAGTTTTGCAATAAAAACATAAAGCAATATCATTTTTGTAATTCTCTCTCTGTGTGATTCGTATACAATGACCTAAATCAGAATCAGAAAGAGCTTTATTGCCAGGTATGTTCACACATACGAGGAATTTGTTTTCATGACAGAGCTTCTACAGTGCAACAGGATGACAGAGACAGGACAAAAAACAGATAATAAGTGAAGTTTATTTATAAACTAATTTCGAGAGGATCACGTGATTATGATTGAACACGGCTGGTTCTGCATTAACTACGCATGATCCACCAATCAGACGATTCCTAACTCACTGTAAAGAGCCAGGGTTTCTCACTACAGTCATCTTCGATTTGAAGAATCCCCCCTTCCACCCCTACTCCTCCACCTTTCCCTTCATAGGGCGGCACCGTGGCCCAGTGATTAACACTGTTGCCTCACAGCAAGAACGTCACCGGTTCTAGTCCTTTAACAGGCCGGCTGTCGTTTCTGTGCGAAGTTAGCATGTTCTTCCCGCGCTCGCGTGGGTTTACCCCATGTTCTTCGGTTTCCTCCCACATTCCAAAAACATGCACTACAAGTTAATTAATCAATCTAAATTTAGCCCTACAGTCAAACTCTCATCCAGCAGCATATCTCTTCATAGCAATCATTTTCTGTCATCGGCTCTTTTTAAAAAGGGGGAGTTCTCGAGATCTACCTGAGCTCAAAGCTCCCCTCTCGCCCTGCAAACGGGAGGGAGCCCAGGGCTCAAGGACCTTTTGAGCTCAGGGCTCTCTCCCGGGCCAGCATGCCAAACTTGCTTTAAAATCAATCATCAGCTAAGTGTGAACTCTTGAAATATATTTTAAAATAGAAGTAAATAGTGAATGCAAATATAAAAACTGACGAGTGTATGTACAGGTATATTACTATATACAACGTTATATGTGCAAATTTGCATGTAAATAAATAAGTGTATATGTGTATAAAAGTAGTGATGTTTGTTTCACAATTACGATCATAAAGTGTTCATGAGATGGATTGCCTGAGGGAAGAAACTGTTTCTGTGTCGTTCCTGCTCTTTTATGGAAATTAACCATGGCTTTATGGGGTCGTTAGGGCTGTAGTAAAAGTATATTAACCATGATGTTTGGTGGTTTGATTATCATTTTCATAATCACAGTTTTACTACAAATACTATGCTTAAACTATGTCTTTAGTGTAGCCAAAACGTGGTTAATTTGTACCATGGTTAAACTATAATTATCTGCTACTCATTGCTGCCTTTGATATCCAAATCCAATCCAGATGGCCTCTGAAAACAGCATTTGGCTGCCATTTTAGGTGCAAATGTACATCTTTGACCAACTTTTTCCACTTTCAATGTCATTTCTAACAATAAATGAGAAGCTAAGTTATAAATGTATTGTTTCATTATGTTGATTAGCCTTGTATGTATTTTTAACAGGCCTGGGTCATTATCACTATAAAGTGCCTTTGAGACGTCAGAATGTTCAAAGACAAACAGTAAACAAACCTCAAATTGTGTCAACCCTGTCATGGACAAATTTCAAGTAGTATAAGGCTGCGTTCGAAACCACCTACTACTCAGTAGGTACTCCATTTGAATTTAAACGTACTTCTCGGCCGTTAGAAAAGTACATTCGCCATTTTGTCATGGTCACGTGACCTACCTTCGTCAGTTACGTCGATTCACTCCCATTCATGAATTCTCTCGCGGGGCATCATGGGATAGCGCAGAGTGCATGGGATGCGCACTTCAGAATCTCGCCGGAAGTAAGTCATCTGGGTACTTCTCGCATACTGATTTTCGAATTCTATGAATTCGGACATACTACTTGGCTCGCATACTGATTTTAGCGTACTGTATAGTATGGAAGTATGCGGTTTCGGACACAGCCTAAGTATATTTTCATTACAGTGTAATTATAAAATGTATATTTTCAGAAAGGTAATGTGTCCCTTTACCAACCTAACGTTATAGATTATGGAAAAAGACTATTTACAATAATGAAATAATGGACAAAACATTTATTTTCCAATAAAATATGCAATCGTTGCACGTTCTTCTTATAGATCTAAAATACCTTGTCAAACTTTTAAACGATATTAACTGGCCCTTATTGGTTAATTTAAAAAATCACACAAGAGGTTATAAATAATTTGCAGAAAAGTTGAACATGATGGTGGAAAACAGGATGACAAGGTGGACATTGGCATGTATTTTTAGTTCAAACAATCAATGAGCTCCATTATATGGACTTTTAAAGGATATCCTTCATATTGTAATGTGACCGGGACGCTGAGAACAGAGGTGCAGATCCAAATGCAGAGTCTTTATTGAACAGAGAATGGTCAGGCAAGCAACAGTCAACACAGGAGCAGAGTCGTAGTCAAGTTACAGGCAGATGGTCAAAAGGGCAGGCAGCATGCAATGTAAACAAACAAAACAAAGCTAAGGTAAAAAAAAACACGGCAAGGCAAGGAAAACGCGTCGTAATGTTCACTCAGTTCAACAAGACATCTG
>LR812533.1:50840094-50930094 GCA_903798195.1 Danio kyathit
CCCGAACCATGCAAGCCAGTGGCGACAGCGGCGAGGAAAAAACTTCACCATAAATGAATATAATAAATGAATATGAATGGATGAATAATCAATAGAATAATGGATAGACGAATGGATGGATAAATAATAGAATGATGGATGGATTGATGCATGGATTCCTAGAATGATGGATGGATGGAATAGTCAATAGAATAATAGATGGATGAATGGGTGGATGGATTTATAGAATGATAGATGGATGAATGGATGGATGGATTTATAGAATGATAGATGGATGAAATAATCAGTAGAATGATGGCTGGATGGATGGATGAATTTATAGAATGATAGATGGATGAATGGATGGATGGATTTATAGAATGATGGATGGAATAATCAATAGAATGATAGATGGATGAATGGATGGATGGATTTATAGAATGATAGATGGATGGAATAATCAATAGAATGATAGATGGATGGATGGATTTATAGAATGATAGATGGATGGATGGATGGATGGATGAATTTATAGAATGATAGATGGATGGAATAATCAATAGAATGATAAATGGATGAATGGATGGATTTTTAGAATGATAGATGGATGAATGGATGGATGGATTTATAGAATGATGGATGGAATAATCAATAGAATGATAGATGGATGGATGGATTCATAGAATGATAGATGGATTAAATAATCAGTAGAATGATGGATGGATGGATGAATTTATAGAATGATAGATGGATGGATGGATGGATGGATGGATTTATAGAATGATGGATGGAATAATCAATAGAATGATAGATGGATGGAATAATCAATAGAATGATAGATGGATGAATGGGTGGATGGATTTAAAGAAAGATAGATGTATGGAATAATCAATAGAATGAAAGATGGATGGATGGATTTTTAGAATGATAGATGGATGTAATAATCAATAGAATGATGGATGAAGGGATGGATGGATTTATAGAATGGAAGATGGATGGAATAATCAATAGAATGATGGATGGATGGATGGATGGATGAATTTATAGAATGATGGATGGAATAATCAATAGAATGATAGATGGATGGATGGATTTATAGAATGATAGATGGATGGAATAATCAATAGAATGATAGATGGATGAATGGATGGATTTTTAGAATGATAGATGGATGGAATAATCAATAGAATGATAGATGGATGAATGGATGGATTTTTAGAATGATAGATGGATGGAATAATCAATAGAATGATAGATGGATGGATGGATTTATAGAATGATAGATGGATGGAATAATCAATAGAATGATAGATGGATGAATGGATGGATTTTTAGAATGATAGATGGATGGAATAATCAATAGAATGATAGATGGATGAATGGATGGATGGATTTATAGAATGATGGATGGATGAATGGATGGATGGATTTATAGAATGATGGATGGATGAATGGATGGATGGATTTATAGAATGATGGATGGAATAATCAATAGAATGATCGATGGATGAATGGGTGGATGGATTTATAGAATGATGGATGGATGAATGGATGGATGGATTTATAAAATGATGGATGGATGGATTTATAGAATGATGGATGGAATAATCAATAGAATGATGGATGGATGAATAGGTGGATGGATTTATAGAATGATCGATGGATGGAATAATCAATAGAATGATAGATGGATGAATGGAAGGGTGGATTTTTAGAATGATAGATGGATGGAATAATCAATAGAATGATAGATGGATGGATGGATTTATAGAATGATAGATGGATGGAATAATCAATAGTATGATAGATGGATGAATGGATGGATGGATTTATAGAATGATGGATGGATGAATGGATGGATGGATTTATAGAATGATGGATGGATGAATGGATGGATGGATTTATAGAATGATGGATGGAATAATCAATAGAATGATAGATGGATGGAATAATCAATAGAATGATAGATGGATGAATGGGTGGATGGATTTAAAGAAAGATAGATGTATGGAATAATCAATAGAATGAAAGATGGATGGATGGATTTTTAGAATGATAGATGGATGTAATAATCAATAGAATGATGGATGAAGGGATGGATGGATTTATAGAATGGAAGATGGATGGAATAATCAATAGAATGATGGATGGATGGATGGATGGATGAATTTATAGAATGATGGATGGAATAATCAATAGAATGATAGATGGATGGATGGATTTATTAGATGATAGATGGATGGAATATCAATAGAATGATAGATGGATGGAATGATTAATTAATAGAATGATGGATGGACGGATTTCTAGAAGGGTGGGTGGATGAGATAACAGAACGATGTATGGATGGATGAGTGGTTGGATTAATAGAATTATGGATGGATAGATTTCTAGAACGATGGATGAAATAATCTATAGAATGATGAATGGATGGATAAATAATCGATAGAATGATGGATGGATTTTTAGGATGATGGATGGATGGACAGATGGAGTAATCAATAGAATGATGGACAGATGAATGTATGAATGGATTTCTAGAAGGATGGATGGATGGAATAATCAAAAGAATGATGGTTGTATGGATGAATTTCTAGAATGATGATAGATGAATAGTTAATAGATTGATGGATGGATAAATGGATTTCTAGAACGATGGATTGATGGAGTAATCAATAGAATGATGGACAGATGAATGTATGAATGGATTTCTAGAAGGATGGATGGATGGAATGATCAATAAAAGAAAGGATGGAATTATTGATCGGTGAATGGATGGATGGAATAATCAAAAGAATGATGGTTGTATGGATGAATTTCTAGAATGATGATAGATAGAATAATTAATAGATTGATTGATGGATAAATGGATTTCTAGAATGATGGATTGATGGAGTAATCAATAGAATGATGGACAGATGAATGTATCAATGGATTTCTAGAAGGATGGATGTATGGACGGATGGAATAATCAATAGAATTTTGGATGAATGAATGGATTGATTTCAAGAAAGAAGAAAGGATGGATGGAATGATCAATAAAAGGATGGATGGAATTATTGATTGGTGAATGGATGAATGGAATAATCAAAAGAATGATGGTTGGTGGGATGGATGGATTTCTAGAAGGATGGATGGATGGAATGATCAATAAAAGGAAGGATGGAATTATTGATTGGTGAATGGATGGATGGAGTAATTAAAAGAATGATGGTTGGATGGATGGATTTCTAGAATGATGATAGATAGAATAATTAATAGATTGATGGATGGGTAAATGCATTTCTAGAATGATGGATTGATGGAGTAATTAATAGAATGATGGACAGATGAATGTATGAATGGATCTCTAGAATGATGAATGAATGGATGGATGGATAGATGGAATAATCAAAAAAAATGATGGTTGGATGGATGGATTTTTAGAATGATGATAGAATAATTAATAGATTGATGGATGGATAAATGGATTTCTAGAATGATGGATTGATGGAGTAATCAATAGAATGATGGACAGATGAATGTATGAATGGATTTCTAGAATGATGCATGCATGGACGGATGGATAGATAGAATAATCAATAGAATTTTGGATGAATGAATGGATGGATTTCTAGAAGGATGGATGGATGGATGGATGGAATGATCAATAAAAGGAAGGATGGAATTATTGATCGGTGAATGTATGGATGAAATAATCAAAAGAATGATGGTTGTATGGATGGATTTCTAGAATGATGGATGGATAGAATAATTAACAGATTGACGGATGGATAAATGGATTTCTAGAATGATGGATTGATGGTGTAATCAATAGAATGATGGACAGATGAATGTGAATGGATTTCTAGAATGATGGATTGATGGTGTAATCAATAGAATGATGGACAGATGAATGTGAATGGATTTCTAGAACGATGGATGGATGGAATAATCAATAGAATTGTGGATGAATGAATGGATGGATTCTAGAAGGATGGGTGGATGGAATGATCAATAGAAAGAACGAAGGAATTAATGGTGGATTGATGGATGGATGAATGAAATAATCAAAATAATGATGGATGGATGGATGGATGGATCTCTAAAATGATGGATGGAATAATCAATAAATTGCTGGATTTCTAGAATGATGGATGGATAAAATAATCAATAGATTGATGGATGGATAAATGGATTTCTAGAATGATGAATGGATGGACGGATGAATGGAATAATCAATAGAATTCTGGATGGATGAATAGATGGATGGATTTCTAGAAGGCTGGATGGATGGAATGATCAATAGAAAGAAGGGTGGAATTATTGATTGATGGGTGGGTGTGGATGTCTACAATAATCTAAATAATGATGGGTGGATAAATGGATGGATGGATTTCCACAATGATGGATGGAATAATCATTGGAGTAATGGATAGATGGATTTCTACAATGATGGATAATTGATGGAATAATCAATAGAATGATGGATGAATGGGTGGATGGATTGATTTCTATAATGATAGATGGATGGATGGAATAATCAATGGAATAATTGATGGATGGATTTCTAGAATGATGGATGGATGGAATAATCAATACAATTCTGGATGAATGAATGAATGGATGGATGGATTTCTAGAAGGATGGATGGATGGATGGAATGATCAATAGAAAGAAGGATGGAATTACTGATTGATAAATGTGTGTGGATGGCTGGAAAAATCAAAAGAAAGACGGGTGGATGAATGAATGGATGAATGGGTTTCCACAATGAAGGATGCATGGATAGAATAATCAATAGAATGATGGATGAATGGATAGATGGATGGATTTCTACAATGATAGATGGGTGGATGGAATAATCAATGGAATAATTGATGGATGGATTTCTAGAATGATGGATAATTGATGGAATAATCAATATAATTATGGATGAATGGATGGATGGATTTTTAGAATGATGGATGGATGGATGGAATGATCAATAGAAAGAAGGATGGAATTATTGATTGATAAATGGGTGTGGATGGCTGGAAAAATCAAAAGAATGACGGGTGGATGAATGAATGGATAAATGGATTTCCACAATGATGGATGGATGGAATAATCATTGGAGTAATGGATGGATGGATTTCTAGAATGATGGAAAATTTATGGAATAATCAATAGAATTAGGAATGGATGGATGGATTTCTACAATGATAGATGAATGAATGGATAGATGGAATAACCAATGGAATAATGGATGGATGTATTTCCACAATGATGGATAATTGATGAAATAGTCAATAGAATGATAGATGGATAAAAGGATGGATGTATTTTTAGAATAATTGAGGGATGGAATAATCAATTGAATAACAGATGGATGGAATTATTGATTACTAGATCAGTGAATAGATAGTATAATCAATAGAATGATGGATGGATAAAAGGATGGATGGATTTTTAGAATGATTGAGGGATGGAATAATCAATCAAATAATGGATGGATGGAATTATTGAAT
The DNA here is from genome assembly GCA_903798195.1 of Danio kyathit. Classification (NCBI taxonomy): domain Eukaryota; kingdom Metazoa; phylum Chordata; class Actinopteri; order Cypriniformes; family Danionidae; genus Danio; species Danio kyathit. Next base: position 50,845,563 of record LR812533.1, read on the forward strand.
GATAGATCAGTGGATGGATAGTATAATCAAAAATATTGGATGAATGGATGGATGGATTTCGAAGAATGATGGACGGATCAATATAATAATCAATGGAATGATTGATGCAATTATTGATTGATGGATGGAACAAACAATATTGGATGAATGGATGAATTTCAAGAATGATGGATGGATGGATGCAATAACCAATAGAGTCGCCAGATGGATTTATGAAATGACTGATGGATGGGTAGAATAATCTATTTAAGCCTACAGGAGTTGGTTTTGCATCCACCAGCTCTTGTAAACATTATTATTTTTCTGTGAAAGATTGCTTTAGGCTTAGCGTACAGCGAACATGATTGTTTTAATGGCATCACCCAGCAGCAGAAGTCAAAGGGAGTGAAGCAGGGGTCGTGACGAGGCCGGTCAGTGATGTTTTTTTCTCTCTCTCATTGTTCGCTGCTGGTTAGAGAATAACGCCTGTGGGCTTTCATTGGGTCAGTATGACGGAGCAGCACCCGCACACGTGCATATCCGCTCTGGTTTTGTTCTTCATTCAGTAATGCATGCGCCGCTTCTGTTGTGTATTTTCTGCACGTTTAACCCTTGCGGCCCCATCAGACTGACTCCAGGCCCGTCTCTTGACCTGTGTCTCTTCTGACCTCTCGCTTTCAGTCTGTTTGCGCACTGGACTGAGGGGAATGTGAAAAGGAAGAGCAGAGGAGAAAGCGCAGCTATGGATCCATTAGCCTTGGTTGTTTTTATCAGGGTGAGTGCGATGGGCAGTGACGTGTTCATTCACCTTGAGGACGTGTCGAGCGAAGCTCATGCTCGTTTTCTGTCTGTCTCTCTGGACTGCTCTTATGGTGGAAGAATTTGAGACTGATTTAGCACAGATGGTTCTTGTTGTTTTACTTGATGCCTGATTATAATAGGCTATATGCACAGCTAGTGTTTCTTCCCATACTGATAAACTTCTGGTGAAAGGTTAATGTGACTGTTCAATTTTATACGGTTCCTTTTACAGCATCAATGTTGTAATGTAATTAAAATATAATCAGTTAAATAGACTTGAGCATTCATTTAGTTGCTTAAGCGTAAAACGAGATAAACCGTTTACACACATGCGCTGTCAGGATCAGCAGGCTAGCGCAGAAACTCCATTGAAAATACTGGAGTAAAATAAAGGTCCATAATTTAAAGACGTGGAGTTGAAAGTTTTAATTTAATGCAGTGCTTCTTGTACAATCTGAGACCTGCTTTATATTGTATATCATTTAGGCAGTGGAGATTGTTGATTTTTTTTTTTTTAAAGAAAACAGACCTTAAACGTGCTGATTATGTAACTGCATGCAGTTCACCAGAAGCGCTTGACCCAGGTTTCTGAAAATTAAAAGTCCTTCTGGATACTTCTGCATATACCCTATTATGAAATTTGGATATATACTGTAAGAATATAGGGAATATGTTGTACTACATGGATATGTATCTGGCACTTCATGAAATTTTATTTTATTTTATTCTCCCAAGCATTTATTTCTGTATCTTATACAAAAATAAACCCAAACATTTTATTTTATTTTTTTATTCTTTTTAATTATTTTTTCTAATCAACCCAAGCATTTATTTCTGTATCTTGGACATTATGGCTTTTTATACAATAAAAAAGACAAAATGTTTTTTATTTTAAAGGATTTATTTTGACTTTATTTTATTTTACTTTAATTTATTTTAGTTTTTGGCACCATATGAATATTTATACAATAAAAAAAGGACTACTTTTTTATTTTTATTTTATTTTATCCCTCTGACCATTTATTTCTGTATTTGGGCACCATTTAACTTTTTATACAATAGAAAAAGAAAGAAAGACGTGTGTGTGTGTGTGTGTGTGTGTGTGTGTGTGTGTGTGTGTGTGTCTGTGTGTGTGTGTGTGTGTGTGTATATATCACATATATAAGTCAATTATTAGCCCCTTTTTAATTTTTTTTTCTTTTTTCAATATTTCCCAAATAATGTTTAACAGAGCAAGGAAATTTTCACAGTATGTCTGATAATATTTTTTTTTCTAGGGAAAGTCTTTTTTGTTTTATTTCGGCTAAAATAAAAGCGGTTTTTAATTTTTTATGAACCATTTTAGGGTCAAAATTATTAGCCCCTTTAAGCTATATTTTTTTCCGATAGTCTACAGAACAAACCATCATTATACAATAACTAGTCTAATTACCCTAACCTGCCTAGTTAACCTAATTAACCTAGTTAAGCCTTTAAATGTCACTTTAAGCTGTATAAAAGTGTCTTGAAAAATATCTAGTAAAATATTATTTACTATCATCATGGCAAAGATAAAATAAATCAGTTATTAGAGATGAGTTATTAAAACTATTATGTTTAGAAATGTTTTGAGAAAATCTCTCCATTAAACAGAAATTGGGGAAAAAAAATTAACAGGGGGGTGAATAATTCTGACTTCAACTGTGTGTGTGTGTGTGTGTGTGTGTGTGTGTGTGTGTGTTTGTGTGTATATAATTTATATATTTTATATATATATATATATATATATATATATATATATATATATATATATATATATATATATAGATAGATAGATAGATAGATAGATAGATAGATAGATAGATAGATATTTATATATTTATTTTATCCTTGCAACTATTTATTTATACTGTTCAAAAGTTTGGGGTATTATAAAAAAGTATTTCATAAAAAATATTTGTCCAGCATTAAACAGATTTTAACTTCTGAAGGGTCATGTAAAACTGAGGATGCTGAAAATTCAATATAATACATTTAAATAATATTATACAATGTTTACAGCATTTTTAATTATATGAATGAATCCTTGGTAAACATAAGATACCTCATTTTAGTGCTAGTGTTCACAAAAAAATGTGTATTATCTTTCTTTACCATTAATGCAGCAATGAAAGAAAGCATTCGTAAAATCAGCCCTCCACAAACTTTTATATTTTCTTAAGCATTTATTTCTGTATCTGGCACCATATGGCGTTTTTATACAGTAAAAAAAAGACATTTTGTTTTGTGTTGTGTTGTGTTATGTTGTTTTATTCTCCAAAACATTTAATTCTGTATCTGGCATCATATGACTTTTTATACAAAAATGTATTTATTTTACTTATTTCTTTGATCCTACCAAGCATTTATTTCTTATTGTGTCTGTATTTATTTTTGTATCTGGTGCCATATGACTTTTTATACAATAAAAAAGACAAACATTGTTTATTTTATTTTTATTTTTTTAATTTTATTTTTATTTTATTTTGGATGGACGAATAAATGGATTGATGTTTGGATAGATGGAATAAACAGTATGATGGATGAATAAGTGAATGGATGGAATAAACAGTATGAGAGATGGAATAAACAGTATGATAGCTGGATGAATGGACAGATGGATGGATGGATTTTATTTTATTTTATTTTCCCAAGCATTTATTTCTCTATCTGGTGCCATTTGACTTTGTATACAATTAAAAAAATGACAAACATTTTTTTTTATTCTTAGAATTATTTGTTTATACTGTCCAAAAGTTTGGGGCGTGTGATATATTAAAAATATTGTATAAGTAAAAAAAAAATTGTCCAGCATTAAACTGATTTTAACAGCAAATTAGAAAGACATCATGTAGAGTCATGTAAAACTGAGGATGCTATGGTTCAATATAATACATTTCAAAATTATACAATATTTACAGTTATTTAAGTGATATAAATGCATTCTTGGTGATCATAAGTGACCTAATTTTAATGCTAATGTTTGTAAAAATATTTCCTTTCATCACCCTTAAAGCAACAATCAAATAAATTTAATAAAGCATTTTTAAAACCAGTCCCTCCACAAACATTTATTTGCCCAAGCATTTATTTCTGGCATCTGGCAACATATGGCATTTTAAACAGTAAAAAAAAGACGTTTTGTTTTCTGAATCATTTATTTCTGTATCTGGTGCCATATGACTTTTTATACAATAAAAGACAAACTTTTATTTTATTTTATTTTATTTTATTTTATTTTATTTTATTTTATTTTATTTTATTTTATTTTATTTTATTTTATTTTATTTAATTTTATTTATATTCCCAAGCATTTATTTCTGTATCTTGGACAACATGACATTTTATACAATTAAAAAGACAAACATTTTTATTTTATTTTACATAGTTTAGTTTAGTTTAGTTTAGATTTGTTTTGTTTTGTTTTGTCTTCCTAAGCATTTATTTCTCTATCCGGTGCCATTTGATTTTTTTTTTTTATACATCAAAAAAGACAAATATTTCATTTCATCCTTGCAATTATTTGTTTATACTATTCAAAAGATTGGTGTGTGTGAAGTATTAAAATATAAAGTTTAAGTATTAAGTCTATAAGTATAAAGTACAGCATTACACTGATTTTAGCAGCAAATTAGAAAGACTTCTGAATGATTATATAAAACTGAGGATGCTGAAAATTCAGTATAATAAATGACAAAATAATACAATAGTTATAACATTTTTCTTGTATAAATGCTTTGTTGGTGAGCATAAGAGACAATTATTCAGATTGTCCCCCCCCCCCCCCCCCCCACACACACACAAAAAAAAAGAGCATAAAGAACAGCATGCATCCCTGAGGCAGAATAAATTTCTGCTCCATTATTTCAGCTGTGATTCAATGTGTCAGATGATCCCAAACTCTCACCTCCAGAGTTTAAATCAGCAGCACCACCTCCAGAGCAGATAAAAACGCCTTGTTCCTGAAATGTCAGACTGACAGAACGAGCCGGAACATTGAACTCGAGATTGTGATGGAGACGGTGTGGTGGAGTGAAAGACTGTTCAGACACCCGTCCTTCATTTACTTGCACCTGAAACTGCAGAGTCAGCGAGGTGTTTGACAGACAGAGAGACACTGGAGTAGGACACCATGCAATCCAATGTAAAAGACCAGAGCATGAATAACAGGTTATGACTGCTGAAAAGGTGCTGTGTGCTAAAGTAGAGCAGGTGAGGTATTTGCTTTCTCCAGGGACAGAGCTGAACACACACACACACACACACACACTGATCTGTGTCTGATGTTTGTGTCATTCTGTGTCAATGCTACGCCCTCTATCAGCTCAACTCATGTGTGACTCTGCTGTGTGTGTAAGTCACAATTACTGGAAAATTAATGGATGTTTGGATGGGTGGATGGATAGTATAAACAATAGTACGCTGGATGGATGTTTGGATGGATGGGGAAAAAGGGTATGGTGGATGGATAGATGGATGGATGGATGGAATAGGCATTGTATGCTGGATGGATGGATGTTTGGATAGATGGGATAAAAGGTATAGTGGATGGATGGATGCAAGGATGAATGTTTGAATGGATGGATAAACCGTATGATAGATGGATGGTTGGATGGATGGAATAAACTGTATGATGGATGGATGGATACAAGGATGGATGGATGGATAGATGGATGAATGAATGCAATAAAAAGTAGGATGGATGAATGGATAGATGGATGGACGAACGGATGGATGTTTGGATGGATGGATGCAATAAAGAGTATGATGGATGGATGTTTGGATGGGTCTGGATAAAATTAACAGTATGGTGGCTGGATGGATGGATGGATGGATGTTTGGATGGATGGATGCAATAAAGAGTATGATGGATGGATGTTTGGATGGATGGATGGATGCAAAAAAGAGTATGATGGGTGGATGTTTGGATGGATCTGGATGAAATAAACAGTATGATGGATGGACAGATGGATGTTTGGATGGATGGATGCAATAAAGAGTATGATGGATGGATGTTTGGATGGATGGATGGATGCAATAAAGAGTATGATGGATGGATGGATGGATGGATGGATGGATGGATGGATGAATGGATGGACGGATGTTTGGATGGATATGGATGAAATAAACAGTATGATGGCAGGCTGGCTGGATGGATGGATGTTTGGATGGATGGATGTGATGGATGAATGTTTGGATTGGTCCGGATGAAATAAACAGTATGATGGATGGAGGGATGGGTGGATGTTTGTATCAATGGAATAAACAATATAATGGATGGATGTTTGTATGCATGGAATAAACAGTATGATGGATGAGAAAAACAGGATAATGGATGAATGAGTGCATGGATGAAATAAACAGTGTGATGGATGGATGAATGAGTGGATGGATGGAATAAACAGTATGATGGATGAATGAATGGATAGATGGAATAAACAGTATGATGGATGTTTGGATGGATGAGATAAACAGTATGATGGATGAATGAGTGCATTATAGGTTGCTAGATAGATAGATAGATAGATAGATAGATGATAGATAGATAGATAGATAGATAGATAGATGATAGATAGATAGATAGATAGATAGATAGATAGATAGATAGATAGATGATAGATAGATAGATAGATAGATAGATAGATAGATAGATAGATAGATAGATAGATAGATGGATGGATGGAATTGGTGAAGAAAGACACTATGCAATCAAGAAGAGAGCATAAACAACAGTTTATTACAGCTGTAAAAGCGTTATGAACCAGAGGAAGAGCAGGTGAGGGATTCACTTTCTCCAGGGATGAATCAGAACACACACATTTTAACACACACAATACCTCTGAGTTGCTTTGTAATTCCAGGTTGATTATGGCGCTGATTACTGTAACGTAATAAAGCACTTAAATGAAATGCTCCTCAGAATAAGGTTTTTATTTTGGAGCGAAACCCCTGAATTTTGCTTGCAGGATTCTCAGCTCTCTGTTTGTGCAAACTTTGGTAGCTTAGTCATGGTTTGAGCTTGTCAGATCCTCACATACACACACACACATGCAGATCCCCGGTGAGCAGTGTCTGTAGTTTTCAGTCCGCCAGAGCAGAGGTTCAGATGCGGATATTCTGCCCGTCTGACAGCTCGTCACGGCCAGAGAAGAGACAGAAGTTCAGCCCAATTGTCAAACACAGCCCTCGGCTGAACTCCCGTCACAATCCAGAGACCAGGGGTCACACACACACACACACACACACACACACACACACACACACACACACACACACACACACACACACACACACACACACACACACACACACACACACATGTTTGTTTTTGTGAAAAGTGGGTACATTACATAGGCTTCCATTCATTTTCTACAGATCAAACCGTATATTATATTGCCCTCACCCCACCCTACCCCTAAACCCAACCATCACAGGAGACAGTGTACAGCTTTACTCCCCGAACAAACTCATCCTGTGTGATTTAGAAGCTTTTGAAGAAGTGAGGACGTCACCAATGTCCTCATATTTCACCTGCTTTTAGTAATACCTGTGTCATACCTATGTCATTATACAGATTTGTGTCCTGATATGTCACAAAAACACGTACACACACACACACACACACACACACACACACACACACACACACGCACAGACAAATGTACCAAACTTCTCATTCCCTCAAAATACATATTTCTATGAATATTTTGAAATATGTTGTTTCCTTAGTTTCATGTCTTCATTGTTTTTAATACTGTTGTATCTTTCTCATTGCTTTATGGGATTGTAGTTCTTTATTGTTAAAGCTTTTACAATGTTCACAGTCTTGTATCTTTTGTCTTTTTATCTGATTTTCATCTACATCTTTGCTTCATATCAATGTTTATAATGCAGTGATTTTTCTTTCAGCTCTGTGGTTTGCTCATAATGTTGAGAGAACGTTAGCTGAGCGTTCACTTGTGTCTTGTAAATGTCTCCTGTAAGTCCTCAGTGTTTTGTTTCATGTTTATTCTCTGCTGAGATTCCCCTGTGTGTTCAGTCATTTTCTGTGTGAGCCATCAGACCCCTGAGAGCAGTTACACTCGAAGCACTTTAAACACAGACATCAGGAAGATTATTGAGGCTAAACGGAGTTTATTGTCTCTATTGATCGTTCATTGATTTTGAGGTAGAAAAGCAGCATCTGCATTATGTTTTGTTTCCAGTAAAAGCATAAACAGCTTTTTGATTGCTTTTATACACTGCAAAAAATTATAGTTGTTATTATAGTTAAAGTTGAATCAAATTGACCTTTTAAGTAATATACTTTAATGACCTTATAAAGTATTTTTATAGTGTATTATAGTAGTTAACTGGAAAACAATACAGGTAATGCAGAGAGCAAATGCTGCAAATACACTCACTGGCCACTTTAATAGGTACACCTTACTAGAATCGGGATGGACCCCTTTTTGCCCTCAGAACTGCCTTAATCCTTCATGGCATAGATTCAACAAGGTACTGGAAATATTCCTCAGAGATTTTGGTCCATATTGACATGATAGCATCATGCAGTTGCTGCATATTTGTCGGCTGCACACCCATGATGGGAATCTCCCGTTCCACCTCATCCCAAAGGTGCTCTATTGGATGGAGACCTGGTGACTGTGGAGGCCATTTGAGTACAGTGAACTCATTGTCATGTTCAAGAAATCAGTCTGAGATGATTCACGCTTTATGACGTGGCGCGTTATCCTGCTGGAAGTAGCCATCAGAAGATGGGTACACTGTGGTCATAAATGGATGGACATGGTCAGCAACAATACTCAGGTAGGCTGTGGCATTGACATGATGCTCAATTGGTACTAATGGGCCCAAAGTGTGCCAAGAAAATATCCCTCACACCATTACACCACCACCAGCCTGAACCGTTGATACAAGGCAGGATGGATCCATGCTTTCATGTTGTTGACACCAAATTCTGAACCTACCATCCAAATGTTGCAGCAGAAATCAAGACTCATCAGACCAGGCAACATTTTTCCAATCTTCTATTGTCCAATTTTGTTGAGCCTGTGTGAATTGTAGCCTCACTTTCCTGTTCTTAGCTGACACCTGGTGTGGTCTTCTGCTGCTTTAGCCCATCTGCCTCAAGGTTGGACGTGTTGTGTGTTCAGAGATGTTCTTCTGCAGACCTCGGTTGTAACGAGTGCTTATTTGAGTTACTGTTGCCTTTCTATTAGCTGGAACCAGTCTGGCCATTCTCCTCTGACCTCCGGCATCAACAAGGCATTTGCGCCCACAGAACTGCTGCTCACTGGATATTTTCTTTTTTTCGGACCATTCTCTGTAAACCCTAGAGATGGTTGTGCGTGAAAATCCCAGTAGATCAGCAGTTTCTGAAATACTCAGACCAGCCCATCTGGCACCAACAACCATGACACGTTAAAAGTCACTTAAATCACCTTTCCGCCCCATCCTGATGCTCGGTTTGAACTGCAGCAGATCGTCTTGACCATGTCTACATGCCTAAATGAGTTGCTGCCATGTGATTGGCTGGTTAGAAATGTGCGTTAACGAGCAGTTGGACAGGTGTACCTAATAAAGTGGCCGCTGTGTGTAAATGTTCATTTAATTTAATATTTTGATATTTTATTTGCAACAATGACAATTATTGTAATGCATTCAGAGGTCACTTTTAATTATAAAAAATGAAAAGAGATTGTAGGGGAAAATAAATAAGAGCACAATGCAAAGTAACAAAATAGAGCACAAAAAGACAAGTCCGAATACTAAAAATGAGTCACTGTTGATGTTTATTGACATGCTATTACTGATATACAGCTATATATCAAGAATAGTTTGTGCTTCTCTCCCAGAATGCTTTTTATTTATTTATTTTTTCCATCCGTCCGAGTCTGAAAAATACAATCTGTGTTTTTCTCTCTCTGACACTTTGATATATATATATTTCTTTCAATTTTAGGAGGTGGTTTTTCATTTCAGTGTTGACCTGGTGTGTTGTACAGTCTCACAGATTCTTTCATCTTTAGGTTTCCAGGATTTGTCTTTTTTTCCAGCTTGCAATCCTCTACAAAGGTGTTCTGACAACAGCACATGTTCGGATTAGCTGGAATTTTTGTTTGTTTATGTTGGGTTTGATCGGTGTTTGTACTTCAGCTGTTCTTTAGTCTCATGTCCGTCACTTTTCTTCCATCTACATCCATAAAGCATCCGTCTTTCACGCTTTTTCTCCAGAGAGATGAACAGTAATGTCATTTCTTTACCTTTCTCATCTTTCATTCTCTCCGTTCTCCGTCTATTAACTCTCTGTCAGTGTGGAGATTTATGGACCTGAGCGGATCGTTTTGTACATTTTTTTTTTTATTAATGACCAATATTTTTCATTGTGGAATTTATTTTTTGGGGCATTTTGTACTTTTTATGAGAGCTCATGTTTCTTGTAAGCATATAAAATAAACACACATTGTACCGCACATTTCTCACAGTAAATTTGATCTGAACTATTATGGCAAGAATCAACATGTCACAAGCAGGGCCGGCCCTGTACATTTAGGAACCTTAAGCAGAATAATTTTGGGGCCCTACTTTGCTCTAAATAGTGGAGTATTGCCATTGCAAACTGGCCCACAATGATTGTATTGCTTATTACTAGGCCCACACGGAATCTGCGTGCGATTTTCGCAGAGTTTTAGCCCATCTGTTTATTTACTTGAGTAAATGTGTGTAAATCTGAATTTATTCAGTTTTTAAATTACACATATTTCACATATTAAGGTTTTAGTTATGAGACTCCCAAAATAATTCAGCAGAAATTCACAGATTTTTACAAAAATTCTCCGCAGAAATTGCAAAAAACGTCCGCAGATTCCGTCTGGCCCTACTTATTACATACAGTTGAAGTCAGAATTATTAGCCCCCCTGTTTATTTTTTCCCCCCAATTTCTGTTTAACAGAGAGAAGATTTTTTCAGCACATTTCTAATCATAATAGTTTTAATAACTCATTTCTAATAACTGATTTATTTTATCTTTGCCATGATGACAGTAAATAATATTTTACAAGATATTTTTCAAGACTCTTCTATACAGCTTAAAGTGACATTTAAAGACTTAACTAGGTTAATTAGGTTAATCAGGCAGGTTAGGGTAATTAGGCAAGTTATTGTATAACAATGGTTTGTTCTGTAGACTAAAATTAGCTTAAAGGGGCTAATAATTTTGTCCTTAAAATGGTGTTTAAAAAATTCAAAACTTTTTTATTCTAGCCAAAATAAAACAAATAAGACTTTCTCCAGAAGGAAAAAATATTATCAGACATACTGTGAAAAGTTCCTTGCTCTGTTAAACATCATTTGGGAAATATTAAAAAAAAAAAAAAAAAAAATCAAAGGGGGGACTAATAGTTCTGACTTCAACTGTACAATCAATGAAACCGAAAGTAAAGCTTGATTTTTTTTTTTTTTTCTTAACTGTCCGAATGGTTTGTACATTTTAAAACAGCACTGTTTTTGTCAACTAGCAGCTTCAAAAATGAAGAATTAATCTTTAATAAAGGCACCAGTGATTTCTACTTTTCGTCCTTCTAGAGTGTTTAAAGCATATTTTATTAATTTAGCAAACAGATTGAAGATTCTATCAATTATTCTAGATTGAGTTTTTTTTTTTATAAATTCCAAAAGCAAAACCCTGCAATGAAAGTCAGTGAGCAATAATTAGCCAAAAGTGAAAATGCATTACTTAGTAATAAAATATACATTCTAAGCTCATTAAAAAACAAACCAAAAAAAAAAAACTATTAACATTAATGCAAAGACCATACCTGTCAACTCTCCCGTTTTTCCCGGGATTCTCCCGTATTTTACAGTTCTATCCCGCTGTCATCCCGTAAAGGTATTTTCCCGTATTTCTCCCGTATTTTTTATCTTTCTGAGAAGAACTGATCCTCCATATATGCAACCCATACCGCCGAACCACCAGGGGCCGCCCTTGCTCTTAAATGTGAATCGGTTCTGTGCTTTCATTTTATTTAGACATGGAAACACTTTGGAATAAACATAAAAACGGCGCGATTCATTTCCTTTTCATTACAGGCGCCATATGTATAATATATTGCCCCTATGCAATCCTCAAAACAGTCAGTTCATATAAAGATGCATGACTGTCAGCTGATGCTCTCCATAGTGACAATAAACACTGTTTCCCAAACGGATTCTGTACGTACGCGATTTGATGCTGAGCTCAAGTGGACACTGGGTTTTGGGGGCGTGTTTAAACAGACATATACACATCATGATAATAACAATAATGATAATAATAATAATAATTATAAGAATAATAATAATGGCGGTTCATTCCGCTGTGGCGACCCCAGATTAATAAAGGGACTAAGCCGAAAATAAAATAAATGAATGAATAATAATAATAATAATAATAATAATAATAATAATAATAATAACAACATCTAGACATGTTGATCTTGTTGTGTTTTCTTTTAAACACAACAAATTTTGTTTATAAGGGTATCCCTTATTTTCACATCCCAATGTTGACAGGTATGGCAAAGACTTATCCATAAATAATAAAACCAATAAGCAAATGATATAAAGTAAATATGAAAAATATTAAAGGGCCCTAGGTTTCCCCTTTTTCCAGATTTAATATAAGTCTTTTGGCTCCCCAGAATGTGTCTGTAATGTTTCAGCTCAAAACACCCATCAGATTATTTGTTATAGCTTTCTGAAATTTCTGTTTTGTAGCTTTTAACAGCTTGTTGCTGTTTTCTTGTACTGCGACTTTAAGGCTAGTCCTCCCCGCCCACTGTTCCCAGGTGCTTGTCAGCGTGCTTCAATCTCCGCCCTCGGCTGCCTCAGGAAGCAGATCTCACGTAACATTTGTGACAAATTGTGAAAAATAGTACAGTAAGAGCTTTAACAATGAGTATTTGATGCATTTGTTGTGGAGTTGCAAAGATGAGTCACAAACAATGTCGTTACAAAGTTCACGCACACACACAGACACACACACACACACACACACACACACAGACAGTGCGCGCGTTCAGCTTTGCACTCTTTTTGCACGCAAATGTGACAGGATACAGGTTAATATCCACTGCTGTATGGATATCTGTTATGTTAATGAACAAAAAATAAACCTGATTCAACGTCCACAAACCGGGAAACCGTCTTTCATAATTGTTCTGACACGCTGCTGTGTTGATGAAGTAAAGCTGAAGTAAATCGCTGTAATTTATTACACACATGCACTGTTTTAAAACATTTTACACTTGTCAAACTCACTCTTGATTTGATGATGATGGATGATCCTAGCGAACTGAACAGACCTTTTAACCCCGGTTGCTTTGTGCACGTCCTGTCTTGTTGATATGATTATAAACATTACTACGGAGACATGTTAATATGCAGCTGTCAATCAATTCGGTGGGCGGGGGGACCGCACTCCTACGTCAAGTTGTGGTCGGTCTGAAAACCGCTCCAATTGGTCCACCGTTTTTATGTTGTTAAATTGAAAAAAAAGGACTGAGTGTATTTATATCACCCCAATATGACGGTCTATACACTATACCTACACATATGTCTGTCCAAACAGCTTGAAAAGTAGATTTTTCACCATAGGTGCCCTTTAATATAAAAACATATAAGAAAATGAGAAGCAACAAATACTGGGTTAATGGTAATACCCAAACACAAACTATATTATTCCCTTCAGTCTCTTTCCTTGTTTCTTACATCTGAGATGCAGCAGGGTGCAGAGCTTATATTAAACTATGATTAATTAAATTAGGACTTTTATAAACATGTCTCAGGAAAAATATTACCAGTGTGCAAAATATGTCAGTGAAAGACAATTCAGTACTATTGCATTACAGTAAAATGCGTTTTAGACTTAGAAAACGGGTCTGTAAAACTAGGAAAAATAAAATATTTCCTATAAGTAGGCCTGTCACAATAATCAGTATATCGACTTATCGCACAACACATGGATATCAATTCAATTATTTTTAGTGATGCAATAAATATCGCCCATACATAAAAACAATTCTAGCAACATTTTAACTGATTGTGCAACATCTCTACCTCTACTGGAGGTGTCAGTATGGTTAAAAACACTATAGTATTTACTATAAATTACTATAGTATATTTTCATGTGTATGTCTGACAACTGAAAATAGATCTGGTAGAAGATATATTACTTTTTACCTTGCACTTTTTTGTTAACACTAATTATTATTCATTTAGGATATGCGTTTTCACATTCTGATTCCAATGCCTAATTATTGCATTGTTAAAATGACTATAATTAAATTAAATATTCTTAAGAAAATAAAATATTGTGTGTTTTTTGAAAGAGTGTACTTGCATTGTGATATTATATTGTCATTCTGGCATTATATAATGAGTGGCATAAAATGGTCTTAAAATGACAATAATATTGTTTATCGCAATATATTTTGGTGCAATATATCGTACAACAAAAAATAGATATCGTGACAGGCCTACCTATAAGTAGACAATGCTTATTGTCGGTTTATTTTTTGCAATTTCCTATTTTTCGATAAATGTGCTATTAGATTATGTCTTAAACATCATCGTTAGCATTTAAAACATCATCATTAGCACTTAAAAGCGATGCTAAAAATGATCTTGTGCTTGTCTCTTCTCGTCGTCATTTCCCACCTCAGTTTTTCTATGCCTGAAGAATATTTTTAGTTTCGTTTCATTTTCGCGGGCCAATTCCAAAAATTAATCAGGTATATGCAATGAGGCAAAGGCCATGGCTGTGTCTGTGCACGGATTCGCGTTCTTGTGTTGACCGGTCGGTCTTGCAGGTTACTTTGGAAGAACAAACTCAAACCGCGAGAACACAGAATGCATATGAGAAGTGAGATGCTGCGAGCTTCCTGTTGATCACATGACCCATTTTTTCAGTAAAAATGTATAAATATTTAAGTACTAAAGCACTATCAATGAAGATACTTTGTAAAATGCAAATTAAAAAAAAAGATTTCAGCAAGGAAACTGCTCGCACCATTAGTGGGTTGTGGGAGCCCCCTAGTGGCGGCAGAGCCCTAAGCAACCGCTTAGTTCGCTTATAGGGAGGGCCGGCTCTGGTCACAAGGTGAATAAATGCACTGCCTGAATATATTTTGAATGATTTATTTTCATTTTTTAAGACTGTGTTATATTGAGTGCTCTTCAGCATCATATTCTGATGGGATTCTTTGATTTTCAGCTGTTGGGAAATGATTTCTATTCTTGTTCAGTGTTTCAGAGCTGATTTTTAAGATGTTTTAACTCACTGTTTGTTCTGAAAAATTCCTTAATTTATTAATTTTCTCCTCAGCTTAGTCCCTTCACTAATCAGGGGTTGCCAATAAATCGCCAACTTATCCAGCATATGTTTTGCACTGTGGATGCCCTTCCAGCTGCAACCCAACTCTGGGAAACACCCATACACTCTTGCATTCACACACATATACACTACGGCCAAGTTAGTTCCTTCAATTCACCTATAGCACATGTGTTTGGACTGTGGGGGAAACCGGAGCACCCGGAGGAAACCCACACCAACACGGGGAGAACATGCAAAAACTCCACACAGAAATGTCAACTGACCCAGCCGGGGCTCGAACCAATGACCTTCTTGCTGTGAGGCAATCGTGCTACCCACTGAGCCACTGTGTTGCCATGAATGTTAATAATCTGTTTATTTTTAGTTGAAGCTTTTGTTTGCATTACCTCCTTGCAACCAGTAGATGTCCTCAGTGTGCAGCTAGCACATCTGACCAGTGAATCCAGCTCGTGTAAATTAATCTATGTAAAAAAAAACAGTTAAATCGAAGTCAGTGGAATAAAAACAACACTTTTTTTTTACCCAGCATTTTCAAAGGAGGTAACACATTCATTCATTCATCTTAGTCTCTTTATCCCCCCCCCTTCCCCCACCCCCCCCAGGTCCTCACTTTCATGAGTAATTAAACTTACTTGCTTAACCTAATAAACATAGTTAAGCCTTTAAAATACACTTGAAGATGAATACTATAGTATCTTGCAAAATAACTATTTAAAATAATATATTTATTTATTATTATTCATTCTATTTGTATTATTTTCTCCCTTACCCCAAACTCGATTGTATTTACAGCCCCAACAGTGCTGTGTTTAAACCGAGGCTCCATTTAAAATATGCAGGAAGACATTAGGAAAGAAAAACGGGCGAATTAATCACTGAAATTTAATGAACTCTCAATAATGCAAGTCCAGCACCGAGACTGAGATCTGCTGACGTCCGTCTGCTTCTCCTGGCTGAGCTTCATCTTCTTCTCGGTTTTCCTGCGAGTCAGCAGTAAAAGCGCGTCGTCTTTCAGATCTCCGCGTTGTGATTGGCGGAGCATTCAAGTGTTCCATCACCAACCGTCAACCTTCCCGCCACTGTCTTTAATCTCCTCTACTGATAGTATTTTTTTCTTTTGCTAATCTCTACGTGATCTATAACGACACACTTGGGATTTGATCAGCCTCGCAAGCATTTAGAAAAGGTTATGGTAGGAGTAATAACATGTGTTTATGTGTGTTTTAAGTCCCGCAGATAGCAGAGAGGCATAAGAAAACAAATAATTAAGGCCCTCATGTTGATCTGTTGTCTCCGGAATTAATTACGAGCCCCCGAATAGATCCATAATGAATGTTTAATACGTATTAAGTCCTCCCATATGCTGGAGTTTCTCGATACAATCTCTGATACTACAGACATATGCAGGGGGATGCCTCATTTCGACTACACGGCGAAACTTTAATTTCACACCGTTTGGCTTTAGTGCACAGAGCTATAAAACTGTGACACGTTCATTTGCAGTATCAAGGAAATACAGAGCTCAGTGTAAATGCTTCCTGCAGGGTCTGCAAATTGCAATTTAGCAAACTAAATATGAAGAGGTCTGCAAAATTGACATTGAAGGGATAGTTCACTCAGAAATTGAAATTTACTCACTATTTACTCTACTTCAAGTGGTTTCATATGAGTTTATTCTTCTGTTGAACACAAAAGAAGATATTTTGAAGAAAGCTGAAAGCCTGTAACCATCATTCATTTCTTTATTTATTTATACAGGCAGCATGACATGTTGTGCCAGAGTTAGATGTAAAGCTAATTTACATCTTTAATCTTTGGGCAGGATGTTGTAACAAAATATATATATATATAAAAAAAAAGGTCAATGTTTACCGGTTTTCAGCATTCCTAAAACTATCTTCTTTTGTGTTTAACAGAAGAAAGAAGCACATAAAGGTGTGAAACATGTAATGTGTGCGTACACCATGACGGAATTAAATATTTTGGGTGAACTGTCCTTTTAAGTGAGATTGTAATACAACATTAAGGGTCTAGACAGACTCACAGTGAAGTAGGGGTGTGAGGTATTTATCATCTACAGCGTGATAGGCTAATTGTGGTTTTATCCCATGTGCGAACTGACATTATCAAATAAACAAAACAAAATCATGTCTTGAGAGAGTACAAAAGCATCAACTGTAATGAAGCTAATTATAAGAATGCAATTAAAAACACCATAATTCCAGTTCTGAAGGCAAAAAATGTCCCTTTATGTTTGTTTTTTAATATCTGATAAAGATATAATATAATTCAGTAATAATATCACACAATCAAGAGTGCCATTCTCCAGAAGTGCGAATGTAATACAGTGTTTCCTCTAGGATTTTTTCCAGCTGTGGCGGCAGGACTTTTACACAGATGTACCAACTACCTATGGGTGTTATTTCAATGACACATGTTGTGAGCGCAGTGTTACACGTCGAGATTGCATTTATGTAATACGAGCATGCAAATCTCTGCTTGCGCGCTGATTTCCTCTGTTCGTGCACAACTTCACACCCTGAAATATACGCTGCTCAAGTGCGATTTAGTGCGTTTATGTGACGAGTACATCTCCAACATTTATTAGATTTGCTAGAAATATTTATGAATGTCTCCAATAGACCTAGAGAGTGGCATTAATGCGTCCTGAAGTAAAGTGAAACAGCTGAAGTAGCTGAACAGTCCTGAAGTAAAGTGAAACCGCTATAAACTCCAGCCAGATAAAGCCATTGTATGCAGAACCATAGACCTTTATCTATAAAGTATAATTATGGAAACTGTGTTCATCTTAACTGAAAGCTATACGTCGTGTTTGCTGGTCTCACGTCTCACGCACCTGTCAGTCAGCCAGCGTGTCACCGTAAAGGGTTAAACAAATAACGCACAGCACTACTACGGTTACAGAAACAGCTGTTATAATTCACTTACCTTTTAATACGTTTTGGTGCGATTATAACCCGCTATTAAAAAAACAACAACAATGACTGAATGTTTTGAATGGGAAGCTGTAATATAGCCGTGGTGGGATGAATTTTGGTGTGGCGGCCCGCCATGGAAGAATGAATGTAGCGGAAACCATGTAATATTTTTCATAATAATCATAGGATGCCTTTTAAAGCCTCAATTTGTTTATCATAACGACAAAACTCTTATAATAGTGTATAAAATGCAGTAGATTTGTAAAATATTTTATGCAATTTGAAATTGATCTCTTAAAATAGATAAGATTTTTTTTTTTTTGCATATTTTAAAATAATGCCAAGCTGAATTTTTAGCATCATTATTATAGTCTTTAGAGCAGGGGTGGGCAAACTTGATCCTGGAGGGCCGGTGTCCTGCATAGTTTAGCTCCAACACTAATCAAAAACACCTGAACATGCTAATCAGTGTCTTCATGATCACTAGAAATCTATAAGCAGGTGTGTTTGATTAGAGTTGGAGCTAAACTGTGCAGGACACCGGCCCTCCAGGACCGAGTTTGCCCACCCCTGCCTTACAGCATAAGTCATTAGAAATCATTCTAATGCTGTTCACACCAGACGCGGAAGAAGCGTCAAGCGCGAGTGATTTACATGTTAAAGGGTCACGAAACACCAAAACACATTTTTTGAGCTGTTGACAGTCATATATGTGTCCCACGCTGCTATAAACACTATTAGGACACATATATTGCACTAAAAAGTGAAAATTGGTTGTGTTTGCGTTATTTTGAGCAAATTTGTTCTTCCGGTCTGAAACGAATTTTTGAAGCTGCGTCACGGACATGAGATACTTGCGTGTATTCCAGAGTGGAGAGTGGCTGTCTGTACCTGCGAGAACATTGTGACGTCTCTGAGTGTGCGGCATTAATTCATGAGAAAGACTTTGTTCAAACCAATCAGCGTGCTTTATTGTGTGTGCGGCGCAGCTTCATTAATATGCATGATAGCTTCGGAGACTGTTTTACCTGTTACAGTGTTCAGACGACAGAGAGACGCCACGTTGTGTTGCCAAAACAAGTGAAAGAACAAGAATTTGGAGACATGGGTCGTCAGTGTTGCATTTATTAGTGTGCTGCGTTTATTAATGTGCTGCAACGAAGTCTGCTGGACTCACATGTGGATTACAGTGCAGTACAGAATGCGTTTGTAAGGAACGTTTTTTACCCGAGAGCTTTTCGCATCTGGAAATGATGAAATCCGGATTTGACGCTCGTCTCCTTTTAAAAAAGACACAGTTCCAGTGTGATTGTCCTGTCTCTACAGATTTGGTAAGTGTGTGCATTGCAGTGCCCTTTGTTTAACCCAGATGGCAAAGTTACTTCGTATCGTCAGCAGTGCTCTTTCAGTTTTTAAAGACATACCATAGTCAAAATGATTTAGTTACTAAGTTTACAGTATGTTAATATCACTGCAATATTATACAGTAGTACAATATTATAGACTGAAAGATCCGCTGTAAATGCTGGCCTCCGAATGTAAACATGTAAACACCGCAATCAAACTATTACTGTCGTGTAAGATTTTCGCCACATTTTGTGACAGGATAGTCTATATACACACGGCTTTCTGACGCTACCTACCGAGTGCATCTAAGTTACCGAGAAATGCAGAGGATTTTTCCTCCCATTCGCCGTGCGGTATCAAACATACCATTTAAAACTCCACTCTCCAGCAGTTCCTCACTTTCAATATCTCGTTTGTCACGGGCGACATGCAGAAAATGTTCCTGAATAAAAAGTGAAAGTGCCAAACTGCAGTTAAAGTCGACAAATTAATAATTTGGCAAATAATTTGATTACTGATGTCCATGTAAACAGTCACTGTCTTTCTCCCCTGCGTCTGTGTGTCCAAATGGAAACTCCCATATTTGCAAATCCTTCCCTCTTTCCCTCCCCCGACACTCCCACCTAAACCGAGCTGGACACGCCCACTTTCTTGACTTTTTTTCAAACTAGAGGTGTGAAAACACCCTGCTGAGACAGGGGGGTTTCATGACCCTTTAAGTCAATGCAAAGGTGCGAATAGACATCCTGCGGCATGATACGCGCGAATGACGTGGCACAAATGGTGCGATACGTGCGAATTTTGCGCGATTGACGCGCAAATTGCTCGAAACGCTCGAGTTGGAAAATCTGAACTTCAGCGGACATTCGCGCCTCGTTAACCAATCAGGAGCTTGAAATCCTCCAGCCGACTCCGACAACAGTTCATCAAACTGGGCTCGGCTCAGTCAGAAGCACCGCTGAAAGCCTCTGTAAGTTTCTGGAGTAGTTTGAGCTCACAGAGCTGGGTGCGACTCTGAAAGGATCTAGTGGACTCAGACACTACTCCAAACGTATCGATGCTGTTTTTCAGCCTTCATAAGGCACATAAACAGTTATTTTCTCAATAAAATCCATGTTAGCCATTTAGCATTGAAGCTAGAGTCACCGGGCAGACAGAAGCCCTGCCCGTCACGCGAATCTGCGTCTGTTGTTAAGTGCATTTGACGCACGAATGAAGCAGATTTTGATGTGCAAATGAAGCGAGTAAACCTAAATGTTCACGCGATTATTTACGCGCGAATAGTGAGAAATATCCGCGCGTTCCGCGTCTGGTGTGAACACGGCATAATGCTAGGTAACCATTTGGAAAGGGTCCCCAAAAAGTGGTACAGTTCACTTATTTGGTATCTTTGACAGTGGAAATGGACAAAAAAGTACTGTACTATACCATTTTGTTCCAAACCATACTGCAAATGGTCCATAATATGATAATTTGCCCAAGAAACGTATATTTTTTTATTAATTATCAATTTTAAATGTATGTAAATTTTAAATTCTTGAATTAATGAATAGAAATCGCTTAGATCTTGAGAGTCCCTTGCCACACTGATGTAGGCTATAAAACACACAGGATCCCTGTCCTTAAATAGCAATGTACAAATGTAAAATGTATCTATAAATATAAAAGAAATTTGTTTATAATTGTAACTAATATTACAACGTAGAACAAAACACCACAGTTTCAGTTTACTTTCTCGCTAAAAAGCGCTTGTTTTCCATGAATAACCTTCTTTGACCCTTGAAAATATCTTTTGAGGGATTTATTTTTACATGCACAAACAACAACAGCCTAAACAACAGAACAGTGTTGTCTTATTTTACCTGCAGTGCTTCTGTGAGAGGAATACATTCATTTATATAAAATCAACAAACACGAATATGTTTCACTTAACAACAACATAAATAACCTCGTCATGTAGCCTATCATTTTTCTATTCAAGATCAACTTCAAGATGATGGCACTAAGGATAGCATGTCATGGGATCTCACTTTTCACTCCGATAAAACATAATCGCGAATTCGAAAATGAAAGAAACACCGTTGAAAGAGGCTCCGTTTTGTTATGTTTACCTGCTTTCAGGTACATACAGCAATGTCACAGTGTTTAAACATTGTTTTGGCCTACTGTATGAAGCAAATAAAACGAAACACAACGTCACATCATTTGTAAAATAAATAAGCAGCATCTCAATATCCATATGAAAGCATCTGCATGTCAGTCTTTGACATGACTGGACTTTGCTCCGCAGCGCCCCCACACCTTGATGCTCAAGACAAGAATAGCATGTTTGGTTAGCTTTTTTAAGTGAGGTAAATCGCCCTCATTGCATGAATGAAGTATATTTTTGCACTTTTACACATAATAATCCATGATCACAGTACACAATACTGAAACCGCACGTTAAAATAACACATTGTGAATATTTCCCCCCCCCCCCCCCCCCCCTCCCCGCCACCCCCCAAATTGTACAAATCACGTTTTTAGGGGAGCCCATGCCTTATTTAGGAGCCCCTACATAGTTCGCACCATGCATATAGCAGATTTTACCAGTATCGTGCAGACCTAGTGGGTTTCTGTGTGTGTGTTCATTCATGCAGACTCATGCTGTGAACGCAGTGCTCTGCTGCTCTGAGGACGAGGGCCTGTAAAGTTCTTCGCTGTTTGCCAAAGCACAGTCAGTCTGCAGATTTACAGTATAATCAGTCCAGAGGGTCGCCAACTGCTGAGTAAAGCTGCTCACAAACTAGACTGAAGCTGCTACTACACACACACACACACACACACACACACACACACACACATACACACACACACACACACAGGGGCTAACACTGGAACGCTCCAGCTGTTGTTTCTGGAATTACCTTCTTGGAAATGACATGAATAATGAATTGATTTAATGAATGTTCTGTATGTTATCACATGAATAAATAACGCAGGGCTGAAATACAGAGCGAGTGCACAGGTATTGAGAAGTGCCTTTATTTTGCTTTCAGGAACGTCTGCAATAGAATAGAATAGAATAGAGGACTGAGCTATATTTAATTATTTTCTATCCATCTATTCCTCCGTCTATCACATCTAAACCTTCTGAAGGTATTATTATGTTTGCTTTGGTAAACTGAAAATGTTCTGTTCATCCCTTCTTCTTCAGCTATTTTATGGATCTAATCAATTTTCCATCCTTAAGTCTTCCCTCAGTCAATCCATCCATTTTTCAGTTTCTCCATTAATCCATCCATCCATCCATTCTCTGTATCTGTCAGGACATCACTCCATCCGTTGGAGATTGCACTGTTTATTGTGTATCCTTCCATCTTACTATCTGTCCATCCATCGATTTTCTATCCCTCTGTATATCTCTCCATCCATGGTTTTACTCCATCTAATCCATCCACTCTTCCATGTTTCCATTGATAAATGTTTTCTGTATCCATCCATCATCCATTCATCCATCCATCTTTCTATATATCAATCAGGACATCAGTCCATTCATTGTTGAATTTATCATATACAGTTGAAGTCAGAATTATTAGCCCCCCTGAATTATGATCCCCCCTGTTTATTTTTCCCCAATTTCTGTTTAACGGAGAGAAGATTTTTTCAACACATTTCTAAACATAATAGTTTTAATAACTCATCTCTAATAACTGCTTTTATCTTTGCCATGATGACAGTAAATAATATTTGACTAGATATTTTTCAAGACACTTCTATACAGCTTAAAGTGACATTTAAAGGCTTAACTAGGTTAATTAGGTTAACTAGGCAGGTTAGGGTAATTAGGCAAGTTATTGTATAATGATGGTTTGTTCTATAGACTATCAAAAACAAAATTAGCTTAAAGGGGCTAATAATATTGACCTTAAAATGGTTTTTGATAAAATAAAAAACAGCTTTTTTCTAGCCAAAATCAAACAAAAAAGACTTTCTCCAGAAGAAAAAAAATTATAGGAAATACTGTGAAAATGTCCTTGCTCTGTTAAACATCATTTGGGAAATATTTGACATTTAGATCTATCTGTAGATCTATCAGTCCATCCATCTGTCTATTCTTTCATTTTTATGTCCATCCATCCACCCATTCTATAATTTTTCAGTCCATCCATGCGTCCATTCATCTATCCATTCTTCCTTTCATTTTTCTGTCCATGCACCCATCCATCCATTCTTTCATTTTTCTGTCCATCCACTCACCCATCCATTCTTTCATTTTTTTGTCCATCCATCCATCCATCCGTCCATCCATCCTTTCATTTATATGTCCATCCATCCACCCATTCTATAATTTATCTGTCCATCCATGCGTCCATCCATCTATCCATTCTTCCTTTCATTTTTCTGTCCATACACCCATCCATCCATTCTTTCATTTTATTGTCCATCCATCCATCCATCCATCCATCCATCCATCCATCCATCCATTCATCCATCCATCCATCCATCCATCCATCCGTCCATCTATCCTTTCATTTTTCTGTCCATCCATCTATCCTTTCATTTTTCTGTCCATGCACCCATCCATCCATTCTTTCATTTTTCTGTTCATCCACTCACCCATCTATCCATTCTTTCATTTTTCTGTCCATCTACTCACCCATCCATCCATTCTTTCATTTTATTGTCCATCCATCCATCCATCCATCCATCCATTCATCCATCCATCCATCCGTCCATCCATCCTTTCATTTTTATGTCCATCCATCCACCCATTCTATAATTTTTCTGTCCATCCATCTGTCCATCCATCTATCCATTCTTCCTTTCATTTTTTCGGTCCATCCATCCTTTCATTTTTCTGTACATCCATCCATCCTTTCATTTTTCTGTTCATGCACCCATCCATTCATTCTTTCATTTTTCTGTCCATCCACTCACTCACCCATCCATACATTCTTTCATTTCTCTGTCCATCCACTCACCCATCCATTCATTCTTTCATTTTTCTGTCCATCCACTCACCCATCCATACATTCTTTCATTTCTCTGTCCATCCATCCATCCACTCTTTCATTTTTCTGTCCATCCCTAAACCACCCACCCATCTCTCTCAGTATCTATCTCCATTTTTATTTTGTGATTTCCTCAGGTGTGTATCATGTAATTCTGTATCCTATATTGTGAAACCAATTTTAAAAATGGCTAAAGACTGAATGCAGGATAGATTAGAATGGAACAATTGCGCAGTAACAATTGATTAAAGCATATACATTTAGTGTTCAGCGTTCATTATCTTTATTGCGTTCTCTTCAGCCCTCAAGCAGTATTTCTTGATTTAAAGCACTGATTGATCTCAGTCCGTTGATTAGACGCAGGCTGATTTAGTCCTGAACAGAATGTTAACAGATTGAAAGCAGGTCAATATTTCCCTTGTCTGGATTGAGTCTTCCACAAAAGCCAAATTTAACAAAGAGAGATAGCTTCTTGGCCTTTATCATATGCATTAACCCAATTATTTTAGTACATAAAATGCATTTTAGTCAACTATTGCTGAATGTGCATGTTGTGTAGGCTTTATAAAATGCATTTTAATCAGGCATTCCTGAGTGTACATTGTGTATGCTTTACCATGAAATGCATTTTAATCGGTTCTTGCTGAATGTGCATGTTTTATATGTTTACATCAAACTGATCAGTATCAATCATGGCTCATGTGCTCCTTGAAGTGCTCTTTGTGTGTCTTTCCTGTTTATCTCTAATGATGACCTATGGAGTTAAGATGCTGCTTTAAAAGGGTTTAGATCAGATCCTTTGTGTCTGCTTTGTTATCGAAGTGCATTAGAGTATATTTTAAAAATCATATACGAGAGTATAGTGCACCTCGTGACCTCGTCTTTAAATCCCATCCATTTGCAGCTCAAGCCAGATTGAATGTGGCGTCAGATTGTTTGACGAATGGAGGAGCTGACGGATAGAGACGTTTCTCTAGTTTATTAGGATGCGTAAGCAGGGTTAAGTGTCTCTGTTTGCTGTGCTGGCGGTTTGATAATGTTGGTTCTGATGCGGTGCAGAGAGTTTTGGCAGAAGTAAAGACATCACAGCGTGTCATTGTGTCACAGATGAGGACTCTCTGAGGTGCTGTGAGTCAGACCTTTCACGGTGCATTTTCCTCTTAATTCAAGAGTCGGTGCTCATCCAGACACATTTTATAGGCATTAGGGGAATTAATGTCAGTAGATTGCTGTGGGTTATTGCAAGAAATTTCATATTTATTAGTGCAGTGTTGTTCTAGTCCGAATTTTTGTTCAAGTTATACTTCTTGTTATTGTAACCCACCAGTCCTACTGCACTCAACCCGCACTAAGCTGGGATTGAACCGGGGATTCTTTGCATGGGAGTCGGTTGCTTTAACAAGAAGGCTAAAGACCATGGCCTCTAGCATCTGATGCTAGAACACCTTTTGAGGTCTGAGGAGTGAGGTTTACCTGCATAGCTCTTTGCTAGCTGGCCTTCGTTACACTCAGGGGCGCCCCCAAGACGTGGCCACCCCTGGGTAAACTCTGGCCACCCCAATATGATTTTGCTGTTGATATTATTAATTTAAATGTGCTTATGTAAATTCCCAATGTTTCTATAAATGTATAAATAAAATGCAGCTATTAAATTTTTGTTGGTGTCACTGACGTAGCTGATTCACTGCCCCTCTCCCTCCCCCAGTGGTGGATTTAGGCATGGGCAATATGCCTAATGCCAGGGTGACATCTTGCTGGGGGCGGCACGCGGAGACGGTGCAAAAAAAAAAAAAAAAAACATCCCCTAGTAAAAGCATTGGGATACGATTTACTTTATGCAAGTGTATTAACTTAGCGTGGCAATCCCAGAATAATGGGAACGGGCCGTTCACAGTTGGCATCTTTTGCACACGTTCTCTATGTGCAACCGAAACAACGCTGGTGAAAGCAAACTGACGCATGCATGCAGAAAACCATTCCCGTGCGCCTCACGCACTCCTGTGTGAATCCTGGTTGTTTACATGCACGCCAATAAAATATGCGCTGCTCATGCGCCGTAAAACTGGAGTAAACAGCCTTTTGTGCAGAGGTGTCGGCACGCAGCGAGTTTTGAATGTCAACAAAACTACAGTTTATATAATATGATGATGAGGTTACTTTCACAAAGCTTGGCTATGAAGCAGAAAGGAGGGATAAAGAGTCAGGGAGCTAAGACTTCCATAACATTACTTCTCGGCTATGAGTCGGGTCTAAGACCACAGATACTTCTATAAAACATTTATTTTTTGTTTTCTTTAGAATTGTCACAACTAATAATCATGCAAAACATTTCCTAAGTGATCTTAGCATATCACTCCAGTTGTTACATTGTTTTCCAGTAACATTTAGGATTGATTTCTGTTATTTATTTAGAATAATAATTGTATAATGATATTAATAATAATTGTATTTATTTAGAATAAATATAAATAAATTGTTATCTTTATTGAAAAATAAATCTAACAATTTAAGGGGGGTGGAGGGGTGTATGGGGTGGTTCGCCCAAGGTGTCATTTAAACTAGAACGGCCACTGCCCTCCCCGATTGTAGTTGACAGCATGCACACACCTTCAATATGGCAATTTAATAGTTACATTAAGGTACATCAATAGAAGAAGCTGCATTAATACAATTGTGGCTCAAAAAGGAATATCGTCAGCTTGGAATTATAAGGTTCTGTCTGCGTTCTGAATGATTTTGAGATATTGAGCTTTAAAGTCTTTGCATTCCATAGCAAACAGTATGTGTGTACCATTTGATTTTTAAATAAAACGTCTTAAAATGTAAACAATTTATAAAAAAACATCCCCTAATGTAAATAAGTTGTCATTTAATAAGAATATGTCAATAACTCAATTTTGACAAAAATGTCAGATAGAACCTCATAAAGTGACGAAATGGATAAATGATATTATTAGGGTCTGTATAGTGAGTGTGTGTGTGTGTGTGTGTATATAGTAATGCCTTTTGTTCAGTTTGTTCATTTGTTTGTTTTATTAATGAACTCATTAATCTTCATTAATTTTAGACATGGCATATACTGTATGCTGTACAATAAAAAGTATGTGAAAATAACTGAAAAGTTTTATATATATATATATATATATATATATATATATAGAGGTGTTTTTAAACTAAACATTGATTTTTATTTGGATTGCACATGTACTTGCTGAATTATTTCAAGGAATAAATTGCAGCATTTCAAGAGTAATTAATTAAATGAATTAAAACCACATTATTTCATTTACCAGAAACAAAAATATAACATTACACTGAATTCATAATTTTTTTGTGTGCCACCCCAAGATTTGGTGTGGCCTCTTCTGGCCACTCTTAAGAACATTTTCTGCGGGCACCACTGGTTACCCTCACCCCCCAAACCTCACTCCTATCCCGGATGAGCCCCCACGTGTAACCCACCGGTCCTACTGCACCCAACCCAGGCAGAGCTGGGATCGAACTGGTGATTCTTTGCATGGGAGTCGGCTGCGCTAATAAGGAGACTAAAGACCATGACTAAAGACTAAGGACTATGGGCTCTAGCGTTTGTTGCTAAAGCATCTTTTGAGGTCAGAGGAGTGAGGTTTACCTGCATAGCACTTTGCTAGCTGGCTTTCGTTACACTGACCCCCCTAAGCCTCACTCCCATCCCGGACGAGCCCCCACGTGTAACCCACTGCTCCTACTGCACCCAACCCAGTCTGAGCTGGGATTGAACCGGCGATTCTTTGCATGGGAGTCGGATGCTCTAACAAGGAGACTAAAGACCATGTCTCTAGCGTCAGGTTTCATCAGTTATGGCATTCTAGATCTCCCCTTTTTTTATTCAGTAACTTGCAAACAGAGAGAGAAAGAAAGAGCGCACATGAGAGACATTGTGTGTGTGTGTGTGTGCATGTACAATAAATGATGTTGGCATATCTAATAGCTTGTAGTAACATGTTATCTACCTCCTCTGAAATATTTTTGAGCATATTAGCATCATATTGGCATCCTACCTACATATTATGCACATTTTGGAATACAGCATAAAAATTGGTTAATGGGAATGCCAAGATGTGCATAAATTGAAAATGCACATAAAAGAACTCCTGCCTCCAAAAGCCAGCACAGGATTGTTACTTTTCAAAAAGTCATTTATTATATTAGAAAAAAAGCACACAGGGCAGCACGGTGGCTCAGTGGATAGGACTGTTGCCTCACAGCAAGAATGTCACTGGTTCGAGTCTCGGCTGGGTCAGTTGGCATTTCTGTGTGGAGTCTGCATGTTCTCCCCGTATTGGTGTGGGTTTCCTCAGGGTGCTCCGGTTTCCCCCACAGTCTAAAGACATGTGCTATAGCTGAATTGAATGAACTAAATACGAGAGTGTGTGTGTGTGTGTGTGTGTGAGAGAGAATGTGAGAGTGTATGGGTGTTTCCCAGTACTGGGTTGCAGCTGGAAGAGCAAAACATGTACCGGAATAGTTGGCGGTTCATTCCGCTGTGGCGACCCCTGATAAATAAGCGGCTAAGTCTAAATAAAATAAACGAATGAATGAAAAAAGGCTCGCAGTGACTTATTCCACCGCTATAGGTGAACTACTATAGGTGAATTCTTTGTGATAATTGCCACCAGTTTATCAGGAAGTGATGATATTGTTCTCCTGAACTCATTGGATGAAAATAGTGCTTTATTCACAAATGTTATATGTGATTAGGGATGCTCCGATACTATCGATAGGAACCGATACGATCCTGATACCAAAATTCTGAGTATTGACCGATACCGATCCGATCCCGATACCGTGCCGTTTTTTTTACATAATAGTTTCTACAGTTCTGGTGATAAACTCAAATAATATTTCTTCTTTAGTAAAAATAACAGATCTATAGGCCTGCTGTATATGACAGACGGCACAATCTAACTAAAAACATGATGCTTGCTGTAAACGACTACATTATTTGAGCATTCATTATGACATTGATCTGTTGTGGTCCTACTTATGTTTTCTTTTTTAATGTTAAGATTTTTCTTTGAAATCTGTAATAGGCTACCTCCGCTATTGACCCTAATCGTTAGTAAAATAATCAGCCTTT
Source organism: Danio kyathit (assembly GCA_903798195.1). Classification (NCBI taxonomy): domain Eukaryota; kingdom Metazoa; phylum Chordata; class Actinopteri; order Cypriniformes; family Danionidae; genus Danio; species Danio kyathit. Next base: position 50,875,136 of record LR812533.1, read on the forward strand.
CAGCAAAGCTTGATATTTTCCTGCAGGTTTGAACAACTAAACCGTCTGAGGCAAGTTTTACTTAATAAACATTCCCTCGCCTAAACCCGCCACGAGTGAGATTGAGAAACTGAAAGCATGTCTGAAAAATCTATTTGAAACTAATTTTGTTTGGTATAATTTGTTGGTTATTTAAATGTATTTATGTTGGTCAGTTATCTACAAAATAAACAAGAATATTTGAGGTGAAGTTTAAAACAAGGTCCGCTTATGCTTCAGCGCACAATCTGACAAACTGGTCTGTTAATAAAATAATAATATAAATCATATTACAGTTAAATATTTGCAATTTCAGAGTAGCCTATATTAGGCTAAATAATTTTCTTTTAATGACAATCCATATTGCGCCCGTCAGTTTTTTACTTTTATTAATTTAATCAACTACTTTGACCACAATGAGCCAGGCTTTACAAACTATTAGCAGCACTTAAAGTATTCCCCTCGAAAGAATAAACTCAGTCGGAAGGAAGAGGGAACAGAAACTCATTGTGAGAATAATTTTACGGAGCGGCGCATGTCGCATCTGCGTGAATGAATCGCTGAGACACAGCGCGCAGCCCTCCGGTATCTGTAGACCCTTCCAAAACAGCAGCTCAAAGGAAAGAAATCAGCGCCTTGAGGATCTGTCCAGTGTATTATTGAGCCTTTTCTAATTTAAAGTTTCTGATAGGCCTACTTTGTGTGTGAAGAGCAGGTAATAACCCTCTCTACTCCAGTTATGTGAGTGCGATCTGCTGATCTAACAGACACAGCGCAACCTGACTTAGAAACAGCAATGAACTCCTTGTTGCAGGCCAAACGAACCCATTTAATGCAAAACTACATGCATTTCTTCACTGATTACATATATTAACAGGAACAAATCTGGGAGAGAGTTTTTCGTGTTGTCATGAACGCGACGCGCAGTTTGAATTGTGAATGAATGGAGAATGATTGACAAGTGCAGCGGCGGGAAGAGCTGAACTGAACATGAATTTAACCACTTAAATATTCATCTGTGCTTCACATTAAACTTTAGAATGGCTTCAGAACATTTGGGATATACAGTAGTAGGCCTACGTACATGACAACTTTCTAGTGCACTATAACAGGCTACCTTCATGGCTTTTGTTGGCTTATAAATGACACAGAATATAGCACACGCGCAAGATCGCAATTGGATCGGTACCAGCTGGCCGATACCCGATCCAGCAAAAATAGGCAGTATCGAACCGATATCCGATCCAAGTATCGGGATCGGTGCATCCCTATATGTGATATTTCAGTTTTGCACATAAGTCTAATTCGCATCTTTGGATGTAAACAGCTGTTATGATTCTAATCACATCTTCTGTCAACATGATGCCAGTGAACTGCAGACCTTTTCAAACTTATGACTAATAACAAGGGTTTCTGAGTTCTACATTCAGCCCGTTCATCCTGAAGACTGACTAGAGGCATTGCAGCAGGATGGAGAGATGTGTGAAGTAAACACACTGAGCGAGACACCAGGGAACGGAGACTCGGATTGCCTTTAGCTCTCCGGATCTCCAGGGAAGCTAGACAAGTCTGATCTGGACTGAGCCAAATCCATTCTTCTCAAGCAGAGCTGAAGCACTGATACGTCTCTCGTTTGCTCTGGTTTCTCGCAGTAGATGACGAAAATGGCTGTGGTGTTTTTTTTAAATCAATTGTCTGAATGGATGAGCCCCTGCGGTGTGCTTATGGACACGGGTCGCAGGTTTCTTCTGTTCCCCAGGAGATTTCTGGTTAAATGAAGTTACTGCTGGGTCAAAACTGCAGGAGAAATCAATAGAGAGAGAACCTGTTTGCTTCGGGATGGAGAGAGAGTTTCATCAATGACCTCGTGTCAGTTTCCAGTCCTATTTAGATGGTAATTGTTTTTCATCAGGACGTGAAGACGTTTGCAGACCTTTAATTTACTTGGACCTAATAGGCCCAAAATTTGTGTCTTATTTTGGAGGCTGAAGCCGCAGGCCTGCTGATTCACACTTTATGCAGTAGAGCAAATTTGATGCTTGTTTTAAAGGACATTTTGGAATGATGCTTCTGTATATAAATACAATACAGTTCATGCTGAAAAAGGAAAATCACAGTCTAGTTAGGAAAGCAGGGCCATTATAATAGCAGCTTGTTTATGTTTGCATCCTGAATGTGAGGCATTCATTCATTCATTTTCCTCTGGCTTAGTCCCTTATTTATCAGGGGTCGCCACAGCAGAATATTCCAGCATATGTTTTATGCAGCAGATACCCTTCCAGCTGCAACCTAGTACTGGGAAACACCCATACACACTCACATTCACACACACACTCATACACTACGGCCAATTTTGTTGTTACCCAATTTACCTATAGTGCATGTGTTGACTGTGGGGGAAACCAGAGCACCCGGAGGAAAACCAACATGGGGAGAACATGCAAACTCCACTGGAAATGCCAGCTGGCCCAGCTGGTACTCGAACCAGCGACCTTCTTGCTGTGAGGTGACAGTGCTAACCACTGAGCCACCCTGCCACCACAGAATGTGAGGCAAATGTGATTTTTTTTTAATGCTGTACATTCATTCATTAATTAATTTTATTTTCGGCTTAGTCCCTTTATTATCTGGGGTCTCCACAGTGGAATGAACCGCCAAATTATCCAGCATATTTTTCACGCAGCGGATGCCCTTCCAGCCTCAACCCATCACCGGGAAACATCCATACACACTTATTCACACTCACACTCTTACACTACGGTCAATTTTATCATACCCAACTCACCTATACCACGTCTTTGGATTTGTGGGGGAAACCACCGGAGCACCCGGAGGAAACCCACGTCAACACGGGGAGAACATGCAAACTCCACACAGAAACGCCAACTGGTCCAGTCGAGGCTCGAACCAGCAACCTTCTTGCTGTGAGGCGAACGTGCTACCCACTGGGAACGTGTTGCCTTTATGCTGTTTTTCGTGGTAATATATAATTGCTTCAGGTTAAGTTGATTTAAAGGAACAGTTCATCAAAAATGCTGTTAAATTTACTCACCCTCAGGCCATCCAAGTTCTAGATGACTTATTTTTTTGAGTAAAACATGAAAGCAAATTTTAGATGAAGCTGAAGTCAATGGCTATTGGCACTGCAAGAGCAAAAGTTCTTTCACTTTCCTTCGGCTTAGTCCCTGATTATCAGGGGTCACCACAGTGGAATGAACCACCAACTTTTCTAGCTTGTGTTTTTGCGGCAGTTGCCTTTCCATCTGCAACCCAGTACTGGGTAACACCCACACACTCATTCACACAGACTCATACACTCATGTCTTTGGACTGTTGGGGAAACCGGAGAACCTGGACGAAACCCACGCCAACGCGGGGAGAACATGCAAACTCCACACAGAAATGCCAACTGGCCCAGCCGGGACTGGAACCAGCAACCTTCTTGCTGTGAGGTGATAGTGCTAACCACTGGGCCACCGTGCCGCCTGCAAAAATAACAAATACATACAAAATGAAACCTATATTTAAGACACCTGATGATATACTGAGGTCTTATGGAGCTAAATGATCAACCTGTGCAAGTAGGATTTATAGGTTTAACTAATAAAATTAGTTTAACTAGAAAATATACTGTTGAGGACAGAATTATTAGCCCCTCTGTTTATTTTTTTCCCCAATTTCTGTTTAACGGAGAGAAGATTTTTTCAATACCTTTTTTTTTTTTTTTAATAATTATTTTTTAGGGGTTTTTCACCTTTATTATGACAGGACAGTGCAGATTTCAGACAGGAAAGTATTGGGATCGGAGAGAGGGGAAGGGTCGGCAAAGGACCTCAAGCCGGGAATTGAACTTGGGTCGCCGTGAGCACCATGGTGCTATATGTCGGCGCACTTTACCACTAGGCTATTGGCGCCGACTTTTTTTTTAACACATTTCTAAACATAATAGTTTTAATAACTCATTTCTAATAACTGATTTTTTTTATCTTTGCCATGATGACAGTAAATAATATTTGACTAGATATTTTTCAAGACACTTCTATACAGCTTAAAGTGACATTTAAAGGCTTAATTAGGTTAATTAGGTTAACTAGGCAGGTTAGGGTAATTAGGCAAGTTATTGTATAATGATGGTTTGTTTTGTAGACTATCAAAAAAAATATAGCTTAAAGGGGCTAATAATATTGACCCTAAAATGGCTTTTAAAAAATTTAAAACTGCTTTTATTGTAGCTGAAATAAAACAAATAAGACTTTCTCCAGAAGAAAAAATATTATCAGACATACTGTGAAAATTTCCTTGCTCTTTTAAACGTCATTCTGGGAGTTTTCCACAGAACAAAAGCGGGAGATGGGTTAAATATGGGAGACTCATGGGAAAAGCGAGAGTGTTGGCATGTATGCTCATACATGCAATCATTCTGATCAAAGCCATCAAGGTCTCATTTTACAGGCTTTTGCTGGTAGATGAAAGAACTCCGTGACGTCAGCAACACAAGATCAGCATTCAAATTAGAACCGGAAACAACAAACGAAATGGAGAGATTACATACATACATTACACAACTGGATTTTGCAGAGTTTATGACATAACTATATTATGTATTGATAATCTCAGATGTGCTGAAATAAATGAATGTGCTGGATGGGAAGCTGCTGTCTCTGTGAAAGCACAGAGGAGGAAGATGAACTCGTAGAGAGATAAATACATTAGATAAATGACTGAATGACTGGAGCTTTTCCTCCCGCTGTCCTCATTTCATTCCTTCACTCTGTCCTGAAAGGCCAGTTAAGAGAGTGAATCAGGAAATGAAAGAGTGGGTGAGATTAATAAAAGGGAATCCCTCATTCCACACTGATCTTCATCAATCGGAAATCAATACGCCGCCCTCTTAATATCAGAAGAAAAACGCTTTCATCTGCTTCTGCACAAACAGACTTTATAGATAATTAAGGCTGGAATAAGGAATATATATATATATATATATATATTTATTTCTGATTAATTAATATACTATTTTAAATAAAAAAAAATATATGATAAACATCTGATAAACATCATTTGGGAAATATTTAAAAAAGAAAAAATAATTCAAAGGGGGCTATTAATTCTGACGTCAACTGTATATATGTATATACATCTATCTATCTATCTATCTATCTATCTATCTATCTATCTATCTATCTATCTATCTATCTATCTATCTATCTATCTATCTATCTATCTATCTATCTATCTATCTATCTATCTATCTATCTATCTATCTATCTATCTATCTATCTATCTATCTATCTATCTATCTATCTATCTATCTATCTATCTATCTATCTATCTATCTATCTATCTATCTATCTATCTATCTATCTATCTGTCTATCTATCTATATTATTATTAATATTATTATGTTTATTCATTTGTTTGTTTTTGCTTCATAACCCAGCCACAATATAGGTTACATAATATATTAATTTTTAATTAATGTGGGTTTTCCTGTCACAATTACACTTTAAATATTTATCTTTTTTTTTTACTTTCTTGGTTGCTACTAGAATTAAAGAATATTTTTGAATTTGCTGAATTGCTAAAATTTGTAATTACAATCTAATAAAATGATCATTATAAAACATTTTAATTTAACATTTAATTAACATTAACATTTTAATCGAAATATTCAGAAAAATAATTCAATTCAATTCAATTCACCTTTATTTGTATAGCGCTTTTACAATGCAGATTGTGTCAAAGCAGCTTCACGTAGAAGATTATAGTAAATTGAAACAGTGTCAGTCCAGTTTTCAGTGTTTAAGTTCAGTTCAGTTTTAATGTGACTATATTGGCATAACGCCTATTATTTAAGTTTATTTTATTCATTCATACATTTTCTTTTCAGCTTAATTCTTTTATTAATCAGGGGTCGCCACAACGGAATTAACCGCCACCTTATCCAGCATATGTTTTTTACGCAGGGGATGATGCCATCACTGGGAAACACCCATACACTCATTCACACACATACACTATGGTCAATTTAGTTATTTCAATTGACCTATAGCGCATGTGATTGAACTTGTGGGGGAAACCGGAGCACCCGGAGGAAGCCCACACCAACATGAGGAGAACATGCAAACTCCACACAGAAATGCCAACTGGCCCAGCCAAGACTCGAACCAGCGACCTTCTTGCTGTGAGGCAATCATACTACGATCATGCTGCACCACCGTAATGCCCTTATATAATCAAGTTTTATGTAATTTTATTTATTTATTTTTGCTTCAAAGCCCACCCACATTATTGGTTACATAATATGTTAATTATGAGTTAATGTGCATTTTCTGTTTTTTTCAGACTTTATTCTAATATTATTATAATAACATTTCTAATATTTATAATTTCTTTTACTTTGTTGGTTGCTACTAGCACTAAAAATGTTATGTTTCAAATTTTATGAATTGCTAAAATGTATAATTTCAATATATAATAAAATGAACATATAATGAATAACATTTTAATTCAAACATTCAAATGTATAACGTGAATAAAAATATATAATAACGTAATAAAAAAAAAACATGAAAAAAAGCGGCATAGTGGCTCAGTGGTTAGCAGTCACATATTCTGCTTTGAAAATGTGCTTTCCATGCCGGAACGGCTGTCTTTGTTTTGGTCATTTAACCCGCCCACTGCCTGTTTAGCCAATTATATTTCAGCACCCTGGGTTGCCTTGGTGGAAAACAGCGTATTTCATTCATTCAGTCAGGAAGACTCTGAAAGCATACCTCCGTGACCGAAATGCGACCTCCAGTGGACAGTAGCAGACTCTGATATGAGACACAGATTCAGTTCCAAGTGAGGTGGTTATTAATTAGCAAATGATATAGACATTACAAACGTAAACATTAGGTGAGCAGGTTAAATTGTAACTGCGTGTCCTAACTAGCCATGGGACGATAACAAGGTATACTGGGTTTGGAAAAGTCAAGGTTTTAAAACCGTAAATATTTTCTGCTATACCTTTCCTAAGGTATGGGTAAGAATTTTTTATTTACTTTTTTTTAGGACCGCAGTATCTCCGGCAGAAAAGTGTTTTTGAAACAAATGAAGACAGCAGAAGTCTATTATTCATTTGAATTATTTAGCCTGACATGTTTACTGCTCCAAAATACTTTAAATGTTTCCCAAATTATCTCAAAGGGGAAAAGGATTTGTTTTATACCCAGACATTTAAAAATAATATATTTTAGAGCAGTAATCTCAATACTGTGATAATGTGATATTTATATCCAAGGTTATCATACCGTCAGAATCTTATACCGGCCCATGCCTAGTCCTAACAACACTCTGTGACAACGCACGATATGAGCAATTTGGCTGTTTGCACCAGACGAAACATGACATAAATTTAAATACAGCCATTCAGAAGCACAGAATATGCACTCACTCTTAAAATGCTAAGGTTTATAATCCATTTAATACATATTACCCTTCTTTAACATTATTAAATGTGGATGCTGCCTCACTGATATGTGTTTAGCTCTAAAGTTCAATTTCAAACAGTTTATTTTATTTTCCAGATCTGAGGTGAACTATCTGCTGCTCTTTCAGTAGTATGGCAAAAAATGTGATGTAAAATAGCATTCAAACTCACATTATTAGCATTTAATACTGAATAAAGCACATGAGGTGTACCTGAGGTGATCATTGTCAGTTTTCTGTTCTGAGAATATTCCTTCTATCGGGTGGCGTTGCTTTATTTAGAACATGGTTTAAATCACTCGCTCCTGTCCTAAATCTGGCAACCTGCGCTTGTGTTTGTTTTGATCCAGGGGTGCAATACCTAGTTCAACCACTGGGTGTCAAACTTACATACTGCACCTTTAACAGCTTGTTGATAAATAAGCACATTTTCACAAATTTGTATAGCCTTAAGGCCCGTGCACACTGGGACGCTTTTTGCTTGCATTTTCCATCGACGTTTAACGCCTCGTGACTAAATAAAGGGCGCCAATGTGATCATGCACACCAACATGCAGAACGCCAGGCATAAAAGCGCCATTTTTAAAGAAACGCCTCATGCTCGTTTTTTTGTTTTGATGCGCCGTGTCAAAACCTTCTTCACCAATCAGATTGGCTCTTTTGTTCACGTGCACAGAGCTGCTGAAGTTACAGTAAACAGCACTTAGAGGCGCTCAAGCGCAAAACTGTCAATGAGAGCGCACATTGAAGAAGATGCTCAGAGGCGATATGAACGTGAAGCTGCTTATTGCACTGGTGAACAATAATCATTTCTTTATTGCTAGATCTGGAGCTGCTACTTGAACAATCCATGCTTGTTCGAATCACCAGTAACTTTAACAACAAGCGTGTCAACTTTCTTCTTCTGTGTTACAAGCGGGTGTCAGAAGCTTTAAGTTATGTAGCGCCATCTAACGTCAAGGAGTGATCTTGCATACTCTTCTGCTCGACGGCAGTGAAAATCACTTGGTTTGAATCCGGAAAAACGTCTCGTAAAACGCTGACGATAAACGCTCGGTGTGTACGAGCCTTTACAGTCAAGCGCAACATCCTTAATTTTTTTTTCTCCAGTTTTGCCTTTCATATCTTATAACGACAAATAAAATCTCTAACTCATGCAGCCTTATGCACACGTTTTTGTAATTAAGACACGGAGAGTGATCATTGGCCACTGACTCTGTGACCCTGTTGTAAGAGAGCGAGTTTAATCATCTGCAGTTTCTGAGAACTTCTGAACTCCTGAAAGCCCAGCGGGAAACTCCTCACACCGGCACTAATGAAGCGGTGAATCTCCGAGACCACCGAGCGAACAGACCCGTGACTCCAGCTAAAGAGAGAATCCTGCGCGCCGTTATGATATTAATGAATGCAGACTGACAGGAAAACAGCGCTTTAAAAAATGTGTTGGAGTTAGAGACGTTATATGCTTCATCATAATAAGCAACAGCGCACAACTGACCTGATGTTTACACCATTTAATGCTGTTGTTTACCGCACATATATAACAGGCTACTGTCTTTATCTGTGTATTTACACCAGTTTCAACCCATTGAGCACCCACTGACTGTTTACTGACCATCTGCTGCATATTATACAGAGCTGAGTGATTCTGAGGGGAAAAAGTAGACTCTAATCAATCTGGTAGGATAGTGGAGTCTGCTTAGAGAATAATTATGTTAACTTTAAGGGAGAGTTCCCCTCAAAAATGGGAATTTACGGTTAATTTATGCTCCTTCAGGCCAAGATGTAGGCGTTTTTTATTTGTAGAACATTAAACAAGATATTCAGCTGAATACCTGTGAAACTGTGGCCCTTGGTGATTTATTTATTGCCTTAAAGTCACCAACTTTAAGAGCCAGAGAAAAAAACATAGGCAAAGCAAAATTAAAGTCGGAATGAAATCAAAATGTTCTTGTCTTATTTGTATGTGTGTATGATAGTGAATGTTATAAATGATCTATCTGTGCACTTCATCATTTTGTACAAATTAGTGTGTCCTAAAAATCTTTATGGGTGTGACTATTAGCCCCTTAGGGAGTGGTTATCAGTTCTTTAGGGTGAGGCTATCAGTCATTTAGGGCAGGGCTGTCTGTCTTTTAGGGCGGGATCATCAGTCATTTAGGGTGTGGCTATCATTCATTTAGGGTGTGGTTATCAGTCCTTTAGGGCAAGGCTATCAGTCATTTAGGGCAGGGCTGTCTGTCATTTAGGGTGTGGTTATCAGTCTTTTAGGGCGAGGCTATCAGTCATTCAGGGCGAGGCTATCAGTCATTTAGGGTGTGGTTATCAGTCATTTAAGGTGTGGTTATCAGTCATTTAGGGTGTGGCTATCAGTCATTTAGGGTGTGGCTATCAGTCATTTACGGTGTGGTTATCAGTCCTTTAGGGATTAGCTATCAGTCCTTTAGGGCGAGGCTATCAGTCCTTTAGAGCGGGGCTATCTGTCATTTAGGGCGAGGCTATCAGTTCTTTAGGGCAGGACTATCTGTCATTAAAGCTGCGGTCACACTGGACTTTTCTCCCCATAGACTTCCATTCATACGCACTCGAATGGGTCAGACCGGAAACGCAGGGTCATGCGTCAGGTTTCGCATTTTGCTGAGGTGCAAAGTTCAAGCTTGGTGAACTCTGACCTGTGAAATCGCATCACTTGACTGCGAGAGACCAATCAAGGATCAAAACATGACCTCTCTGAACAGAAATTTAAAACATGGAGCAATTGCTCGCTTTTTAATGCCTAATTATCTTGTTTAATCCTGCCCATTTTCGCAGCGCCGTACGACAGAATTTTGCAAGCTCAAACTCTAGTGTGACTGCAGCTTTGGGGCAGGGCTATCAGTCATTTAGGGTAGGGCTTTCAGTCATTTAGAGCAGGGCTATCAGTCATTTAGGGTGTGGTTATCAGCCCTTTAGGGAGTGGTTATCAGCCCTTTAGGGAGTGGCTATCAGCCCTTTAGCGTGTGGCTATCAGTCCTTTTGGGCGGGGCTATCAGTCATTTGAGGTGTGGCTATCAATCTTTTAAGGCTGGCTATTAGTCCTTTAAGGGTGTGGCTATCAGTCCTCTAGGGCAGGGCCATTAGTACTTTGGGATGTGTCTATCAGTCCTTTGTGATATGGCTATTAGTCTTTTGGGGTGTGGCTATCAGTCCTTTAGGGTGTGGCTATCAGTCTTTTGGGGCATGGCTATCAGTCCTTTGGTGTCGGATTATTGGTCTTTTGGGATGTGGCTATCACTTCTTTGTGAAATGGCTATAGGTGCGTTCGACTTCATGCAGCGCTGCGCAGATCGATCAAAGTCTGTCTTAAAGTGGTGCATGCTGGTTAGAAATTTTGTCCGGATTAATGCTGCGCTGACGCCATGTGACTGTCACATGTGCCATCAAAGTACCGCGACAGCGCTCCGAGATCAGACGATTGAGTCAGCCCGCGCAGCACCTGAAGAGCGGCTGCTGGAGCTGCGATGACGACACTGATGTTACACGATTGGCCGAGTTCACCGCATGACAACAACCATGTGTGTTTTGGGTTTATTATTGGACAAATTCCGATTCATAAATTTCAAAACAAACAATTAACTGTTCATACCCTCTCTATCTTGTACACATCATGCTTATTAAAAGACTACAAACATTTTACTGCAATAATCATCTTTTGTTAAATAATTTGTTCATGTCTAGATTGTTTGAACAGGTTTATTCTGCCTTTTTATACAGACTACTGTATTATACATTTTAGTGAATGACCAAATATTAACTCAAATAAGTCTCACAGACTTATAATAAAATAATTATCATCATTGATCCTGACACCCCTATAAAGGTTTCTTAACAAATTAAGTAAAAAATATTTTATTAAATATAAAAATATATGATTATAAAATATTTTATTTCCTGTTAAGCCATTTATGCAGAAATGTTAAAAATGACAATGATGTACCTGCTCTTTCTGGGTATTTTCTATTTAGTGTAGCTTATTTATTGTGGTCCTTTTGTTCAATCTCTATGGATTAAAGTGCTTTTTAAAAAATGTTTTTATTATCCAAAATAATCATTGTTTAAGACTTAATCAAAACACCTTGTTTTGGGTTTTACACTAATATATATTGGAAAGTTTTATATCTATAAATGTAAATAAATGTAAACCCTTTTTTAGCATATTCAAACAAGCACTGGAACAGTATTGACATACATTCAACATCTAGTAGCCCAAAGACTGATGCTTAAACTCCAAGAATTTGTGCTTATTGTTTTGTTTAATAGGCCTATTTGTGGATATTTATTTCCTTTTTAAGTCCTCTCTCGTTTTCCACTTATTTCTCATGCGTTTGTTATATAGGCTACCTAAATGTAATTAATAATTCCCTTGTTTAAAATGAACTATAGTTTGTAGAGACTGTATTCTGTTTTATTTGTACTGTAAATCTTTTGTTGTTATTGCAATAAATAAACAAATAAATAAATTATCCCGCCATGTGATCAGTCATCATGACAGCAGCAACTTCGAGCCCCGAAGTGTCCGGATTGACAGCTCCGTTTTCAACTCCGCCCCCGCCTGCGCTCGGCTAATCTCGTTGATCACCGGCTGAAGCTGTGCTTCATGTCGAACGCACCTTATTAGTTCTTCGGGGTGTGGCTATCAGTTTTTTAGGTTATTAGTTCTTTTTATTAGTTCTTTAGGCTGGGACTATCAGTCCTTTATCAGAGCATGTCTCATTTCTGCTCTATTTCATTCATTCATCAATTTCCTTTCATTTTGTTAGCAATGCCAATCTTCCAATAATTCAGTCCGTTCCACCAAAGACAAACTCATGCTCTGCCCATTTTTTTTATTTTAAATTTTTTTTTCTCATTTTTCTGTTTCAACTGGATTTCAATATTGTGTTGCCTGTATATGTTTTTTGACTCTCAAAGTGCAGGTAGCTGTTGCTTTAGCAGTTTTTGAACAAACCTTTTAGAAAAAACTCTTCTATAATCTACCTATCGCCTACATCTTACCTGAGGGGTAATAAACTAACAGCAGACTTTCTGTTTTGAAATATCCTTTTTAGCAGTTCATTGCTATCAGGGATGATTTATTCAATCATTCATTCAATGTTGGTGCCTTTTGTCAACTTTTTGTTTATTTATGTTGGTCGGTTTTTAAATGAGCCACTCAGTTCATAGAGCCTGCTGAGATCCTTCACGGACTACTGGTGATCCGAGCGTTTCAGTCGTAAAGGGAATCTGTCTAAGTGAACAGTAAACACAGGGAACCTCACTCTGGAAAACTGATGGAACAGAGCCAAACACACACACACACACACACACACACACACACACACACACACACACACACACACACACACACACACACACACACACACACACACACACACACACACACACACACACACTGTTTATCTAATTATTCGTTCTCATCTGGTTTGCAAGCTTGATCGATACTGGCAGCTTGTTCTGGTTGCTTGGGACTAGAAGCAGCCATCAGATACACACATGCGTACACACACTCTCTCTTTCTCTTTCTTTCGCTCTTAAATGTTTTATTTGCTATCTGAAACCGCTTGGCAGCAGCTGTTTCCCTGGTGTGATCATCACCAAACACACTCTCCATCACTCTTTCTTTCTTTCTTTCGTTCTTTCTTTCTTTCTTTTTTCTTTCTTTCTTTCTTTCTTCATTGAGCTGTTGTTTGTTATGCTGACAGTAATGTGTTGATGTGCTTGGTCAGTTGTGATTGGTCAGTGAGGAGGCAGAGCTGGATTCTGATTGGCTGTGCTGTTGATGCAGGGTCAGGGAGGCTCATACAGGAGATCATCTGCTGGTGATGTGATTGTTGTCTCTGGTTTTGCTTTATCTGCTATTGGAAGTAGTGAGTGTGCAAAGCAAGTGCTACATTAAACATTAGTAAATATTTTACTTACACACACACACTATATATATATTTTCATCATTTATTCATTTTCTTTTCGGCTTAGTCCCTTTATTAATCAGGGGTCGCCACAGCGGAATGAACTCCCAACTTATCCAGCATATGTTTTACACAGCGGATGCCCTTCCAGCCGCAACCCAACACTAGGAAACACCCATACACTGTTGTATTCACACACATACACTACGGCCAGTTTAGTTTATCCAATTCACCTATATCGCATGTGTTTGGACTGTGGGGGAAACCGGAGCACCCGGAGGAAACCCACACCAACACGGGGAGAACATGCAAACTCCACATAGAAATGCCAACTGACCCAGCCGGGGCTCGAACCAGCGACCTTCTTGCTGTGAGGTGATCGTGCTACCCACTGCGCCACCGTGACGCCCGTAATATACTTATATATTATATTATACTTGTATAAATATAATATATAATAATAACATATATTCAATATTTTTTAGTAATCAAATGTACATTATTCTAAAAAAAATATTAACAAGAATTTGCATATTATTAATGTAAAATACTAAATTATTATTATTATTCATTGAAGGAATTTTTTTTCATACAATACAACAATAAACATTACAGTTTCCTTCTTTAGTTTTTTATTTTATTTTACCCAAGTCCCACCCCAAGAACTGAACGTCCAAAGGCAGCTTAACACAATAATTAGAGTCAAATACAGTAATTAAAGTCATGCATGTCGTGACATAACAGTGATGATGGAAGAAAAAAAAAGAAAAAAAAACAATTACAAATAACAGGGGAAGATAAATAAATAATAAAATAAGGAAAAAAATGCAGGACGAATTACATTAGAGACAGGAAACATTATGAAGTGGATTAATATTTATAAGTATATACAGTTGAAGTCATAATTATTAGCCCCCCTTTGAATTGTTTTTTCTTTTTTAAATATTTCCTAAATGATGTTTAACAGAGCAAGGAAATTTTCACAGTATGTCTGATAATATTTTTTCTTTCTGAAAAAGAAAAAAGTTTTATTTTTTTTATTTCAGCTACAATAAAAGCAGTTTTTAATTTTTTAAAAAACATTTTAAGGTCTAAATTATTAGCCCCTTTAAGCAATTTTTTTTGGGATAGTCTACAGAACAAACCATCGTTATACAATAACTTGCCTAATTACCCTAACCTGCCTAGTTAACCTTATTAACCTAGTTAAGCCTTTAAATGTCACTTTAAGCTGTATAGAAGTGTCTTGAAAAATATCTAGTTAAATATTATTTACTGTCATCATGGCAAAGATAAAATAAATCAGTTATTAGAAATGAGTTATTAAAACTATTATGCTTAGAAATTAAACAGAAATTGGGGAAAACATAAACAGGGGGGCTAATAATTCTGACTTTAACTGTTTATTGTTCAACAATTATGAATTCTGGATTATGGACTATAATATAACATATTATCTGTAATGTAATATAATATAATATATTAGTAAACATGTAAATTGTAAATAAATAAAATCTACAGTATATACATTTATTTTTAATTTAAATATTTATATAATTTTATATATTATAATATAATTTATATATATATATATAAGTATAATATATATATATATATATATATATATATATATATATATATATATATATATATATATATATATATATATATATATTATACTTATATATAAGTATAATATATATTTAATATTTTTTAGAAATCAAAACTACATTATTCTTCAAAAATATTAACAAGAATTTGAATATTAATCATGTCAAATACTAAAATAACATTTATAAGTAGATACAGTTGAAGTCAGAATTATTAAACCCCCTGAATTATTAGCCCCCTGTTTATTTTTTCCCCAATTTCTGTTTACCGGAGAGAAGATTTTTTCATCACATTTCTAAACATAATAGTTTTAATAACTCATTTCTAATAACTGATTTATTTTATCTTTGCCATGATGACAGTAAATAATATTTTACTAGACATTTTTCAAGACACTTCTATACAGCTTAAAGTGACATTTAATGGCTTAACTAGGTTAATTTGGGTAACTACGCAGGTTAGGGTAATTAAGCAAGTTATTGTATAATCAAGATTTGTTCTGTAGACAGTCGAAAAAAAATATAGCTTAAAGGGGCTAATAATTTTGTCCTCAAAATGGCTTTTAAAAAATTAAAAACTGCTTCTATTCTAGCCAAAATAAATCAAATAAGACTTACTCCAGAAGAAAAAATATTATCAGACATACTGTGAAAATTTCTTCGCTCTGTTAAACATCATTTAGGAAATATTTAAAAAATTAAAAATAAAATAAAAGGGGGGCTAATAATTCTGACTTCAACTGTATATTTCTGCAGTAATTATGAATTCTGGACTTAATATAATATAATATAATATAATATAATATAATATAATATAATATAATATAATATAATATAATATAATATAATATAATATAATATAATATAATATATACATGGTTTCCGCTACATTCATTCTTCCATGGCGGGGTGCCATCCCCGAAAATTCATCCCGCCACGGCTACATTACAGCTTCTCATTCAAAACATTCAGTCGTTTGAACCTATTAACCAAAACCTATTAAAAGAAAAGTGAATTATAACAGCGTTATTGCTGTGCGTTATTTGTTTAACCTTTTAAGTTGACATGCTGACTGATGAACACAGTTTCCATAATTATACTTTATAGATAAAGGTCTATGGCTCAGCATACAATGACTTTATCTTGCTGGAGCTTAAAGCCATTTCACTTTACTTCAGGCCGCTCTGTAGACAGGGGCGCAACTGCACATTTACTGAGGGGTATGCGGATTCAAGTTTTGCGCAACACAACTGAAATAGTATGAAGTAGTAAAAGTATAATTACACTAAGCATGTTAAGTCACAAAGAATTACAATCTCATCCCACCCCAAATTTCTTCTCAATTTAATTTTCCTCACTAAATGATTATAATGCCTTGCTCCTGTACATTTGTCAATACAAAATGATAGATATGGGAGTCAAGGGCAAACGAACTTAAAAATGTAATCACTTCTCACATGAATACTTTGAGAGGTGTAAGGTCTGTCTTTGCATGAACAATTGACTGAAACTGCTATTACAAAGAATAAAAAAGACTGTAAAATGTTTAGTGTAAAAAATATACAAACTGCCTGAAATGTTTTATTTTATCAAAATGTTATGGGCAAACATTTTTGTAACTAAATTGAAATAGTTTTGAGCAAAAAAGTTACCAAAAGGCCTGATGTATCAATATGATACATACATAATAAATCTATAAAAACATGTATATGGTATAAAAATGGATCTTGATAGAAGGATTGATAAACATTTCAGTTCCACAAATGTGGATATTCTGACTATTTGTTCATGTGTCAGTTTTAACAGGGTTAGGAATCATTATAATCAAGTTTATAAATTTTATATGGGGACATATTTTAATCCAAATATTATTTTCTATTTTGTCTGAAATATATTCAGTAGGCCCACATGGAATCTGCGTGTGCAGAAATCCGCAGACTTTTAGCCCATCATTGAGTCTATGTTTTTTCTTGTGTAAATGTGTGTACATTTACTCAGTTTTTAAATTCATTTCACTAATAATATTGTAATATAGTAATAGTAATATTAAAATGTTCATATGATTTATTTACAATACAGTGGTAAAGTACACTCTCAGAAATAAAGGTACGTGAGCTGTCACTGGGGTGGTACCTTTTAAAAAGGTACAAATTTGTACTTACAAGGTCCACATTAATACCTCAAGGGTACATGCTAGTACCTAAAAAATACAAAAATGTTTCTCTTAAAATTTGTAGATACTAATATATACTTTTGAGGTACCAATATGGACCCTTTAAGTACAAATGTGTACCTTTTGAAAAGGTACCGCCCCAGTGACAGCTCACGTACCTTTATTTCTGAGAGTGTATATTTTCTGCCTTTTAGATATATTATATGAGTGACTTGCTTTGTTTACCAAATAAGCGGATCTAATTTGATTTGCATTGTAAACATTAAATAAAAGTTAAAGTATATTTTTTTTATTTCATATTATATATATATATATAAAGTTTTTAGTTATAATAATCCTAAAATCATTCCGCATAAATCTGCAGATTTTTTACAAAATTCTCAGCAGAAATAGCAAAAAATGTTCGCAGATTCTGTCTGGCCCTAATATTTAGGCCTGTACTTATAAACATACATTTTGTGTGGTCCCTTTTATATTGGGTAAATAATTAATTAATTAATTAATAATAATAAATAAAGAACATTTTTCAGATTATTCTTATAACTTTTGACCTCAACTGTAAGTATGATTTGACAGTTCATTTTGATAAAACGTTTACATCTACATGAACATTACACTTGGCTGTGAGACTGTATGTTATTGTTTTAAATTATTTTGAATTAAAACGTGTGTGCCAATGTATGTAACTCATACCTATAAACTAGGCATGGGCCGGTATAAGATTCTGACGGTATGATAACCTTGGATAAAAATATCACGGTTTCACGGTATCACGGTTGTCACAATCACCAGCGATCTTCTCCCATAGATCGCTGGGTTTCATGCACTCTCACTCATGGACTACAAATCCGCCATCTTATGGACTACATCCCCATACATGCTCTACTCTGACATCACACACAACCGGTTCCACATCATCACTGATTGCATCCCACAGCTGAAGCCACTCAAGAACTGATCACACACACTACATAAGCAGAACATACACTCACTCCATTGCCGAGTCTTGTTACCTGTTCACAGTCACAATTCCTAGCGTTACCTAGTCTTGTTCTTGCCGTGTTTGGACCCTCGCTTTGATTGTTGATTTCTCCCTGTCTGCTGCCAGCCTTATGACCATCTGCCTGCTACATTGACCACGATTCAGGATTGCCCTCATACATCTGTTTGCGCCTGTGTTGATCATTGCTTGTCTGACCATCCCTTTAAATAAAGCCTGCATTTGGATCCGCAATCTGTTGTCAGCATCTTACCTGGGGTTACAACGGTATTGTGATTACTGCTCTAAAATATATTCTTTTTAAATGTCTGGGTAAAAAACTATAGTTTTTTCCCCTTTGAACACAATATATTTTATTTTGAGAAACATTTATAATATTTTGGAGCAGTAAACGTGCCAGGCTAAATAATGAAAATGAATCATTGACTTCTGCTGTCTTCATTAGTTTCAAAAACACAGATTTACTTACAATTTAAAATGGCATCTTTGGATATCTTTTCTGCTGGAGATGCTGTTGTTAAAAAAAAATGTAAATAAAAAAATCTTACTCATACCTTAGAAACGGTATTAAAGAAAATGTTGACGGTATGATAACCTTGACTTTTCCAAACCGCGGTATACCTTGAAAACGGTTATCATCCCATGCCTACTATAAACCCTCTCGTCTTTGCCGTATTAATTCTACCGTATTTTACTATTCTATCTACTCTCCCGTGTGTGTATTTTCCCGTATTTCTCCCGCATTTGTAATGTTTCTATGAAAAGTGAAAGCAGCTGCAGAGCCGATCTCAAGTGTGATATAATTGCAAGGACTTTTTAAGAGAATTATGCTTTCGCCTTATTTTGGATTGACAGCATGTTGAAATTAATGTAAAAACGGCCGCATTCACGCCCTTTTCAGTAAAGCTTTATGCCTCCATCGCCGCCCTTATGCAGCGTTGATCAGTCAATTAAAGTATAACGGTGCTGACTGACGGACGTGCTCCATAGTGATAAAGACGGCTTCTACGCGATTTGAATGAATGAAAGTGAATACTTTGAGATTCGGGTGTGTGAACAGACAAATACACTTATATGTAAACATGTTTTATTTTAAACACAACTAATATAATCTTAAATGAGCATAAACTAAAATTCATTGCATTTCTAAAGTCACACCTCTCTTATCAAACACAACAGTGGATCAAACGAAGATTCATTTGCTGCTCTTCACTAAATAACTGTAGTAACTTTAATCAATATTTAAATGCAGTAAATACTAATTTTATCTTTTGAAGCTGACGGTCCATACATTTACGACTATCAAGCGTTTACCATAAAGTCAACTTTACTCCAGCCTATGGCTTTAGCCCATATAATTATAGTACTGTTTTTCACATATATACAGGATAGAAGTATGCCCCCCTGTCTGGACAAAACCACCTCATCTGCATTTATGTTAAGTAAAAGCCCATGCAGTGACTGGGTGGCGATAATGAATAATTAATGATATTGCGGCCCTTCGCTCCCAAAAACATTAGAAGTTGAATAAAAGTATGGTATTAATAATGTGGGTTAAAGCTTACCAATCTCTTATTATCCAATTTGTCATGGCAGTTTTCATTTTAAGGCATTGTTTGTTCTTTTTCTATTTTGCGCTCCACGTCTCTTCACTCTTCTCTCCATTTTGAACATGTGACTGTAACCGAGCAACGGATCAATCAAATGGTCAACGGAGGGGGAGGGGTGGTATAATTTTTTATTTAATATAATACAATATTATATTCACATAAAATGCAGGATAAACATTTGTAACCAAAAATATTTATTTCTTTTTATTATTAAAAACTTTTAATAAGGATAATTTCAAAAAAGAATTTGGCACAATGGCGCCCCCCCATGTGTGGCGCCCCTATGCGCCGCTTATACTGCATACCCCCTTTTTGCGCCACTGTCTGTAGACATTCAGAGACATTCATAAATATTCCTAGCAAATCTAATAAATGTTGGAGACATGCTTGTTACATAAACGCACTAAATCGCACTTCAGTGTTTATTTGAGAGCGCACAAGAAAATCTGCACTTGAGCAGCGTATATTTGAGGGTGTGCAAGAAGTTTTGTGCACGAACAGAGGAAATCGGCGCAAGCAAAGAGATTCACATGCTCGTATTACATAAATGCGATCTCGACTTGTAATACTGCGCTCACGACATTTGTCATTGAAATAACGCCATAGGTAGTTGGTAGGTCTGTGTAAAAGGTCTGCTGCCACAGCTGGAAAAAATCCTAGAGAAAACACTGTATTAATCAAAAATTTAAAAAATATCTAATAATATATAAAATAGTAATCTATAAGTGATATAATATTATAAAATCTTTATTTTGCTGTCACCTGTTCACGGACTCACCTGAGTTTTCGACTCATGTTTAGGGTTGGTGTACTTGTGAACATGTCATCTAGGACAATGAATCCATTTCATTAGTTTATTGCCAGCTGCCTATTCCTGAGGATTATTATATGGATCTGATACGTGCACAGAAAAATCTCAAACTTCTCCCAGAGTGGGTGGGTATTTCTGGATAAAGTACAGATTATTTTTGTAATATTTTTTATCTTTCATTTTCCCCTGTGCCTCTCCCTTCACCTCCCTCTGTCTCTTTCTCCGATGATAAACGCAGCGCTCTGACTGTGTGTTTGTCACTCTTCACTTCCCTAATAAGGGCTCAGAAGAGTCGTGGAGGAAACACACACACACACTCAGACACACACGCACACACAGTGGTTTGTTTATCCCTCTCGTCTCTGTCTTGTCATCTAACCTTTATTTCTGCCATGCTCTTCAGCAGTTTTTACACTCGTCTCCAAATGAACACTCTTGAGTCTCTTATAACCTTCAGTTAATTGGGATTGTCATTGCTTTTCTTCTTGGAAAAGTGAATTACTTTTGATGTGCTAAAATTTTTGTTAAACAAATTTGATAAAAACTAAAGGCAGCTGCCGGGAGCTAGCTCTGTGCAACCCTCACATGGTCGCCCACTGAAGCTAAGTAGGGCTCAGTACCTGAATGGGAGACCACATGGGAAAACTAGGGTGCTGCTGGAAGTGGTGTTAGTGATACCAGCAGGGGGCGCTCAACCTGCGGTCTGTGTGGGTCCTAACGCCCCAGTATAGTGAAGGGGGCTCTATACCGCTCAGTGAGTGCTGTCTTTCGGATTAGATGTTAAACCGAGGTCCTGACTCTCTGTGGTCGTTAAAAATCCTAGGATGTCCTTCGAAAAAGAGTAGGGGTTTAACCCCAGCATCCTGGCCAAATTTGCCCACTGGCCTATGTTTGTCATAGGCTCCTAACCATCCCCATAATATAATTGGCTTCATCACTCTGTCTCCTCTCCACCAATCAGCTGGTGTGTGGTGCACAATATGGCTGCCGTTGTGTCATCCAGGTGGATGCTGCACACTGGTGGTGGATGAGGACATTCCCCCCAAAAATGTGTAAAGTGCTTTGAGTGTCCAGAAAAGTGCTATATAAATGTAAGAAATTATAATTATTATCATTATAATTATTAAAAGCATGTATTAGGGTTGGCCCGATAAACTTCACGATGCTAAGCCGGCATCGCGATCCATCACCCCGCCCCACATATACAGTATATTCACGGTTTCCGCTACATTCATTTTCCATTTGCATGTCATCTTAATAGCAATAACGGTCTTTTCATGAGCTGTGTTAAATTTTACATATAGCTGCCGCTTGCACGGCTGACAGCATCGTGAGGATTAAATGAAGGATTATACAGTACCTCTCGCGCTTAAAATGTGTAGATTCAGTGGCAAACGCTGTTACCTGCAAACCCCGTCCCACAGACTTTACAGTGAATGGCTTTAGTTATTTTCATAGCTGACTTAAAGCCACTGGAAGTCTTTTATCCACTCTTGGAAAAGTGTAAACGGTGGATTAACATTCAGCACATGATCACTAATAAGATGTGCCATTATTAGCAACTTTAGGTGGTTTCTAAAACAAAATCTGTCAGTGTTATTTTCATTCTCTCATCTTCAGCGCTTCACATTTTCGCGGTTGTAGCTTCTGTCATCTGAAGGCATTGACTGAGTGATTGACAGCTGATATTAACCAATCCATACGCGTTCAGTTCTAGAGCAGTGGGCCAATAAGAAGAGCACAAAGGCGGGGCAAGCATTGCAGACTTTTTTTTACTTCAGCAAGTTCACATAACAACTGTTTTAATCTGTTCCTGAGGGCTGCGTTTGGCGTCTTTAGGTGCAAAGATGCATCCTGCATAAATGTCTCCTAAATCCGCGCACAGGGTGAGGATTTTGCAGTGAAAACAGGTCGCACGGCACTAGCACAAATGTAAATTTGCTAAATGCAAATTTCGGGCGCATATGCGACCAAAACAGTCGAGCCCTAGCATCTTTACTTGTTATTATTTCCTCATAATAATAATAAAATAAGGAAGTTATCATCAATCACAATACAAATTACAGTGAACTCCAAACGAACCCTCGTCTCCTCCACCAGCTGTGGGAAAAAGCCATTATAACGACACGGAAAAAAGTCATTGACAGGAGGTAATTTGTGTGTAACTTCATTTATTTATGGTTTGGTTATGGGTAAAGCAAAGACCCTGTGGGTCAGGTAGTGAAAACAGTAGGCTACAGTTAATTAATTCGTTATGAATTAATTGATAGCAACCACCACCCCACCCCCGCCTACGACGACGATGCCATCGTCCATCGCGATGTTTCACATTAGACATCGTACGATGCCAAATTAGTCAACATCGCCCAACGTATAGCATGTATACGTGTTAAAGTGTGTTGGCCTAATAGTGGGTCGTGGACCCCCTCTGGAAAAACTACGTTATTGCGGCTTGACAGATCGAAGTGTCGACATCGCATACACACAAAATGCAAACATACGTACCTGCAAACACATATTTCTTGATGATGATGATGATGATGATGATGAAAAGCATTTATTTGTCACAACCCAACCCCCTCCCCCCCCTACCACACACAAACATTACACATTTTAAGGGAAGACAGGTCAGACGAGAGGTAGCTTTTAGAAGATGATCTAAGATACACTGGGGAAGAGGGAGGCGAAAAAAAAGCCCCTCTCAGACTGCCGTTAAAGTAGGGCAGTGTGAGATTGGAAAAAAAAAAACCCCCAGCACAAGCGCATAAACACAAGCACACGGAACAGGGGATGTGGATATAGTCTGCTAAAGGCGGCAGCCATCTGGTCCTGCAGCCAGGGGGCGCTGGTCACAGACCCGCCTACCAACACCGGTGGGTGAAAGCACACAAAGGTGTGGGATGTGGGGGTTAGGCAGTGATTTTCTATCTGTAGCGTGTGTATGTGTGTGTAAGGCTGTAGACTCTCACAGATGTCCTTGGAACAGGGAGCAAGAATTCAAGTTGTTTGTCTCCAGCTGAGGCCGTCTGGGAAGCCGAAAGAGAAGAAAAGGTTTTCAATTTGGGTCAATATCTGCCAATTTCGCAGAAATCTAATGTCCGTCACTGGTCTCCAGGTCTGTCTAAATCACGTTGCAACGCTGCTAGTTTCTCCCCGATGTTTTCCAATTTGCGGTCTAATGCCACAGTCTGAGTACCAACAACTCTGCTCACCAGCGTTTTATCACCAGCTTGGTGGGGTTTTGAGCTGCACCGATCACTTTTATCAATCAAAGCCCATCAGCAGAAACCCAGTTATCGAAGTTCCGAATAGGTAGATATCTTCAATATCCTCCAGGGACAGAGCGGCCAGGCACACGACGCGCCACTTCTCCCACCCGTCCATCATGCATTCAGCTGCAAATGTCCCCGCAGGACAGGTGGGTTCCCTCGAACCCAGACTTCTCGTTGTGAAGATGGTGTCAATTGCGTTCAGAGACCAGTTGATCAAATCAATAATTCCTTATTTGTTTGGAAAGCAGGGCAAGGAGAACCTCAGGGCGTACTCACACTATGTACAGTTGCGTTGAACTGGGCCAAAGCACACTTGTCCCCCCCTCCCGTCTCCCCCGACGGCCCGCACTCACATTACATTCGGGCCTGGGCACGCTTACGTCATCGATGACGCGCTGTTCAGTTTAGGGAGAGAAGCGCTCTGGCTCAGCACAGTGGAGATTTCTTTAGTTATATCGTTTAAGTCGTTTGCTATGCGGTGACACACAGTCAAATATTTCGCCGAAGAGATTAGCCACTTTTGACGCTCATAAAGTCCTCGTGCTGCAGGAATTAGGAGGTTTGCTGAAGGTGCAGCTGTGGTGCAGTGAGGGGTTTGCGTCTTTAATAATCTACGACAGTTTGCGTTTATTGACCAGCACGAATGATTAATTTATCCATATGATACAGTCCCTTAAAAGTCACGACTCGCTTTCAGTTTCGGGCTTAGGCCCGCTTGCACTCACACTGTAAGCGTACCGCGCCTGAGCCCAAGTGAACCGCGCTCTGGCCCACCTCTTCCAAACGGGCCAGGGCCGGCCAAGTGAACCATGCTTGAGCCTGGTTCAGAGCACTCACACTTCTCAAACGATCCGGGAAACGGGCCTGGGCACGGTTCGGATAGCATAGTGTGAGTACGCCCTCAGAGATAGAATAAGACGAGACAAGAGGGGTCAGCAAGGAGAGATATGGGAGAGAGAGGAAAGAAGTGCCACCGCCTTCGCCGAGAACCAAAGAAGAAAGGTTATCTTGGTTCTCAATAGTGTATCCCAGGGCGTATTTTCCCAATGAGCCTGTTGCTTTTTTTCCATTAACCCTCAGGGGTCTAAGGTGATTTTGGGGCCCCTGAGATGTTTTGACATGCCCTGACATTTGTGCTAATTTCAGCTACTTATTACATGGTATTGGCCAACATGTATTTTATTTGTATTCAGCACAAACTGTGCTACAACAATATGTGACAATTATTGATGTACATGCTTGTGTTTTTTAGAAAAAAAATATTATGCGTGGTTAGTAGGATTTGGAGAAAAAAATTTAGCTGAAATAAGGTCCAAAAAAACACTCTAAATGTGCTTGAGCAAGGCTTTTGAGTAACCAGTCTGGTAGGCTAGAATATTTACTTCACAATTATGTAAAAATTATTTTATTCTCTCAGTCAAAGGAAACATTACAAAGATTTACATTTTGTTAAGTTTGTTTGGCTCGTCTCAGGTATATGCGTGAGTGACAATGGTCATAAATAATTCACACCTGGAGAGACTAAAGACACTCCCCCACTCACCCATCAAGAGCATAGTATAGCAAACTCCATCTGCAAAAGCTAGCCCAAACTAAATGCTTGTTACATTTAGTTAAAATTTTGTAGGCTGTAATTTTTTTTCAATATTTTGATTGAATTTTATTGTATTATCTTTCAATTTCTGAATATATTTGGTGACTAAAATATTATTTTAATAAATATATCTGTTTAATAAATCTGTTTTGTTTAAATGCATCAAAATGCATTGCCTATATTCACTGAGAAATGGAGGGAAATATTTGAAATGGTATAAAACGTGTTTGCAAAACTGTTGTAATAAAAACTTGTGCATTAATCCAGCATTTAATAATCATTTCTGAATGACAAAACACAAGAATAATCAAAATAATATTTTAAGACCTTTTGTATATATTTTGCCCAAATAGTTGCAGCCTTAGTTAACTTTTTCCAAACTTTAACAGGCTGAACTACGGTAAAATAAATACAAATTAATTAATAACACGTATAACATGCGTCACGTTCTAGCCAGCGTGCTGTGGGCGTGTGGTCAGCCTACGTCATTGTTTGTATTAATGGCGGAAGTGGGAAGAGCCGGCGTGATGCGCGCTCTGCCGGGAGAATTGTATGGATTACCTAGCGAGACAACGTTTGCTTTCAAAATGAGTTGGAAAGTTCACCCTCCAAGCTTTATGCAGGTATGTCTGTCATGTGTATGTCTCATGTATTCGTGGAGATTCCGCTGTGTTTTCTGACCTCAGTTTACATGTCGTGCGAGTCTCACGTGGACTATTGTAATAACAAAGCCTCGTGGGCGTGGTCGCATTAAAAATAATGAGGCTCTACAGAGAAGCTAGACATCGCGTTGGTTTCATACTGATTACTTTGTCAAGCAGTATTTGTTTTCAACATGCACCAGAGCATTTAAAAGTAGACACTTCAAGCTTTCTATAGATATGTGTCTCATGTCTGTGTGTTTAGTTTTCGCGGAGTTTCAGTGCATTTTACTGACGCGTTTGAAAAAACAGATCACGGAGAGAGAAAAGAGAAAATGCCTTCACTGTCTATTTTCCTTATTTTGCAAAAGCACACACTTTTGTTGTTATTGTGAGTGTACCCAAAAAAAACTAGACACCTAACAGATTCGATTGATGTATTGCTCATATCTGTACGATCAAAACTGAAAGTGTCATTTAAGTTTTTTTCTGCGGTTTCATGTGAAAACACGTCAAAACGCGTATACGCGGGCTTCGACCCCAGGGGGTTAAACTGCATTAACAGAGCAGCTGCAGTAGTTTTAACCAAATCAGACATGCCATCTTTAATCTTTTCAAAATGCTAGTACAGATTGCTGGAATATACAGTTAATGGAACATGTCTGAAGATTTTAGAATGCTGTTGTAACTTAGAATGTTCTATTTTTATTTAAATGTTACTAGAATGTTCCTTTAGAAGTATCATTAGAATGGAATGTTTGGAAAGTGACAGAATGTTTCCTTAAACCTTTCACATACTAAAAAAGTCAAAATTCCAGATAATGTTGTTAGAACATCATCTTTAATTGGATGGCACACGTTTGTGTTTTCCCTCTGTGCAGTATTAGAGAGCACATTTAGGCTGCTTACCATTTTTCAGCTTCCTCTGAGAGATGGAGTGCCGTTTGGACCGGACTGATGTGTGATTATATTAGCGATTGCGGTATAACGAGGCTTCTCCTCCATTTACTTTGACCTTTGCTGAATGCCGTAGCTCGAGTTAATTTTCTGGTTGTGTTGCCCGGGTGAAACTCATTATGGATTTAGACTTTCTGCCAACTTTCTGGGTAAAGTAACAGTTGGTGGTTGAAGCTCTGCTTGGCATGGCACCTGACAGAGAAAGAAAATTAAATCATTATGAAATGTGGAGTCTGCTCAAAATTGCAGAGTAAGAAACGCATCTGGAGAAAAACAGCCTGGTAGAAAGTGTTATTTTAGCATCCTGCAGCTAATGCTACTGTTGCTTTACAATTGTATTTGAAATTGCAGTATACTTTTGTTTGATTAATATTGCCTTTATTAATATTTTTAGTTGTTTAGTACATTTTGTACAGCACAACACAATAAAACAATGCATAGTTCAAAATATGGAATTTTTTCAAAACATTAATTCTGGAGGGCCTCGCACACGTAATACACAATTATGCAGTGTGTTAACTTTAAATTAGCTCAAAAGGGAATGTGACAATTTAAAGCGGCTTCAAAAGAATCAACTCTTTTGAACTGAACAAACTAATCATCCAGCGCTCATTTGAACAGACAGGGCTGTTGACTCCAAAATGAATATTGCTATTTGAAATAAAGTACAGACACTTTAATACTTAAGCAGGGTAACACGATCTAGGTATAAGGCAGTAGATTCATAAGTATACACAGGTCACTTTCCTTTAGATACAAAAGAGACTGTATTGACTACAAACAAACTTATCACAAACACACATACACACATGCATTCATACCGGTAGCAGAAGGAAAAGAAGAGTTTAGGAGAGATTTGATGTAAAACCTAACCAAGCGAATCAAATAATCAATTCAACCTTCACTCTGGCTGCGTCCGAAACCGCCTACTACTCAGTAGGTACTGCATTTGAATTTAAACGTACTACTCGGCCGTTAGAAAAGTACGTTCTATACAGTATGAATGTAAGAAGTATGAATGGAATTCGGACGTACTACATCCGCCATTTTGTCATGGTCACGTGACCTACCTGCATCAGTTGCGTCGATTCACTCCCATTTCTGAATTCTCTCGTTGAGCATCATGAGATAGCGCAGCGTTCATGGGATGCGCACTTCAGAATCTCGCCGGAAGTAGTAAGTCATCTGGGTACTTCTCGCATACTGATTTTCGAATTCTATGAATTTGGACATACTACTCGGCTCACACACTGATTTTAGCGTACTGTATAGTATGGAAGTATGTGGTTTCGGATGCAGCCTGGTTTATACTTCTGCGTCAAGTGATTGGTGTGACCCACGGCGCAAGCCTCGCGCGTAGCCTTGCATTTATACTTCTGCGCGCTGTTTCTGTTTCTCTGCAATACACTTTCGAAACGCAAGCTGGCAGTAGGTGTTTATGTTCCTCTGTGTCGAGTTTCTTCGCTGGTGTTTTGTTTGTTCTGAACACTTCCTTAATGTACAAGTGGCTCAAATTCGCTCATTTTGAGGCGGGAATCGGCAGACGTGCAACAACTTTAATCAAAAGGTAAACACAAAACAACTGTCTCAATCCAGAGCTCCTTCACGGGACTCCACACTTGTAAACACTCGCTGCATCGGGTGCGCGGCTCTCACCTCCGCCCACACTCGTCAGCGCTACCAAGCCGACCAATCATAAAGCTTGCGCTACGCGTACGCGTTACATTTTTGCGCTGTAGCATACACGTGGGCTTGACGCAGAAGTATAAATCAGCCTTTAGACAGGGTTATCTATCATTTAACATGATTTTTAACATGATTAGCAGATCACACACCAGTTCAGCAATGGATCTGGAGATGTACTTGCATTCTTTAGAGTGCTGTGGTTAAATCCCTCTGTGGAGCTGTATTCCTTCAAGAGTTCACTGGTGGTTGGTTTGCTGTTAAAGTGACGTCTCTGAGGCTGCTGATGAAGTGAAGTCAGGTAGTTCAAGTTGGAGACGGCCAAACCTGTTGTGTTGACTGGTAGTTGTGTTGACTAGTTTCTGACAACTGTCCTAGAAGCGGAGCATCTCAACTCCTCAACAGCTGCTGCTGGTGCAACTGCTCTGGCTCTGTTCGACTCTGTTGGACTGGACTTGATTGGGCTAGATGTTTTCAATGTTTTCGACCCCTAATAGATCAGGATCAATAAGGCATTGTACGTGGATCTGCGTGACAGTCACATTTCAGCACATGCAGCTTTGGTGCGACTCACTCACATGAGCCATGGTGCTTAGACATATAGTATTAAGCATACATTTATAATGTGAACATGATACATTTTAAATATCTATAATTAAAAGAAATGAAAGAAAGGGAAAGGGTTTCACTCATTCATCTCAAATAACATTCACATAATGGTACATTTGTGATAAATCAAAGCATAAAGGTTACGCATGTTTAATGCATTGTTAACATAGACAGGATTCAGGTGTCATACAAGAGCAATAACATGACATTTCATTAAAAGTCGGCTATCATCGTTTTGAGAATGATCTAATAAACTTTAATGACCTAATTATCTGACCTTCTGATTTTGGTCAGAGACCAAAATGGCTCTCGATCAAGGGAATTCTGATCACAGGTGTCGACTCAGTTATCGGTATCTGCATCGTTAAGTCTCGAAAATTCATTCATTTTCTTTTGGCTTAGTCTCTTCCCAGCAGGCACAGGACACCAACATGACATCAGATTGATGTTGTACCCCAACGTTGGGGGATATTGCTATTTGTTTGGAAATGAAAATCGGGTTGACGTCAAATCCCAACGTCAGATCCCAAAAATCAACGTCTAATGATGCTACAGCTTGATGTTGTGTGGACGTTACCACTATGACGTCTATCAGACATTGGATTTTAGTTGCCATACCTGATGAACACATGTCAGTATTTGACGTCAATATGACGTTGGTTTAAGATGTTGACTCGACGTTGGATTTTGGTCACTTTTCAACAAAACCTAAAATCAACCAAAAATCAACGTTTAATAATGTTACAGCTTGACGTTGTGTGGACGTTACCACTATGACGTCTATCAGATGTTGGATTTTGGTTGCCATACCTGACGATTAAATGTCAGTATTTGATGACAATATGACATTGGTTTAAGATGTTGGCTTGACATTGGATTTTGGTCACTTTCCAACACAACCTAAAATCAACCAAATATTAACGTCATTTGATGTCGTTTTTGGACGTCAAAATAAAGTTGTCCTTATACAGTGGCTAGGCATTGAATTGTGGTCACCTGACATCACAACCTAAATCTAATTGTTTGTTATGACATTGTGTGCCTGCTGGGTTGTTTATCAGGGCTCACCACAGCGGAATAAATTGCTAACTATTTACACAGCGGATGCCCTTCCAGCTGCAACCCACTACTGGGAAACTTTTCAAAACATGTTAAAAAAGTTATATTTATAATATAATACACATAAACAAATCATATTTATCTTGTGTCATTTTACAGACAGTTTAGGGGTCTACAAAATTACATGTTTTTAGTTGATTCATAGGAATAACTCAAACTGGTAACTATCGAAATTCATTTTATACTATTTGGAAGTCAATTTGTTCACAATATCAATATATATATATTTTTCATAATATTCTTCTGTATTCAACAGAAAAAAAAAAAGAGTTGTGACAAGTGAAAGTTAATTTTTGCGTGAACTATCCCTTTAATTTGTTACTTCAGAATTTACCAGCATTTCTGAGTGAAAACTATTTCAACATTCACTTTTGTCATGTTTCTAGTCCAAATATATAAAAATTCTTAAATCAAGAGGCATTTTCTAGACAAGCATAACATATTGTCTTGTTTTAAGAAATAATATGCCAAAATGGAGTGAGTTTTTACTTGAAACAAGCAGGGGTGCGTTTCCAAATCCATCATTAGCCAACTAAGGTCGCAAGTTCCGTCGTTACAAACATAGTTCGTTGATTTGGCGTTTCCCGAATCTGTCGTTTCAACGAACATTCGCAAACTGAGTCGCAAACTTGTACGCTTGCAACTACACCTCTGGAGCTTTAGTTAGAAACATAGTTTCTGGCTGTGCTGTATTCCCAGTTATCCCCCCTATAACCTATTCATTTAGAACATTTAAACTTGGAATTATTTAATAAAACACATTAAGGTCATCTCTCTTAGGTGTCATTTGCTTTCAAAGTATTTTTTTAGTTCAGTTTTAGCAATCTTCATGTATACAATTGCGCTCCCTTTGCAGTGCACTTTGAAAACATTGATGTCATTTTTAACACAGCCGTGGCTCATGACCAAAGCTATAGGTGACCTATTACTTAAAATCAGCATTTACGTTACGCCTCCAAAGCTTGTGAAAACAAAAATATATAGCATACGTTAACGCTTTTAATTTATAGTAGGTTATTTGTCATATATATATATGTCATATATCTGTACTGTATATGACATGGGCCTGCTGGTTAGAACATTTCTGCAGTGGTTTGCATGTCAAATTGTAAAAGTAGACTTTTCAAAAAATAAAAAATAAATAAACAATATCCTACTTAATAATAATAATAATAATAATAATAATAATAATAATAATAATAATAATAATAATAATAATAGTAATAGTAATAGTAATCATCATCATCATCACCATCACCATCATCATTAATATGATTAATATTATTATTAAAGCAGGATTTTTTTTCCTAATAAAAATAAATATTAAATTTATGATTTATATATGATATTAGAATACGTGTTGGCTTTTGTAAGTAATTTTATGTTTTAGAATAGAATATGTAATGTTCTCAATAATATTTGTAAAGAAAACACAGCCCCTTTATGTGCCATTTGCAAATATTTCAATTAATATGGAAAACCAGTGCATGTTTCTACCAAAACTAATATTGGATTATTTTTAAATGCGTGTTTATTAG
The DNA here is from genome assembly GCA_903798195.1 of Danio kyathit. Classification (NCBI taxonomy): domain Eukaryota; kingdom Metazoa; phylum Chordata; class Actinopteri; order Cypriniformes; family Danionidae; genus Danio; species Danio kyathit. The sequence goes on from LR812533.1 coordinate 50,907,189, forward strand.
TTTTATTTTAAAACTACTTGGTTTTGGGAAACACTCGTCACTACATCGTTCTTTTTTTTTCTTGCATCGTACAATGATAGTTCAGCCGCGAGTTACGTCGTTGTTTGGGAAATGTGCCCCTTAATAGTCTGTCAATGGAATAAGTTATGTCAAAAGGAGAAACTTTTATATTTTGATTACATTATTGGCTGATTATTTTGCTTGTTCTAAGGTCTAGGGTCTTAATTTTGACTTATTATTTCTGAAAACAAGACAATATTTTTTGAAAATGCTTCTTAATTAAATAATGTTTAGATATTTGGACTAGAAACGAGACAAAAAAATGTAAGTAAGAAAAGCATATTTTGCAGTGTATTTAAAAAAAGTATAATTATAGCACACCCAGCAGTGAATAGTTCACAAGGTAACACAAACTTTAGATATTAACTATGATCAATGTGTCATTTAACATCCATCCAGTAACCTTGAGCATGGATGATTCTCTACACTTCTCATGAGCAGCTCAAGTAAAGGGAAAGCATCAATCATCCGCTATCATGCTGTCACGCACAACATTAGATGTCAAGCAGCGACTTTCCTGATTTCATTTCTCTTGGGTAATTCTCTATATGAGATTACTGTATGCAAATCAAGTAAAAGGGCAAAAACTGGCCCCAACATTTGTGATGAACACAATTTCAGTGTTGTGAAGGATCCAGCCACAAACTGGCGACTATTGAATTACCAACTGGCTCTTTAACATGCCAGGAGTATATTGGCTTTATGCCTGTTTGTGAAACTCCCGTCCATTATTTCATCATGTTATGAATTATTGCTTCTTTGATGGAGAGATCAGACATTTTTTTACTTAGTGAATATGCTGTGAAAAGCCAAATGTTCTGAATAAGGATTTATTAATTTGATATTTTAATTTACTAATAATAATTCCTTACATTTATATAGTGCTTTTCTGGGCACTCAAAGCGCTTAACACATAGGGGGGAATCTCCTCATCCACCACCAGTGTGCAGCATCCACCTGGATGACTAGAGAATTTGCACAATTTATTAACTTGTTCTATTATTTTAAGTAAACCATCTGCACTTTTTTCAAATTTACACTAAATACCTTCATAATATCTTCATGATGTTCCAACACTAATCAATTAAGTTAACTTAATCGTTTTTATTCATTCATTCATTTTCCTTCAGCTTAGTCCCTTATCCATCAGGGGTCGCCACAGCGGAATGAACCACCAACTATTCCGGCACACTCTCGCATTCACACACACTTTGACATTAGGCAAATTACTTGTTAAAAGTAATGATGGAACTGTTGACGATTCAGTTCAGGCAGTTTAGTATCAGTTTTGGGAGACAATTGATCTTTGAAACAGATTTCAGATCTTTTCACAATCGGCTACGTTAAACACCGACTACACGTCCACCAGAAGGTGGGGCTTGTTGTATACTGTAGATCAGTGGTCCTCAACTACCGGTCCGTGGATCAATTGGTACCGGGCGGCACAATAAATTATTAATTATTTCTGTTTTATTTATTATCTGAGTCTGAACAACCTTTTATTTTAAAAAATCGTTTATTTTGAAAAATGACTATTCTCTCACTTACATCTCGGTAACCCAAATTTAACCCACAAGCAGAAAAATGAGTAAGGGCGTACTCACACTATGCTATCCGAACCGTGCCCAGGCCCGTTTCCCGGATCGTTTGAGAAGTGTGAGTGCTCTGAATCGGGCTTAAGCACGGTACACTTGGGCGGCCCTGGCCCGGTTGGAAGAGGTGGGCCAGAGCGCGGTTCACTTGGGCTCAGGCGCGGTACGCTTACAGTGTGAGTGCAAGCGGGCCTAAGCCCGAAACTGAAAGCGAGACGTGACTTTTAAGGGACTGTATCATATGGATTAATTAATCATTCGTACTGTTAGATTATTAAAGACGCAAATCCCTCACTGCACGTCAGCTGCGCCTTCAGCAAACTTCCTAATTCCTGCAGCACGAGGACTTTATGAGCGTCAAAAGTGGCTGATCTGTTCGGCGAAATATTTGTCTGCGTCACCGCGTATCAAACAACTTAAACGATATAACTAAAGAAATCTCCACTGTGCTGAGCGAGAGCGCATACAGAGGAGCGCATCATCGATGACGTAAGCGTGCCCAGGCCCGAATGTAATGTGAGTGCGGGCCGTCGGGGGAGACGGGAGGGGGGACAAGCGTGCTTTGGCCCGGTTCAAGGCACCTGTACATAGTGTGAGTACGGCCTAAGAAACAGACGTCTTTGGAGTTTTTTTTTTTTTGCTAAAAGGCCCAGTGAAGGACCCGCGAACTGCCAAGGAAGGGATCCGCAACCCATTTATCAACAAAACAGGTGAATCCACCATGTCTGTGCAAGAAGGTCAACGGCTGGAGATCGCAAATGATGGCGGCCTTTTAGGGTCCGTTCGCATAACGCATCTTCTCTAAAGTTTGTGCAAGTTTGTGTGAAAGTTGCGCATGCAATCGGCATGACGCGCTCGCGCCTTCCAGATGCACCCATTTAAATGAATGCCGCGAGCACACCACGAGTCTCGTGACAAGAACTGACTGATCAGCTTCATGCTTTGTATGGAATATACACATTTCTGTAGACTAATTATCTCAGACCGTCACAGAACACCCAAACCCTGCAGTGCTTTGTAATTTTCTCTATACATAAAACTTGTATCAGATTGACAGCAATGTTTTGTCAGCTTGTCATCCTCTGAGAAAACGGTTGATGGTCGCCTAGCAACCTATAAACCACCGCCCCAAGCACCTCCCCCCCACGGTTCGCTGTAAAATTGTTAAACGTCGACTGCTCTGCAGTGATAAAAATGTTGGGGACCACTGGTATAGATCACCAAGCAATCCATTGACCTAAACCCAACCAATAGTGTTTTTAAAAGAAAACATTAGAAAAAGATGCACTGCGACCACATAGTTTTACCTTGATTTTACATTACTTTTAACTCTTTTGGCAACTGTGTTTCACTGGACTCAAACCTGAGCGATCTGCAGTGCAAATACAACACCATACAAGGTAAGCTACTGAGCAAACTGACTATGCCAGAAAAGTTGTTGATATGGAGATAGATAGATGATGCAAACATTCATTCATTCATTTTCCTTTGACTTCGACAGCGGAATGAATCGCCAACTTATCCAGCATATGTTTTACACACCGGATGCCCTTCCAGCTGCAACTCAGTACTGGGAAACACCCAAACACACTCATTCACACACACACACTCATACACTACGGCCAATTTAGTTTATTCAATTCACCTATAGCGCATGTGTTTAGACTTGTAGAGGAAACCGAAGCACCTGGAGGAAACCCACGCCAACACGGGGAGAACATGCAAACTCCACACAGAAATGCCAAACTAACCCAGCCAAGATTTGAACCAGCGACCTTCTTGCTGTGCGGCATGTCACCACTGTTAAATTTTTTTGTGGTATTTATTAAGGTAAATAATCCTTTATTCGTCAATAATATGTTGCTGTAAATGTCATTAATGAGAAAAAGAATTCAATTTGTTACTGTTATACTGCCCCCTAGTGCTGAATTGACCTAGATCCTCCATTCAAACGTATGACAAACAACGTATAACAAAAATATAGACTGAAGCACATATTTCCAGTGAGCCTGTGCTGCATGTTTTGAAAGCACTATCACTTTAAGGAACATATTTCAGTGGCATGGATGCTCACGCATATCAGTATGTAAATAATATTCATAGCACTTCAGTTCCATTAAGATTACACGACACGCCACACACACAAACTCCTTTCCGGCTGAAGCTCCGTTCACATCTAATCCTCTGTACGGCTCATGAAATACATTCAGGCTCACTCGCTGTCACCCCCTGCTTTCCTTTCAGAAGCACAAGCTGTTTTTAAACCTCACTAAACCCGATTCACACTCAGCCCTCAGTGTTTACATCGTTCATTTCTGAGCAAATATTGAGCCTTGCACTGAGAGGTCTGACGCAACCGAGCAAAACTAGAACATTTCCTATAGGCTTTCTGCAGTCTGAGTGTGCTAGTTTTGTTGGAGATTCGTTGGCCTGCATTATACAGTACCGGTGGGGATGTGAACATACTGTACAGGTGAGGATGCAACTGAGACAGAAATGCTGCACAAAGCCAAAAATAAAATAAAATCTAAGAAAATGTGCTGGCATTTAAAGGGCACCTATTTTACCCCTTTTTTAAGATGTAATATTATGGTTCTTCTGAGTGTGCCAGTTTAGGTTTAGTTCAAAACACAATTCAAATTTTTTTTATTATGATGTGTTAAAAAGTGCCATTTTGGGGGCGTGTACACAGTTCGTCGTTTAAGGGGTGTGTTGCTTCACATGAAAATTAGTTTCGACTTCCCGCCCAACTTAACAAGGGGGCGGAGCCAAGAGCTCCCCTCTTTGTGTATGGCTACAGACAGGCAGACAGTGAGAGGCAACATGAGTGAGAGGACATGTTCAACTCGGACACAGACCAAGCAGAGACTACAAAATCATTTGTGCCTTTGTATAGTTTTACAGCCAACTGTGTGCTAGTATTAACTTTGACTGAAGGGCATCACACACACACCGGATGCGCCGCGACACGGCGCACACATGACAGTTGAAAGTGTCGCACACTTGCGGCGCCGGTGTGTGTCACCTGATAGAAACTTATGTTTAGATTTCAGAAATGCATGCCGCTGCGTGGGGCGACACTGCTTGTCGCCGAGCGGCGCTTCTGGTATACGACCTGCTTGAGGCTATAACTAAAGGGCGTCATACACCGGATGCGCCGCTCAGAGCCACGACACGGCACACCAGACGCGCACATTCGCATGTTATTTAAAATAAACTATTCAGATAACGCTCTGTGGCGTGGCAGAAATAAGAACAGTGTCCTGAGCAGGGCTAGCGCGTCCATAGAGGCGACCTAGGCGGCAGAATAGTGAGCGAACCCCCCGGTCCTCACTTTCATCAGCGACACCGCGAAATGCATGGCGCTGCGCGTCGTTAGTTGGTTATTTCCAATGGAGGGACACGCACATGAGGCAACGCGCTCACACTCTTCAGCTGCACCTAGTTAAGATGACAGGGAGCTTCTGTGACCCCGGGAAATGCAAACCGCTGAAGTTTAAGGAAGACTCAATGAAAAGTACACATGTATGCAAACCCACCAAAACTCACAAACACTGGCACACCTACACCTACACATATGTCTGGCCAAACAGCTTGAAAAGTAGATTTTTTTACCATAGGTGCCCTTTAAAGCTTTGGAGTCTTTTATGTATTTGAAAAACTCTTGGCGGCATGGTGACTGTTGCCTCACAGCAAGAAGGTCGCTGGTTCGAGTCCCGGTTGGGTCAGTTGATATCTCTGTGTGGAGTTTGCATGTTCTCCCCTTGTTGGTGTGGGTTTCCTCTGAGTGTTCTGGTTTCCCCCACAGTCCAAACACGTGCGCTTTAGGCGAATTGGATAAACTAAATTGGCCGTAGTGTATGTGTGTGAATGTGAGAGTGTATGGGTGTTTCCCAGTACTGGGTTGCAGCCGAAAGGGCATCCGCTATGTAAAACACATGCTGGAATAGTTGGCGGTTCATTCCACTGCGGCGACCCCTGATGAATAAAGGGACTAAGCCTAAGGAAAATGAATGAATGTGTGAATGAAAGTCTCTTCTGCATATTAAGGCTGCAATTGTTTGATTAAATTAAAAGACATTTGATGACATTATTACGTCATTTCAAAATAGCAGTTTTCTATATGTATATATTTTAAAATGTAATATTGTTATTAATTTTCAGCATCATTACTCATTATATATTATATTATCTAGCACATTAAAATTGTTTTATTATGATTCACATTTATTTTAAAAATCTTAGTGAGCTTAAATGTTTGAACAGTGTTTATTAGTTTATATAGTTATATTTATTTAGTTTTATTGCACAAAATGTTGAATTTTATTTTTAAAAAATAAATAATTCATCAGCATGTTCACACTATTTACAATTTGACTTTTATTTGACAAAAAAGCAATAAATTATGAGTGTTTTGGTATTGTGACAGCAATAAAATTTTTTAACTTAATGTGGCTTATTATAATATAATAATATATGATTATAATATTAAAGGGTGGCTCAGTGGTTAGCACTGTTGCTTCACAGCAAGAAGGTCTCTGTTTTGAGCCCCAGCTGGCCCAGTTGGCATTTCTGTGTGGAGTTTGCATGTTCCTCCCATGTTGGCTTGGGTTTCCTCTGGATGCTCTGGTTTCCCCACAGTCCAAACACATGCGGTGTAGGTGAATTGAATAAACTAAATTGGCCCGAGTGTATGGGTGTGTATGGGTGTTTCCCAGGACTGGGTTGCAGCATCCGCCGCATTGAAAATTGTTGCAAAATAATCCAGTGCAGAACGTTTTGCTGAAACAAATCAGTTGAGTCAATGATCTATTCATAAAGACTCACTTGCTTCATTTCAAATTGAATCATCTGTTTTAAACTAATCATTTGAATTAATGATTCAGTGAATCACTCATTAAGACATGCACTTGACACCACCCAATGGCAGCTTTAGTGTCATATTTATCTATGAATAGCAAGCCTAAACCAACACAATCGCATAAAACGCAAGGTTCTTATTGACCATATTTGGATCAGTCATGAATATTAATGAGCTCTGCTTTCATGCAGCTCTCAGTGTTAGCTCTCTTTCTCTCTCTTTCTCTTTCTCTAATGAGAACGAGGAAACAATGGTGTTTGATGCTAACGGTATGGCCATTTTCCTGTACTAAACTCTTATTTTTCGACTATGCCTACTTTATAGGGGCATCTTTAAGAATATTGTGCTACAGTGCTACCATCTCTGTTCATTTGCATAAAATATACATAAAAGTTTGCCGCATCACTGTACACACCCACACTGATATTTTATACACAACATTGTCTGCTTTTTCTGTTTTGTCATTGAAAATTGTTTCAAACAAATCCAGAGCAGAACATTTTGCACAAACAAATCAGTTGAGTCAATGATCTATTCATAAAGACTCACTTGCTTCATTTAAAATTGAATCATCTGTTTTAAACTAATCATTTGAATTAATGATTCAGTGAATCACTCATTAAGACATGCACTTGACACCACCCAATGGCAGCTTTAGTGTCATATTTATATGAATAGCAAGCCTAAACCAACACAATCGCATAAAACGTAAGGTTCTTATTGACCATATTTGGATCAGTCATGAATATTAATGAGCTCTGCTTTCATGCAGCTCTCAGTGTTAGCTCTCTCTCTCTCTCTTTCTCTAATATACATGAGAATGAGGAAACAATGGTGTTTGAGGCTAACGGTATGGCCATTTTCCTGTACTGGACTCTTATTTTTCGACTATGCCTACTTTATAGGGGCATCTTTAAGAATATTGTGCTACAGTGCTACCATCTCTGTGCATTTGCATAAAATATACATAAAAGTTTGCCGCATCACTGTACACACCCACACTGATATTTTATACACAACATTGTCTGCTTTTTCTGTTTTGTCATTGAAAATTGTTTCAAACAAATCCAGAGCAGAACATTTTGCACAAACAAATCAGTTGAGTCAATGATCTATTCATAAAGACTCACTTGCTTCATTTCAAATTGAATCATCTGGTTTGAACTAATAGCTTGAATTAATGATTCAGTGAATCACTCATTAAGACATGCACTTGTCACCACCTAATAACTTTAGTGTCAAATTTATCTATGGATAACAAGCCTAACCGCAATCTCATAAAACATAAAAAAACGTTAAAAACCCACAGATTCAGAATGTCCTTATTGACCATATTTGGATCAGTCGTGAATATCAATGAGCTCTGCTTTCATGCAGCTCTCGGTGTTTGCTCTCTCTCTCTCTCTCTAATTTCCATGAGAACGAGTAAACAATGGAGTTTGAGGTTCACGGTATGGCCATTTCCATGTACTGGACTCTTATTATTCGACTATGCCTACTTTATATAGGCATCTTTAAGAATATTGTACAGTGCTACCATCTCTGCTCATTTGCATAAAATATACATATAACTTTGCTCCATCACTGTACACACTTACACTGATTGGCAATCTAGTTGAAAGTCATTTGTTATCTGCAGCTTTGTTCATTTGGATGCAACTCAGACATGTAGTTTTATTTATTTAATTATTCATTTGATGAATTTGTGAATTGATATTATTTTTATGCAACAGTTTAACAAACAAGAAGTCTATATTTTATACACAATATTGTCTGCTTTTTCTGTTTTGTCAATGAAAACCATTCCAAACAAAGCCGGAGCAGAACATTTTACTCAAACAAATCAGTTAATGATCTATTCATAAAGACTCACTTGCTTCATTTCAAATCGAATCATCTGTTTTAAACTAATCACTTGAATCAGTGATTTGGTGAATCATTCATTAAGACATGCACTTGTCACCACCTAATGGCAGCTTTAGTGTCGTATTTTTCTATAAATAGCAAGCCTAAACCACCGCAATCTCATAAAACATAAAAAAAACATTAAAAAACCCACAGATTCAGAAGGTCCTTATTGACCATATTTGGATCAGTCGTGAATATCAATGAGCTCTGCTTTCAAGCAGCTCTCAGTGTTTGCTCTCTCTCTCTAATTTGCATGAGAACGAGTAAACAATGGAGTTTTAGGGTCACGGTATGGCCATTTCCAAGCACTGGACTCTCGACTATGCCTACTTTATACAGGCATCTTTAAGAATATTGTACAGTGCTACCATCTCTGCTCATTTGCATAAAATATACATAAAACTTTGCTGCATCACTGTATACGCCCACACTGATTGGCATTCTAGTTGAAAGTCATTTGTTATCTGCAGCTTTGTTCATTTGGATGCAGCTCAGACATGTAGTTTTATTTATTTATTTATTTATTTGGTGAATTTGTGAATTGATATTATTTTTATGCAACAGTTTAACAAACAAGAAGTCTATATTTTATACACAATATTGTCTGCTTTTTCTGTTTTGTCAATAAAAATCATTCCAAACAAAGCCGGAGCAGAACATTTTATTCAAACAATTCACTTAATGATCTATTCATAAAGACTCACTTGCTTCATTTCAAATTGAATCATCTGTTTTGAACTAATCACTTGAATCAATGATTCAGTGAATCGTTCATTAAGACATGCACTTGTCACCACCTAATGGCAGCTTTAGTGTCGTATTTTTCTATGAATAGCAAGCCTAAACCACCGCAATCTCATAAAACATAAAAAAACATTAAAAAACCCACAGATTCAGAAGGTCCTTATTGACCATATTTGGATCAGTCGTGAATATCAATGAGCTCTGCTTTCATGCAGCTCTCAGTGTTTGCTCTCTCTCTCTCTCTCTCTCTCTAATTTGCATGAGAACGAGTAAACAATAGAGTTTGAGGGTCACGGTATGGCCATTTCTATGACCTCTCATTATTCGACTGTGCCTACTTTATAGGGGCATCTTTAAGAATATTGTGCTACAGTGCTACCATCTCTGCTCATTTGCATAAAATATACATAACACTTTGCTGCATCACTGTATACACCCACACTGATTGGCAGTCTAGTTGAAAGTCACTTGTTATCTGCAGCTTTGTTCATTTGGATGCAGCTCAGACATGTAGTTTTGTTCATTTATTTATTTATTTTTGTTTCATTGTTTTGCCATTGATGGTTTTCAGACATGTGTGGATGAAGCGTTGGACAGACGACTGAGGGCTGAGCGCTGTGATCCACAGGTTTAATGAGACATAGAGCTCAAGGCGGAGGTGGATCCGGAACGAGTTTTAATTACAAAACGCCCCGTCGGGAGGACAAGATGAATGGAGGGAGAGAGTGAAAGTGAGAGAGAAAGCAAGCCTACGCTGAGGAAAGGCTGGAGAAATCAAAGATCTGAAGGTGCGTTACTGTTAATAAATGCATAGCAACAGATTGGCAAGCACTTTTGGCTCTTCAAAGCACTAAACAGAAATGTCATTGCTGTATTGTTTTTTTTACTGCTGTCTGCTTTCGTGGATCTGGGTTGTAGTCGAGTTGTTTTTCCACATCTGATGTTAAAATGAAGCCAGAGTCTGTCAAAGATGCCAGTGAGACAAAGAGCTGAAATCAGTATTCAGAGCAAGTTCAGGAGGCTACTACAGTTATAACAAACACTGAGAGAATCAATGCTTGTGAGTGTGTGTGCGTGTGCTTGAGTATGTGTGTGTTTTTGTGTCTGTTTGTGTATGTGTGGAACTTGTATTTATCATATTGTGGGGACCAAATGGAATACCAACAATACCAGTAAATGGTAACCTTGTAAGGACATTTTTTGGACCCCATGAGGAAAATGGTCCATAAATCATCCAGATTTATGTATTCTGAAAATATAGAAATGCAATTTCTTTTGGCTTTATTAGGTACGTCTTAGGTATGACAGAAAACAACACTATAAATACAATGTATAAATAATACTACATATAAATATAACATATAAATAATAATACCTGGCGACGCAGTGGCGCAGTAGGTAGTGCTGTCGCCTCACAGCAAGAAGGTCGCTGGTTCGAGCCTTGGCTGGGTCAGTTGGCGTTTCTGTGTGGAGTTTGCATGTTCTCCCTGCGTTCGCGTGTGATACCTCCGGGTGCTCCGGTTTCCCCCACAGTCCAAAGACATGCGGTACAGGTGAATTGGGTAGGCTGAATTGTCTGTAGTGCATGTGTGTGAATGAGTGTGTGTGGATGTTTCCCAGAGATGGGTTGTGGCTGGAAGGGCATCCGCTGCGTAAAAACGTGCTGGATAAGTTGGCGATTCATTCCACTGTGGCGACCCCGGATTAATAAAGGGACTAAGCCGAAAAGAAAATGAATGAATAATATTACCTATAATATACTGTACGTGTAGAAAGGCCCACACGGTGGCTCAGTGGTTAGCACTGTTGCCTCACAGCAAGAAGGTCGCAGGTTCGAGTCCCAGCTGGGTCAATTGGCATTACTGTCAGGAGTTTATATGTTCTATGTGGGAGTCCTTCAGGTGCTCCGGTTTCCCCCATGTTCCAAACACATGCGGTATCCTCCTAGGGCTTGAGTTTCCACATACATGGAAAGCACATTTTTAGCTCTTAAGTGGCTGTTTAAAATACTTTAAATGTTTTATATTTTGTTACAGACATACAGTGTCATCCTGCAACTGTTTTGCAGCATATGAAATGTCCCAAACCCTATTTTTAACTGTCCAAAATGGGGAAAAAATTTGTTTTTACTCTCTGATAGTCAAAGCAAGTTAAAAAAATATATGTTATAAATGCATTAAAAAGTGTTTTATGTAAATTTGGACCACGAGTCCACATATATGGACATCATATTTCTCTAAAAGTACATCATATCAAAAGATGATACTTAGATTTTTATTCTAATTAGGTTCCAATAAGCCCAAATAGCAAAGAGAAATAAAAAACGCATGTAAAAAAAAACACCTTGGGCCTTAAGAGGCTATGGTGAATTGAATAAACTAAATTGACCATAATGTGTGAATGAGTGTGTATGGGTGTTTCCCATAACTGGGTTGCAGCTGGAAGGGCATCAGCTGTGTAAAAAATATGCTGGATAAGTTGGTGGTTCATTCCACTGTGGTGACCCCTGATTACTAAAGGGACTAAGCCGGAAGAAAATGAATGAATATACACATAGGTATACATAAGACGGCATAAAAATCACACACTGATACAATTCACCAAACAAGAAATTATCAGGAAAACATAATTATTATAGGTGGGCATAGATACATTTTTTTAATCTAGATTAATCTCACTGTAATCTTGGAATTAATCTAGATTAAAATAGCTAATTTGAATTCTGCCGAAGGCATTCAGAATATGTGTGCTACCCAAATAATGACTAAAAGTAAGTCTTTGAGAACGGGTTTCTCAAGCCAGGTGGCGCATTAGACCAGGGGCTCATCTCCTGTTTCCAAAATGAATCACAAACTGCTTAAGAAACTGTTCTACTATGATAATGAAAATAAATGATGTTCAATAAGATGTACTTGTGTTTACTAACTGTTTATTCAGTTAAACATGAATTTTGAACTGTAGACCTACATAAGCTCCAAACAGCGATGTTTTTTTTTTTTTTTTTTTTTTTTTTTTGTTTTTTTTTTTGATGACCTTAATCCGACTAAAGTCATAACTGAACTACACAGAAATGGAATTAAGATGTGGAGTATGCAGATATTAGTGGCATTACTGAAGTAAACCCCGCAATTAAACTATTACCGTCATGGAGGACTTTTCGCCATATTTTCCGACAAGATCCACACACGCGGCTGTCAGTAAAGGACCGCACACAAAAACACACACATCGCGAAATGCGGACGTTTTTTTCTTTCCGTTTGCCGTGCATTATTAAATTCTATAACACTCTCACCAGTCCTTACTCCTTATTTGCGTCTAATACCCCAGTTTGTCACGGGGCATGAATGAAATTTTCATGAATTAAAGTGAAACTGCCGAACTGCAGTTAAAGTCACCCAAAATTACAGGAAACTCTTATATGAAAGCACTTCACGTAAACACCTTAATTATATTATTGTATATTAAGGCAAATAACTAGATTACAGATGTCCATGTAAGCGTAGTCAGTATGTCTTTGAAGTAAGTGAAAGATCCAGAAGGGCATCCTGCTGATTTGATTCAGAAAGGCACTTTTTTATCAGAGGGCTCACCGGTCAGGTATACATCCGCGCTAAAATATCAAGGTGAAAGTCATCATAGCTTGTGTAGAATAGACCCAGCTCCCAACCCATCTTTGAGAATAGATTAACGGCGATATTTTTTTTGTCGCGCGATAAGGGTTCCACCACTAATAATTATACACAAAATATGTATATAAATAATAAGGTAGGGCGACGCCGTGGCACAGTAGGTAGTGCTGTCGCCTCACAGCAAGAAGGTCGCTGGTTCGAGCCTCGGCTGGGTCAGTTGGCGTTTCTGTGTGGAGTTTGCATGTTCTCCCCATGTTCCCGTGGGTTTCCTCTGGGTGCCCCGGTTTCCCCCACAGTCCAAACACATGCGGTACAGGTGAATTGGGTAAGCTAAATTGTCCGTAGTGTATGTGTGTGAATGAGTGTGTATGGGTGTTTCCCAGTGATGGGTTGCAGCTGGAAGGGCATCCGCTGCGTGAAACATGTGCTGGATAAGTTGGCAGTTCATTCCGCTGTGGCGACCCCAGATTAATAAAGGGACTAAGCTGAAAATGAATGAATGAATGAATAATAAGGTAAACATCACATATGTACACATAAACATACATACAGTATAAAGACAGCATGAAAATATTATTCAGTGCCAAATGTTGAGGTTGGATTTAGGGGTAGGGTTGGTGGAAGAGGACAGAATATACACTCTGTACAGTGGAAAAATAATTTCGTCTATTGGAAGTGCCCATAAAACATAAAAATCCAACGTGTGTGTGTGTGTGTGTGTGTGTGTGTGTGTGTGTGTGTGTGGTTGCAACAAGTTCATTCCAAAAAAAAAAAAAGCCCTATATACATTTTTGGAGATCGCAAATTATGTAGCCAGAGGTACGTATGACTGCATTTTGTATACTAAACAAACGCTACGGGGCGGTATGATGCTGTTTCTTTTCGCACTTGCCTCCGTGTGAACGGCTTTCCCGGTGTTACCAGTTTGTAAATAACAGGGTGAGAATGTGGTAAAATCTGAAAACGTGGTAAGATACAAGCTGCTGTGTGAGGGCTTTTCTTTTTCTGGATTGCTTTTGAAAACACTCAGGGCTTTACATTAACACCCGCCAACCCGCCAAATGCGGGTAGATTTCAGCTCTGGCGGGTTAGACAGACACCTCCACTAGCCACTTTGGCTGGTTGGAAATCATTTTTAAGATGTAGTTTTCTTAAAAGCAGGGTTTGAAAATAAGCATGGCCCAATATTCGTGCAAATGTGATCTTAGAATCGAGAAGCAGCATGACTGACAAAAATAACTGTGTTCGAGCGAGCAGAAAGCAGGTAAATACCGAACGAGAGGATGATCACTCGCACGCACAGATGATGTGATGCGCGCGACTGTTAAAAAGCGCGCGCGCTCCCGTTTACTTGCGTGACGCAACCGTCACCGTGCCTAGAGGAAGCGCAACTGGTGCGATCAGTTCCCTTTGAAATAGACTGGACAAAGAGTGATCCAGTCCTGCTGCTTTCAAAAGCTCAAGATTAAAACAAAAATACGCATATTCTTTTGTAAGCAGCAGCGGTCACTGCTTTCATTTACAGGCCTATATTAACCGTGCGCGTGATTATCCTTTCATTATCAAACACGGTATGTTTCACCTGCTTCCTTTTGCTTACAGTTATTTTTGTTAATGTGGTTTAATTATGTTTTTTTCAGTAACATTGCTTTAATGGGAGATTACTCCCCGTTTATGTGTAGTTAACTGGTGATATGGGACCTTTAGCCAGGACAGATTACTTTGCATATTTTAGATACATGACAATAATTCTTTTTTAAATGTAATGTTTTTTTAAAGAAAGGTTTTGTTGAATTAAAAAGTGCACCTACTGTATACAGCTATATTTTTCTTGTTTTGACACATTAAAAAATTGTGGCTAAGAAATACTTATTTGGTGTGGTCAGAGATACATTTGGTAAATCCTTAATTTTGAGCCCTGAAAAGTCGTGAAATAAAAACTGATTGCATTGCGACACAACCCATTTGCTCATGCACACTGAGCGAGCTAATACACAATACACACAATAAGTTAAATGAATGAGAAGGCATGTGGACATAACACATCTAAATCAAGTCATTTTAGCATGTCAAAGTCAAATTTATGCATATAAAATATATTTTCCCAACAAGAAAATTGTGGCTAGTAATGTTAGAAATCTACTAGCCACAGTGGCTGGTGATCAAAAAAGTTCATGTTAAGCCCTGAAAACACTATCTGTTGGATTTGTGGGTGGTTGGTGGGATTGGTCGGTTGGTCAGTCAGTCAGTCAACAGCGGCCTCTGGTGGATTTACGTGAAAACAGCAGGCATGAATGGCACTCGTGAGAGAAATTTGAGATCTCAAAAAGCATACACAGCGGCCTCTGGTGGATTGTGAAAACAAAAACTGCAAAAAAGTGTACTTCCTGGGACACTTTTGGTGCTATCCAGAAATGTATATAGGGGTACGTTTTCAAAATGAGCCTGGGTTGTGTGTGTGTGTGTTGTAGTGCTTCACCTCATGTTTACAACCGCTGAACACTCTTCCTGTCCGTAGTTTCTCACTCTGTGTCTGGTTCACCTCTAACCAAACAAACCAACTGCTGGGAAATTTAGCAGACGTACACGTCACAGAGATGAATTCCCTGTGCATGAATTCCCTCTGTCCCTGTGCACAATACTTTCCTCATGTGTTTTGCTTTTTAAATATATATAATTAATTACATTTTAATTAATATTTAAAATGATGGCTCAGTGGTTAGCTGTGTCACCTCACAGCAAGAAGGTTGCTGGTTTGAGTCCCGGCTGAGTCAGTTGGCATTTCTGTGTGGAGTTTGCATGTTCTCACCGTGTTGGCGTGGGTTTCCTCCGGGTGCTCCGGTTTCCAGTCCAAACACGTGCGCTATAGGTGAATTGGATTAACTAAATTGGCCATAGTGAATGAGTGCGTGTGTGTGAATGTAAGAGTGTATGGGAGTTTCCCAGCACTAGGTTGCAGCTGGAGGGCTATTCACAGCGTAAAACATATGCTGGAATAGATGTTGGTTTATTCCGCTGCGGTGACCAATGATAAATAAGGGACTAAAGCGAAGGAAAATGAATGAGTGAATTAAAATATAATAATCTTAATATGTTTCTTTTAAATTATATATATTATAATTTTATATATATTTATATATATATATATATATATATATATATATATATATATATATATATATATATATATATATATATATATATATATATATATATATGTATGTATGTGTGTCTGTATATGTGTGTGTGTATATATTATAGGTGGGCATAGATTAATTTTTTAATCTAGATTAAAATGGCTCATTTGAATTTTGCCTTCAGAATATGTGTGCTACCCAAATTATACGTCTTTGAGAACGGGTTTCTCAAGCAGGGTGGCGCATTAGACCAGGGGCTCATCTCCTGTTTCCAAAATGCATCACAAACTGCTTAACCCCCTGGGGTCGAAGCCCGCGGATACGCGTTTTGACGTGTTTTCACATGAAACCGCAGAAATAAACTTAAATGACACTTTCAGTTTTGATCGTACAGATATGAGCAATACATCAATCGAATCTGTTAGGTGTCTAGTTTTTTTTGGGTACACTCACAATAACAACAAAAGTGTGTGCTTTTGCAAAATAAGGAAAATAAACAGTGAAGGCATTTTCTCTTTTCTCTCTCCGTGAACTGTTTTTACAAACGCGTCAGTAAAATGCACTGAAACTCCGCGAAAACTAAACACACAGACATGAGATAGGTATCTATAGAAAGCTTGAAGTGTCTACTTTTAAATGCAGCGGTGCATGTTGAAAACAAATACTGCTTGACAAAGTAATCAGTATGAAACCAACGCGATGTCTAGCTTCTCTGTAGAGCCTCATTATTTTTAATGCGACCACGCCCACGAGGCATTGTTATTACAATAGTCCACGTGAGACTCGCGCGAGATGTAAACTGAGGTCATAAAACACAGCGGAATCTCCACGAATACATGAGACATACACATGACAGACATACCTGCATAAAGCTTGGAGGGTGAACTTTCCAACTCATTTTGAAAGCAAATGTTGTCTCGCTAGGTAATCCATACAATTCTCCCGGCAGAGCGCGCATCACGCCGGCTCTTCCCACTTCCGCCATTAATACAAACAATGACGTAGGCTGACCACACGCCCACAGCGCGCTGGCTAGAACGTGACGCATGTTATACGTGTTATTAATTTAATTTGTATTTATTTTACCGTAGTTCAGCCTGTTAAAGTTTGGAAAAAGTTAACTAAGGCTGCAACTATTTGGGCAAAATATATACAAAAGGTCTTAAAATATTATTTTGATTATTCTTGTGTTTTGTCATTATGCCAGAATCATTCAGAAATTATTATTAAATGCTGGATTAATGCACAAGAAAGTTTTTATTACAACAGTTTTGCAAACACGTTTTATACCATTTCAAATATTTCCCTTTATTTCTCAGTGAATATAGGCTATGTATTTTGATGCATTTAAACAAAACAGATTTATTAAACAGATATATTTATTAAAATAATATTTTAGTCACCAAATATATTCAGAAATTGAAAGATAATACAATAAAATTCAAGCAAAATATTGAAAAAAAATTACAAGCTACAAAATTTTAACTAAATGTAACAAGCATTTAGTTTGGGCTAGCTTTTGCAAATGGACTTTGCTATACTATGCTCTTGATGGATGAGTGGGGGAGTGTCTTTTGTCTCTCCAGGTGTGAATTATTCATGACCATTGTCACTCACGCATATACCTGAGATGAGCCAAACAAACTTAACAAAATGTAAATCTTTGTAATGTTTCCTTTGACTGAGAGAATAAAATAATTTTTACATAATTGTGAAGTAAATATTCTAGCCTACCAGACTGGTTACTCAAAAGCCTTGGTCAAGCACATTTAGAGTGTTTTTTTGGACCTTATTTCAGCTAAAATTTTTTCTCCAAATCCTACTAACCACGCATAATAAATTTTTTCTAAAAAACACAAGCATGTACATCAATAATTCTCACATATTGTTGTAGCACAGTTTGTGCTGAATACAAATAAAATACATGTTGGCCAATACCTTGTAATATGTAGCTGAAATTAGCACAAATGTCAGGGCATGTCAAAACATCTCAGGGGCCCCAAAATCACCTTAGACCCCTGAGGGTTAAGAAAATGTTCTACTATGATAATTGGTGATGAAAATAAATGATGTTCAATAAGATGTACTTGTGTTTACTAACTGTTTATTCAGTTAAACGTGAATTTTGAACTGTAGACCTACATAAGCTCGAAACTGTGATTTTTGATTACCTTATTTCGACTAAAGTCAAAACTGAAGTAAACAGAAATGGAATTAAGACATGTGGAGTATGCAGATATTAGTGACATTATTGAAGTAAACACTGCGGTCTTTAGGACCTTTCGCCATATTTTCCGACAAGATCCACACGCGTCTGTCAGTAAAGGACCGCGCACACACACATACACAAACACACATCGCGAAATGCGGAAGTTTTTTTCTTACCATTTGCTGTGCATTATTAAATTCCATGACACTCTAACCAGTCATTACTCCTTATTTGCGTCTAATACCCCAGTTTGTCACGATGGCATGAATGAAATGTTCGTGAGTTAGTGAAACTGCCGATCTGCAGTTAGAGTCAAGCATCCTGCTGATTTGATTTAAAAGGGCACTCTTTTGTCAGACGGTTCACCGGTCAGGTATACATCCGCGCTAATATATCAAGGTGAAAGTCATCATAGCTTGCATAAAATAGACCCAGCTCCCACCCAAGCGGCAACCTCCCACTCTCCCTCGGGAAGCCAATACGGAAGTAACTGAAACTGCAATTCATCGAAATTCCGCTAGTCCTGGCTCCATAATAGAGCAAATTTCTATTGAGCTCACTGTGAGAATGGCCAACTTTACAGCAGAAAAAAAGGTGTTTACAGCCTGGTACAAAGAACGATTTTGGTTCATATAGCTACTATTACCCTTCGTGACAACTGTGAGGGGGGTGAATTTTTTTATAACTCATCCGTTTCCTTTATATTAAGTTATATTAAGTCTGCATAATTAAGGGTGTGGCCACATGAGTGACAGCTAGGTCTCGCTGGTCGCCGTCACTTCACCTCAGCTGATTACGGCTGATTAGCCGCTGATCTCGGCATATTCATTGTATTTTTGTGTTGTTTTATGTGACTTTACACAGTCAGTTGCCTTTTGGAATTATTTCCAACAATTATCAGATGATATGGCATGCTGTGTGCACTTAATTGTGCTCACAAGCCATTCACTTGGCCACCATTTCCCAGGTGAGTGAAATATATAATTATATACCATCTCTATGAATGTATTTGTTTTATTTAAGATCATTTATCATTTATAATGTTCTTTAGAGCTGTAATGCACTCCAGAATCTGACAGATTATTAGCTCAAGGCTCTAGAACAGTCATCTGAAGCGTTGTCATACAGTGTTATGTCTGGACTTCATAATTAGCCTTGCATTTACTAACACAGACTATATCTAAAGTTTTTGGAAGTAATTCGCACTTTCCTCCTGTTGAAAAACGTCATAAGCACAATGCTTAGTGGCTCAATGTGTAATGCATTGAGCCACTAAGCATTGCGCTTATGACGTTGCTTATGAAACAGTGTTTTTAAAGTCTAAACACTTTATTGATAAAGTGTACAACCAAGCACATGTTGTCAGAACACAAACGAGTTGCAGGTGATGCAGTATTACGCGTTTCTCCCATAGGAAAGCCCGTCTAAGCAGAATGCCAGCATGCGTCTGTAGCTCCGCTCACGCTCCGCCTCTTTGCCCTTGTATGGTATGCCCGGGGTTGGTGCGATGACGCGCGAACAAAATGGCGACGGTCGGCCACGCCTTCTGGTAGCTTCTTTTGGGTTCTTCATAAACCTATAGGTGACGTCACGGATACTACGTCCATATCTTTTACAGTCTATGCTCCCACCCCACTTTGAGAATAGATTAACGGCGATATTTTTTTTTTATCGCGCGATAAGAGTCTCGCGTTAACGCAGCACGTTAATGCCGATAACGGCCCAGCACTGGTATATATATATATATATATATATATATATATATATATATATATATATATATATATATATATATATATATATATATATGTATATATATATATATGTGTGTGTGTGTGTGTGTGTGTGTGTGTGTGGAGATATATGTATGTGTGTATATGTATGTGTATATGTATGTGTATAATTAAATTAAATATATATAGATGGTGTGACAAGGCGTACTTAGTTGAATTCAGAATTATTAGCCCCCCCTGAATTATTAGCCACCCTGTTTATTTTTTCCTCCCAATTTCTGTTTAAGGGAGAGAAGATTTTTTCAACACATTTCTAAACATAATAGTTTTAATAACTCATTTCTAATAACTGATTTATTTTATCTTTGCCATGATGACAGTAAATAATATTTGACTAGATATTTTTCAAGACACTTCTATACAGCTTTAAGTGACATTTAAAGGCTTAACTAGGTTAATTAGGTTAACTAGGCAGGTTAGGGTAATTAGGCAAGTTATTGTATAAAGATGGTTTGTTCTGTAGACTATCGAAAAAACATTTACTTAAAGGGGCTAATCATTTTGTCCCTTAAAAGGTTTTTAAATTTTATTCTTGCCGAAATAAAACAAATAAGACTTTCACTATAAGAAAAAATGTTATCAGACATACTGTGAAAATTTCCTTGCTCCGTTAAACATAATTTGGGAAATATTAAAAAAAGAAAAAAAAAATCCTAATTCTGACTTCAACCGTATGTGTGCCTTTGATGCACCCCCTGATGCTTCTTGCATTCTTTTCGCAGCATCAATGGCACCGGAATTAGGCACCGAAATTCATATGCTGATTCGGTCTAGTACATATCGGTTACAAAGGTATCATGGCACCGGGTTTTGGTACCCAACCCTACCTTTAATACGAGAGTATAGACATAAATGAAATAATCCATCTGTGTATGAGAAAAATGCTTTGTAATGCTATTACATATTAATGCTTTAAGTGATATGGGGACAAAATACTGAGTCTGTTCAGAACAGTTTGTAACAGACATTACTTGCTAGCTAGTATGATGAACACACCACATGCGTGCACACACACACACATATGCACATGCACAGCATTCATTAAAGCACTCAAGCACTTCATTCATTTAATTTACATGTACTTTTGAGTCTCTATATGTGCACTGAAAGAAAAGGGTTTCAGCTAATGATGTCTTGCGTGTTTTAATGTGCCTCTGTGGAGACATTCGAGGAGCCTGAACTCATGTATTCTCCAGGACAAAACTACCAGATTGATGGTGAAATAAAACCCCATAAACAGAAGCTATGAATGCATGCATGAAGACACTCACAGAAACTGAGCGAGAGCGAACAGCACAGCTTTATTTATTGTGTATAATTCAATGTTTTCCTCTTCGTTAGTCTGTTTTATCACACATCACATGCTTTTATGTGTCAGTAAGTGACAAATCGACTCTAAAAATAGCATGAAAGGGAAATTCACCTCATTAACTTTCTGATGAGACTCGCTGTGCAGTAGATTATTTGAATAATATTACATATTTTATTGTTTTAATATAAAAAAAATGCAAAAGCCGCTAATCACGTAGTACATGTTCAACAAATAGTTTTGCTTCAAATCATCTAAATCCCAGAGTCAGCGCATTCAGAAATAACAGTTTGTTGGCAAAAGCCGCTAAATGCAACTTGCCTTTGACAGAAAAAAGCCGCTATGTCCCAAGAACCAATGAGAAGACGCGAATCGAATCATATGTTTTCAATGTAACAGCCCACTGATACGCCGGCTTTTATGAGGAGAGTTTTATTCCGCTTTCCTTTTAGATTTTAAAAGATGGAGTTTGATGAACTGGATGAGCCTGTCCAACTATCAGTGAATGGCAAATGAAAACGTCTCTTACCTCAAAATTCATTATAAGAAAAAGAAAACACCCCAGGTAGCAAAGAATTCTGGCCCAGATTTGGCACAAGATTGGCACAGCAGGCATTCGTCTGGCACTGGCATGCAACATGTGGGCCAAAGATGGCCCGGGTTTGGCAGAGGTGGCACCGTCTTTAAGGCGGCACATGAGACTTGGGCCAGATATCAAACAGAGTATTTGGCCCAGATGTTAAAAATGTATATGTGGGCCACGTAAGTATGGCCTGTCTTGACCCACATTTAAAATACATTGAAATAATTTTGGAGTAAAGAAAAAATTCTACCAATTAGGTTACTTCGAAAAAAAGCTTGGCTATAAAGCGAAATGCTTCATTAGTTTATCAAATTCATTGCAGTCGTCACACACCAACATATCTGGCCCAGTTCAGGCCCAGTTATGGGTTATTAAGTTGGCTGAGACTTGGCCCAGATGTGGTCCATGTTTGGCCCTTGTATAGAAGCCAGACTTGGTCCAATCATGTACAGTAATTCACTGCGGCATGTGGGCCAAGCAAGAGCTGATTGTGTGGGCCAGATCAGGGCCAGAGAAATTTTGCTATGTGGGACTGTACAGTCGGAAGTGTAGCATGCATTCATAACGTTTGTTTGTGCAGCGACGCTACTTTGAATAAGTCCGATTTACTATACATTAAACGGCAATCGGATAAAAATATAGCTTAAAGGGGCTAATAATTTTGACCTTAAAATGGTTTTTAAAAAATTAAAAACTGCTTTTATTCTAGCCGAAATGAAACAAATAAGACTTTCTCCAGAAGAAAAAATATTATCAGACATGCTGTGAAAATTTCCTTGCTCTGTTAAACATCGTTTGGGAAATATTTAAAAAAGAAAAGAAATGTCAAAGGGGGGCTAATAATTCTGACTTCAGCTGTATATCGCAGCAAAACGCGTGGTTAAGTATGTTAGCCACCCCCAATACCTCAGACAGACCTAATCTGAGAATGTATCCAAAAACAAACAGGAAGAGCATTTTCAGATTTCAACTAAAGAATACATGGGCAAACTATTTTTTTTTTTCTTCCTATTGACATGCACAGATGTGTTCAGCACAAAACTAGCAATGTGAGCTAACAAAATCAATGATTAGGTTTGAT